>CAUYUJ010015593.1:296228-721935 GCA_963575745.1 Prorocentrum cordatum | reverse complement strand
CGTCTCACCCGCTGCCCGCCGTGCTGGGCCCGTGCCCCCCCTTGCCCGCTGTCCCTGTGTGTCCCTCCTGCCTGCCCTGCCTCTGGCTCCTTGCTTCCCTCCCTCCCCCCTCCCTCTCTCCGTGTCCTCCCCCTCTCGCCCTCGTGTGTCCTCCCCCTGGTGTGCCGTGTCCTCTCCCTCTCTTTCTCCCTGCCTGGCTGCCTCTCTCCGTCTCCCGTCCCTCTGTCCGTCGGCCCGGTCTGTCCTTTCCTGTCGTCGTCCCTTCCTCGCCTCTTCCCCTTCTCGCTCCTCGGCTCCTCGCTTTCCGGCCCGTCCCCGTTTCGTCCCTGGTCCGCGTTTCTTTGTCGGCCCGCCCTTCGGCCGGAATAAGAGCGCCGCCAGCTGGATTGGCATTCTGCTCAACTGTTAGCCTCAATTCGGGCCACACATCCCAAAGGCACTGTGTGGCGGCATCCTTGTTTTGATATTACCCCGTTGGGAGGCCCCAAATGCAGGGACATGAATATAACATTTAGGAGTGGATGCACAGGAGAAGGACACTCTATAGGAACATACGCAAAACACAAATGATTCGTGCTCCAGGGGGGGGTTCAACCTATGGGAACATGTGTAAAAACGGGGGATTGGAGCCACTCCTGTGGCCTTCTTGTGGCCTCCTGGGGCCTCCTGGTGCTTCCTGGGGCCTCGTGGAGCCTCTTGGGGCCTCCCGGGGCCTCCTGTAACCTCCTGTGGCCTCCTGTGGCCTCCTGATAACTCCTAAGACCTCCTGTGGCCACCTGTGGCCTCCTGGGGCCTCCTGGTGCCCGTTGGAGCCTCCTGCGGCATGCGGAGGAGGATCCGTACACACGAGCCTGGCCAGCAAAATAAGCAAACCGTTCGAAACATCCTCGCAATCTGGGCCACCACTGGTGCGAGAACCAGCGCCTCGCTCGACACATCCCCCAAATCTGCTCCGAAACCGGAGGATGTTGAGAACCAAAACAAGCACCCCGATCGAGGCATCCCCGCTATTTTGCCGCGAACGGAGGAGTACAATACCCCCTGGTGGCCCCCCCTTGGCGGCGAGAACCAGCGCCTCGCTCGGGAACCCTCACAATCAGCTCCGAAAGCGGAGGACGTTGGGAACCACAACAAGCAACCCGCTCGAGTTATCCCCGCCATTTTGGCGCGAACGGAGACACGCAATACCCACTGGCGGCTTCTTCTTGGGGTGCTGAAGCCCGCGCCTCGCTCGAGACTTCCTCAGAATTTGCTCCACCATCATTATCATCATCATCATCATCATCATCATCATCATCATCATCATCATCATCATCATCATCATCACCATCATCACCATCATCACCATCATCATCATCATCATCATCATCATCATTATCATCATTATCATCATCACCATCATCACCATCATCACCATCATCATCATCATCATAATCATCATCATCATTATCATCATCATCATCAGCATCATCATCATCATCATCATCATCATCGCACCACCACCATCATTCATAATAATCATCAACATCACCATCATTATCATCACCACCACCACTGTCATCATCAGCACCATCAGCATCATCACCATCATCGTCATCATCATCACCATCATCATAACATGACATTGCATACCATATGGTAATATTGTAAACCCTGACATACCAACCACACCATGACATAACATAACATAACATATCATATCATAGCAAAGCATGACCTACCACACCATACCATACATTTAAACGATCATATCATAACGTACTAGATTACATCATATAACATTTGAGCGTGATTCTGGGTAAGGAAGAAGAGGAGGGAGGTGAGTGGGCCGCCTCGGCGCGGTCGGAGAAATAACAAGAACCCATATCCTTTGGATACGGGGGAACAAGAAATCAATCCTTCGTATATGAGGAATAGCAAGAACCCGATCCGAGGATATGACGGAAAACAAACAACGTCTGGATCGCAGGGCGATTCCCTCACGACCAGTTTGCTTCATGGCAGCCTTCTGCTCATGCCGATCGCTATTCTCGTTCTTTGGCAACTCACGGGGGCCTCTCAAACCATCTTGCTGGCTCTAGCGGATCGTCGCAAACCGAAGCTAAGCGTCGCTGACCGACGTGAATCGACGCCAAATGGGCGCTAGTGGACGTGAAATCGGCGCTGTGTCATTGATTACAATCAACCCAGGCCTTGGAAAGCCATCTTGACATTTATCGAGTGGGGCTGGCCAGCGAAAGCTGCCAGAGATGTGCCGAGGGGGCACAAATGAAGGATGACCTTGAAACATTGCTCATCCTGACTATGCGGGCCGACTGTACCGGACGCTAGCGCACACGAGTATACTCCAAAAACGGCGTTTCGAGGACATACAAGGCTCTACCCAGACCCCCGACGTCATGATTTGTTCACAACATCAAACCCCAGAGGTCTCGACCCATCCTCCAGCACCAGATCTCATCCTGAGTAGTTTTGTTGACGGTCCTGGGGCTCAGCGAGGGCCCCCAGAGGCAGACAGTTGCCAGAAACTTCCTGGGGGGTCAAGGCTCCCACACATCATCACCCGATTCTCCGACTTCCTGGCACGCCACGAGCGCAGCAGACTCGTCGGTCTCAGTCTCGCCGTCGTCCTCGTACGCATTCCGGACGCGGCGCCCGCTGTCGGCCTCCCGCTCGGTCTCCTTCTGGTAGAGGCGGATGCCCTTCTCCATCGTCCTGACGATGACGATGGTGACGACGATGGTGATGGTGATGACGGTGATGGTGGTGATGGTGATGATGATGACGATGCTGGTGATTGAGGTTGATGGTGATGATGATGGTGATGATGATGCTGCTGCCGCGTGATGAATGGTAAACGATGAAGGATGAATGCTGGTGGCAACTATGACAATGACGATGATGCTGATGATGATGCAACTGATGATGACGATGATGATAATGCTGGTAAGTATGATGATGCCGCTGATGATGATGAGGATACTGATGATGATGACGATGATGATGCTGCTGCTGCTGCTGATGATGATGCTGCTGTTGATGATGATGATGACGATGGCCGTGATATGACGATGTTAGAAACAAAATCAGAGCTCAGGTAGAACATGGCTTCGGGGGTCAACACGTGGGCCTTCTGCCCACTCCAGGACCGGTTGCGCCGCCGCTTTGCACTACGCACGCCGTGCAGGGGCCAGAAGGAGCCGCACCAGGCGCGATCGGCGGGGCGCACTGCCACCGATCCTGGTGACTCGCGAGAGACCCACAGTTGGAGGACGAGCGCGAAGGAGAAGAGGGGCGGATGACTGCGGAGGCAGTGATGGTTGATGATGAGGACGGTTGAGGCCTCGGGCTGCGCGCAGGCAGCAATACTCTGGGCACCCATGGCAGGCCTCCACGGGCCCCGCGAGTGGTCCGGGGTGGTCTCAACACCCTGGCTCCGCCTGCAGCGGCGCCCCTGGGGCGCCCCGCGCCCGAAGGCTCGGGCCTTGAGACCACCCCGGACTGGTCGGGGGACTCGTTGAGTCCAGCGGGGACTACCTGGGGGGGCCGTCGGCGCGCAACCCGAAGCCTCTCCGTCGTCCTGTAGGAGAACATTGCCAGCACCGCCGCCAGGGACACAGAAAGGACGACGTCGGGGAGGAACTTCGAGAGGAAGGACCCGACCACCGCCCCAGCGATCGTCGACGGCTCCATCATCACGATGATGTTCCAGTCGATGAGGCCGCCTCCCAGCTCGGGGAACTCAGAGTTCTGCACGTTGAACCAGGTGTTGGTGATGGCACCGCCCAGTATGGTGAAATTGGAGAGCGCGATGGCGTGTTTCGGCCTGAAGCCGAGGAATATCATGTACATTGGCACCAAGATTCCGCCGCCCCCTATGCCGCCACCCGCGGCCACCACGAGAGCCACCGCAGAGAATATCAGGCAGAACAGATCCATATTGTCCAAAGGCCACAAGTCCTTATGGTAGGCGAACATGTCGTCCTCGTCAAAGAAGTCAGCATCGTCGATAAACTGCTGATGAGCCTTGAGGCTTGCCTCGGGTACCGGAGGGGGCAAGAATGACACCCCACTGGCCGCGCCGTCCGCTACGAACACCGGATCCCCGAAGCTGGTGCCAATGGCGGCTCGGTGTGGGGCGCCTCCCCAAGGATCTGGGCCGGCACCGACCTCTGGGGAATAAGAACGGACCGATAACTACCTTTACTCCCCAGACCCCTCCTCTCCTAGAACGCGCTCCGACGAGGATTCCGAGCCCAATCCAGCCGTGGCGACGACGGCCTCACAGGAGGCCGAGAAAGGCGAATACGAGGGCGGCGTACAGCAGATCCGAGTCGCCACGACCTTGGACTTGGTCCCTCAGATACCGCGCGGACCTCTCAGCCTCGAACAGCCGCGGCTCTCCTACAGCGCTGATCACATCGTTTCACCTCGGCCGACTCCGGGACAACGGCGGCGTCCAAGCCGAAGACCCTAATTAACCCGAAGACCCTAACCCTAAGACCCTAACCCTAAGAGCCTAAGACCCTAAACCTGAGGCCCTAACCCTAAGACCCTAACCCTGTGAATCCTACCCCGCAGACCCGAAACCTACTTCCCTAACCCGGAGACCCTAGCCCTACGACCCTTGCCCTGCTACCATGACACTGAGACCCTATAGCCCTCGGACCCCAACTGACCCTCGGACCCTAACAAACTCCGGCTCCGGGAACGCCCGCGCCAGGGGCGCCGCCGCGTCAACGTGCGCGAGCCTGCCGGGTCGGCCACCACAACTGCGCGCAGCGCGCCCCACCGTGCGCGACGCGCGGTCGCTCTCGCGCTCCGGCGTCGCCCCCGCCCCCGCCCCCTCCCTCCCGCAGAGCGGCAGCTCTCCAGCCCAGACCGCGACGCGCGAGGCGAGACTGTTGTTCGCGCACCTGCGCGCGACCTGGGGCACTTCGGAGTCGCGGTGGTGGCCCCTGCGACCGCTGCCGTGTCTGTCAGCCAGGTGGTCGTGTCTGGTAGCGAGTTATCCGCCCGGGCTGACGCCGCCGAGAGAATTCTTGCATCGTTTATTTTTTGATGCATTGAGGGTTTGTCGTAGCAACCCGCCATGCCTTCCCTCGTGGGACAGGAGGCTGAGGTAAAGGCTGGATAGCGGATGCTCAGGAACCGGGACATGCCCAGCGTGTCGCACCGGGACCGTGGCGGGAAACAGCGGCGCGACACGTGAAGCAAACGCTCCAGAACCCTAGGCTCGGAGCAAGGTCAACTGAGACCACGGCTGCTCTGCCGCCTGGCACACTTGCGCTCAAACTCGGTCCCCGGACCCCCCACCAGGGTTACGCACACGGCGCGAAGTATGTAGCACCCCGCATTTGCGGATAAGAATGAGGGGGCGGGTGCGGAATGGGTCGCGGGCGAGTCGCGGGTAGAATCGCTGGGTGGATCGCGGGTGGGTCACGGGTGGGTCGCGGGTGTGTCGCGGGTGGGTCGCGGGTGTGTCGCGGGTGGGTCGCGGGCGAATGGGTGGGTCGCGGGGTGGGTCGTGGGTGGATCGTGGGTGGATCGCGGGGTGGATCGCGGGCGAGTAGTTGTGGGTGGATCGCGGGTGGGTCGCCAGTGGGTCGCGAATGGGTCGCGGGGTGGGTAGCGGGGTGGGTCGCGTGTGGATCACGGGGTGGGTCGCGGGTTGGTCGCGGGTGTCGCGGATGGGTGGCGGGGTGGGTCGCGGGTGGATCGCGGAGTGGGTCGCGGGTGGGTCGTGGAGTGGGTCGCGGGTGGGTCGGGGGGTGGTTTTACTTCCGCCAACTTTCCGCCGAGGAGTAGATACCAACCCGTTCGACTCTCGAAAGCAAAGCCCGTTCTCCAGGGAGCCGTAAGACTCGGGTTCGGGGGACTCGGATTGGCCTGACGGGGCCATCATGAAAATGACGAGGCCCAATCTGAAATTTGACGCGAGCTCCTGCTGCAAACATCCCACGAAAACTGGACCGTCAAAATCCAGGGCGCGCTCGTCGAAACGCGTCGGCAAACCTGAGTTCCGGCGTACTCGAGTCTTATGTTTCCCCGATGTCTGGAGCGCGCCATCCAAGGGCACAGCCTCGCGCATGCCTCAACTTGCCAGACGCGCCCTGAGACTCCCCTCGGAAGCCTCGCGGCACCCGCCCCCGGGAGCCGTGGTCTTGACCTGACCCTTCCCTGATCGGCGCCGGCATGCCTTCCCAGACAGCAGGTCTTGATGGTTTCGATGCGGGGTCCATGAAAATCCCGACCCTTGAGCGACGAAAGAAAGCGGGTCTTGCGCGAGATGGCGTAGCGACCTCACGCGATGGCGTACGCGAAGGCGCCAGCGCGGCACGCTACATCGGAAACGAAGGGGCTTACGCGCGACCTTACGCGGGCAACTTACGCCCCAATGTCGGTGAAGATGATCCCGTGTTTGTTGCGTCGCTCATGTGGCCCGTTTCTCATCGTAGGGCGCCTTAGCGAAAACCGAAAGGTACCGATACCGCTACTCCCCAGACCTCTCTCAGGGTGCGCCCTGACCAGACTTTCAAGGCGAATCCAGCGGTGGCGACGAGTGCCTCCCAGGAGGCCCAAAAAGGGGACAAGACACGAAGGGTAGCGGTATGGGTACCTTTTCCTCCTCTGAACCTTTGGACGGCCTGGGGGCCCGGCGAGGCCCCCGAGAGGCCACGATAACGACGGAGAGCCTCCGTCTGGACTGTTCCGCTAATTACGTCGGAGGTCTGGGGCACTGCCCCGAAGGCCTCCCTCGGCGGCGAGCGAGGGGGGGGGGAAGTAAGAGGGAGAAGGCCTTCTCAGAAGGCGGCGGGACTTCTCAGAAGCTCTCGCGCCTCCTGAGAAGTGTTCAGTAAACTTCTCAGAGGGCCAGGGGGCTTCCGAGCCTTCTGAGAAGGCCCGTCGCTTCTCACTGCCCCCCCCAGAGCGCGCCGCCGACTCCCTGATGCGGGGGGGGCCCAAACGATGCGGTTACAGACCGCGCGGTGACCTCGAAATGCCAAAAGACCTCACCGCACGGTCCGGTACCGCACGGTCCTTTAGGGGGCCCTGGATGCCCCAGTCGGCTGAGAGACATCCTCCGAGAACGGCCCGAGTCCCAGAACCGTGCGGCCACCCGGAACCCTGACACAAGTGGAGCCCCAGAGAGTCGACACGACCGACGAGCGAAGGACGGAGGGCAGACGAGGAATCACCGCACGGTGTGGTCATCGTACCGTCCCCACACACCCGACGTCACGATCTTTTCGCAACGTGAGCGCCCAGAGGTCTCGACCCATTCCCCAAGACCGGCGTTTTTATCCCGAATCGTTCTTCGACGGCCCTGGGGCCTGGCGAGGGCCCCTGGAGGCCGAGAACGGTCGAAACCCTTGGATGAGGAGGGCCCAGCGCCTGCGTTTGGAGGGGCCTCCGGCGGACCTCACCCGAGCCGCCCGCGCCAGCAGCCCAGACGGGCTCGCTGTCGCCGAGCGCGGGGCCGCCGTCGCCGAGCGCGCCCCCGGCCGAGCAGGCGACCAGCAGCGCGAGCGCGGCTCGCGCACGAGAGGGAGCGGCTCTGGGGAGGGCACGGAGGTCGTGCATCGGGCTGCTTTTTGGCGGCGCGCGCAAGGTTCAGAGTTATCAAACGAAGCCAGGACGAGGATAGCATCGGGTGGGGATACATCGAGCATCTCTGAGGTCCAGCGGCTCTGGAGGATGTCTCGGGCGCCGCGACCTTCTCGGAGCCTTCCGGAACGCTCTGAGGGCGCCCCGGAAGGAACGCTCTGAGGGCGCCCCGGAAGGCTCTGGAACAGATTTCGCCTCGTCCCAGCCCCGCCCGAAAGGTGCTTGCACACCGCCCTCGGTGCCCGAGGCCGCCTGCGCACCGCTCTCTCGCCGACTCTCGGCGGCTGGGCCCTTCCCGCTTCCTCCTCTGCGGCCGTCCTCCTCTCTTCCGCCTGCTCCCGCGCCTCGTGCCCCGCGCGCCCCGCCAGAAGCGGCACCAGCGCCCGCGAGCGCTTGTGCTACCGGTGCTTCTTTCAGAGTGGCGGGTGCTCGTTTCGATGAGAGCGCTGCGGTCATGGGGTCGTTACTGCGCTTACGCAAGAAACTTGATGGGTATGCCATGGCGGGTGTTCGCCTTGTGGAGGACCCGTGCTGATCATGGGCGCACCGCACCTAGGTGTATGTCGAGGTTGCGCCACGTTGCCGCCTCGTGGGCGCCCCGCGCTTGGGGGGGGGGGAATGTGGGTTTTCGCCACGTTGCTTGCCGTGCCGTCTTGTGGGCGCCTCGTAGGCGCCCCGCGCTGGTAGTGTCTTTTGGCTATTCGCCCGCTGCCCGAGCCGCCTCTTGGGCGCCTCATGGGTGCCCAGTGCTCTGAGCTTGCACGACATAGCGTTCACCACATAGCTTACACCACGTAACTTACACAACACACATTACACCTTATGGCTTAATTACAATCGGAGGTGAGGGGGTGATATCGAAATGGAACGGAGAGCCCCCCTACCGGGAAATCGATTTCGGTTTCGTGTTCGTGCGTGCCGTGCGCGCGGGCGAGGCGAAGCTGCGTGGGCGGGCGAGATGAAAGTCTCCTGTGGCTGAGGCGCGGCCGGACCAAATGTGTCTCTTCTGGGCGGCCGGTGGCGCACGGTGTCCCGCCGGTGTCCCGCTGGTGTCCCGTCGGTGTCCCTGTGGCTGAGGCGCGGCCAGACCAAATGTGTCTCTTCCGGGCGGCCGGTGGCGCGCGGTGTCCCGCCGGTGTCCCGCCGGTGTCCCGCGGTGTCCCGCGGTGTCCCGCGGTGCCCCGCGGTGTCCCGCCGGTGTCCCGCGATGATGATGATGATGATGATGATGATGATGATGATGATGATGATGACGATGACAAGGATGATGATGGTGATGATGATGCTGCTGATGATGATGATGGTGGTGATGCTGATGATGATGATGATGCTGCTGATGATGATGATGATGACGATGATGATGATGATGATGATGATGGTGATGCTCATGATGATGATGAGGAGGACGATGATGATGATGATGATGATGATGATGATATGATGATGATGATGATGGTGTCCCAATGGTGATGATGATGATGTCGATTATGATGATGATGACGATGATGATGATGATGCTGATGATGATGGTGCCCCGATGATGATGATGATGATGATCATGATGATTATGTTGATGATCATGATGATGACGATGATGGTGTCCCGATGATGATGAGTATGATGATGTTGATGTTGTTGATGATGATTATGATTGTGTCCCGATGATGATGATGCTGTTGATGATGATGAGGTTGATGATGATTATGGCGTCCCGATGATGATGATTATTATGATGGTGATGATGATGATGATGTTGATGATGATGGCGTCCCGATGGTGATGATGATGATGATGTTGTTGATGCTGATGTTGGTAATGATAATGATGATGGTGCCCCGATAATGACGATGATGACAATGACGATGATGAGGATGAGATGGTGATGATGGTGTCCCGATGATGATGATGATGATGATGCTGATGATGATGATGATGATGATGATGATGATGATAACGATGGTGATCATGATGGTGTCCCGATGATGATGCTGCTGCTGATGATAATGATGACGATGACTGTGTCCCGATGCTGCTGATGATGATGATGTTGATGATGATGATTGTGATGATGGTGATGATGATGGTGGTGTCCCGATGATGTTGATGATCGTGATGATGATGATGATGTTGGTGTTGATGATGAGGACGATGTCCCGATTATGATGATGTTGGTGATGAGGATGTTGATGTTGATGTTGTTGATGATGATGATGACGTTGATTGTGATAGCGGTTGTGATATCGATAGTGAGATCGATAGTGAGACCGAATGTGATATCGATAGTCAGATCAATTGTGAGATAGATCGAGTGAGATCGATTGTGAGATCGATCGAGGGAGATCGATCGAGCGAGACCGATACTGAGATCGATAGTGAGACCGATCGAGTGAGACGTTGGTTCCTCCCCCCCCCGAACCTCCTTATCATCCGAAGGGTGGTCGCATAGGTAAAATATACTACACCACATAACTTGCACCGCATAATTTTCACCTTACGCCACATAACTTGCTTTGGCATAGCTTTCACCTCCAAGGTGCACTGTTTGGTGTCCACGCTGGCTAACTTAATTCTCACTTTCCAGATCGACAGCGGTGCGCCTCGAGAAGGCTGCAAGACCAGATATCCTCCTGCACCGACCTCTTCGATGCGAAAATGTTCTGCATCATCCAGGCGGCATGATTGCCCTACCCTGGAGCAATGATTTAACACCCTAGTGTTGCTCCGCAGCGTGGCTTCCAAGAAGGCAGGCGCGGCTTCTCAGAAAGGCCCTCCCCAACTTCGGGCCTTCCTCGGAAGCGTCTGGGATCCAGGCCCTTCCGAGAAGCCACCTCCCTTCTCAGAAGGCCGCCGACCTTGCGCCACCCCCTTGTGCGCGCCGCCAAGGCTAATTATCCTCCCCCTTCGGCACGCGCACCTCGAGCCAAAATGGCTGCTCCACCGCGGTGCAACGGGCAGCCCATCCCCGCCTGGCCGCACGTTCCTGGCCCCCCCCCCAGCACGCGCGAGGAAACCATGCCCTTCGCGATCCAAACACCACACGCCCCCACAGAACAGCCTGGTCCTACGGCAAGTTCGTACCGTGACGTCTTGCGCATTTGTGTCTGACACCGCGTGGATCGTTCAATCTTTGGTAGCAATCGCGGCCCCTGCACCGTGCATAGTCTTCCATATCGGCCCATTCTGGGCCACTGGCGGCGTTCAACCTTGAACACCCGAGGCGGTGGCACACGACGCGAACCGACCGTACCCCACCCACACCCCACCCAAGTTGCTTTCACGGTCCCAGGGTCCCGCATGATCCCCCATGACCAGGGTCCCGCATGATCCCCCATGAGGCCGAACGGATGGAAAATCATACAACAGAACACTGTTCGTCGTGTCTTTCACGACGCGAAGATGCGGAGCATACGAGGAGAGCGGGCCGGGTTCGAAGACTTCCCCGCTGCCCGCGCCATCCTTTGCTCGCCACGTCCTCGCTGGCCTGTACCCCAGGACCGTCAGCAGGAGTCCCTGACCCACTGGCTACCACCGGCGGTGCCTCCCCAGTCCGCCACAAAAGGCGCGCTGGTGCGCCCTGGAATTTCGGCGGGGGGACAGCCGAGACAACGGCGACCCTCCTTGGCTTCTCGTCCTTCCTGGGCCTCCTGCTGGCCTCTCGTCGCCACGGCCGGGTCGCCTCGAAGAACGACCGGATCAGCGGACCCTTCTGAGCGGAGTTGGGCCTGGCGGGGGAGCCGCCGCTGTCTTCCCTGGCCCTCCTCCGAGGAATGCCGGTTGGCCGGCTGAGGAGGCTCCTGCACTTGCCCGTGCCCTCGCGCAGCACGGCCGGTTCGTGCCGCCCCGCCCAGGACTCGCAAAATCGCCCCGCGCCCGTGCCCTGGGCCAGAGCGGCTGGTTCGTGCCGCCCCGCGCCCGCGCTCCCACCCACAGCACTCCTGCAGAGGGCGCCCCGCCGCCCCTCGCCAGGTGCGGCTGCTTGGTGTCGCGACGGCGTGTGCGCTGGCGGGCGCGAGGCGTTTCCCGGCGGCACGGCCCGAGGACGGCGCAGCCGGAGGCCCCGCCAGGCGAAGAGTCGGCTGCCCCGATCTCTTGCTTTCGAGCCGCCCTGCCTGGCCTCCGGGCTCGAGGGCCTAAGAGGCCGTGCCTCTTCAGATTCGGGCAGATCGACTTGCGTGGAGGAGGGCGTGGCGAGGCCCGAAACCAATCATGACGTTCGCCCAAGTCGGGACACTCTTGCACGTTTTTTGGGCCCAGCACTGCTTGGAAAGGCGGAGGGGGAGGGAATGCCAGGCAAGACGCTTTGCCCGGGTCCGAAGGATAAACGCCCTCTAGTTCGGGGTCGACCCCTGGACCTGCCCCCGAGGTCGGGTCCGAACAGAAAAAGGAAGAGCCCAGCCGTGACCACGAGGGCCCCCACAAGGAGGCCCAACGATGCCCCAGAAAAGCTGGGGGCCTCGCACAGACCCGCCACTAAGAGAAAACATCCGCACTCTCACTCCACGGCCTGAACGGCGCTCCCGCGCACGTCGCGCGATGGGTCAATGGAGCTCTTCTTAGACCAGGGCAAGCGGGTCGCCGTGGCTTCGCGGAGGCGTGGGCGGGTGGGCGGGCCAGAGACTTGGTGAAAAGTCTCATAACCCGTTATGCTGTCCAACACAATTACTGGGCTTCCTTCTCTTTTCTTTCCTCCGTCCTATAGGCACATATAGCGCACTACACACCGACATACCTACGTATGTGTGTGAGCGTATGTTACTGTGCCGATGGCAACTCAAGGTTGCGGGTGGGTGGGGCGAGTCGTCGCCTCTCCTTCGGGCCCGTGCCCGTGCTTTGCCGGAGGCGCGAATGCGCCCGCACCGAGGGCCCGTGCCCGACGTGGCATACCAAACAATGGGCCCTTGCCCAACGAGTCACCATGATGAAAGATGCGCGAGATGACGCAATGATCAAATAAGGAGAACAAAAGACAGAGAGGAACGCACCCCTGCTGCTTGCAAGCATGCGCACTGCAACATGACAACATGCTTGACGACAAGAGCAATCACAAGAGAACCCCAGCCACCTGTGAAGCAACACCCAAGAGGCAAGCCTGGCTAGAGAGTTCTTCCAAACCCGAACAAGCTCCATTTCCGTGAGGCGTTTTCCAACGCGTGGAACGCAAGCGTTGCACGCGGCGTGAAAGACGGAGTGGGGGGCATCCATCTGGAATCGGCGATACATCGCACGATAGATCGGCGGTAGGCGGCCGAACGCACAACTCAATGCTCCAGGGCGGGGTCGACTAGTGGGCCCGTTTCGGCGATCAATGGGCGATTGGGGGTCGACGTTCTTCCCCTGAGCCAATCCCCCACTCATCGTTGCCCCTGGATTTCGAATCACAACTCGGCTTCCCGGCCACCGTTCTGGACGATCCGGGCACCCGGGGATCGGCTAAAGAATCGATTTAGCCCAACATTGATTTGTTCGTCGAATCTGCGAAACATGCGTAAGTAGAATGATCCGTATGCGTACGGGGCGTTCTACGCATAATCCCACCAGCCCTCTGGGCGTAGGTGGTTTAGGGAGTTTCCTCTTCCACCCCCCTTCTTCCCCGTCGGGGAGGGGTTTTGCCCCTCCCCCTACCCCCTCCCCTGGACCTGGACGGGCGGTGCCGCGACCCATTGGAGCGTCCAAAACGGCCTCGGCGAGGAAGCCGAAATCATTTGTTCTACGAGGGCTTGGGCTCCATTTTGTCCTCTTGGGGGGGCAACCCTGATTGAAGCTCCCCTCTTGTTTGATCGATGGCATGCAAGATGGCCCGAAGAGCGCCCCTACAGCTCCCAAGAGTCCCCCAAGTGGGCCCCAAAAGGCGCCCAGACAGCCCCAAGAGGCCTCTAAGAGTCTCCCAAGAGACCCCCGAGAGGTCCTCAAAAGGCTTCAAGAGGATCCCCGAGGCCCCCAAGATGCCCCCCAGACGCTCTAAGAGGCCCCCCGAGGTACCCAAGACGCCCAAGAGCCCCCCAGGACCGCCAAGAGACCCCCAAGATGTCCCAAGAGGCCACCAAGAAGCGCCAACGCGATATCCCAAGAGGTTCTGAGAGGCATCCAAGAGACCTCTGTCCCTCTTGCTCGCCCTTCTCCTGCTTCCCGTTCCCTCTACTCCTTCTCTTCCTCCGCCTCCTCCTCCTCCTCCTGCTCCTCCTGCTCCTGCTCCTGCTCCTGCTCCTGCTCCTCCTCCTCTTCCTCTTTCATCATCATCAGAATCATCTCACCATCTTCATATTAATATGTCTTCCCCCCACTCCCTCAGCCATCCATCTAGCCTCCTTCTTCTCATCCTGTCTCCTTCGCACGGTTCGGCTGTCCACCGCTTTGCTCCCGCACTTCCCTGATCACCTCAACTCGCCTGGAGATCGTTTTTGAATGGGCTGGTGGGGGTATTTTTTCGGTCGCGGCCGCGCGACAACGGTCAGGCGGCGAGAAGCGAAGTCCGGGGCATGCGGCACGATGCGAATTTGCGAACACAGCCGCCACGTTGGCAAGCCAGTTCGCACCTGCACAGCAAGTGCGCAGTTGCACATCACATCGTAAAGTGAACTAAATTCACAAGCAAACGCACATAGTCGCCGCAGCGTGAACCGAAGTGAGCCGCCGGTATGGCGCCAAACTCCAGGCCACCGGCCCAGCTGGCTGGGTAACTTTGACCAGGGAAGCTGGGCAGAGCGCGGTGGAAAACACGAAGCAACGCGAGCGCGGAAGGCCGAACCACTCAGCGCTCAGTCCTCAGAATCCTCCGCCCAGCCGGGGGGGGCCATCGGCAACCAAAGCGCGCCGAGTCCGGCGCGCTGGTGGGGGTACGTTTTTTTTGTGTTACAGCCGCAGGCGGAAGCGCCAGCGGCGGGAGGTCGCGGGCGGGCTACGGCCGCGACTAAATTGCCGAGCGCGCGCGGGGGCCGCGGATCAGGCGGCGGGGGGGGGGGCAGCGCCCAGGGCGGCAGAGCCGACGTGCAGTCCAGGGGGCCTGAGACAGCCCCAGAACGGGCATGCAAGGGTGCATCCAGGGAGCCTGAAGCCAGGCACCGAGGAGACCAAGCGCGGCCAAAATGGCGCGAGAGGCGTTCCCAGAAGTCCGACTGCGAACAAAGGAACGTGCCGAGGACAACGATCCAGGGAGCCAGACGGGTACACAGACTGGCTGGGAACGTAAGTCCAGCGGGAAATCCTGACGGCGACTCCGAGTCGCGACGCCAGATCGCGCATCCAGGGTGTGGAGAATGATGACAGAAGAAACTTTCACAACTGCGATGCGACCGCCCAGATCCATCAAGTGGAGGGGCGCGGTAGTGCACGGTCCACGGTCGCGAAGCGTGTGCACATCCAAAGTGACTCAGCGCTACTCAAACCTAGTCCGCTAACCCGAGGGACGAGAACGTCATATACTCAAGACGCAGCCCTCAGCGCCACTACGATCCAGGGTCGCGGCGGAAGGCCGTTCAGCATTTAAGGGTGCCCGAGGACAACGACCCAGGGAGTCTGACGGGTAACGCAGACTGACTGGGGACGTAGGCCAGCGGAAAATCCTGACGGCAAGTCCATGTCGCGACGCCAGAACGCGCATCCAGGGTGTGGGCCGATGATGGCGGAGAACCCTTCACAACTGAGATGCGTGAGCCCGAGCCCACCGAGTGGGAGGGCGCCGTAGTGCACGATACAAGGTTGACCACGTGACGTGTGCACATCAAAAACGTCTCAGCGCTACCCAAACCGAGTCCGATAGCACCCGAGGGACGCGGCGGACCAACCCAAGACGTATCCCTCAGAGTCACTTCGATCCAGGGTCACGGCGGAAGGCCGTTCATCTTTTACGAGATCCAGGGAGTGGGCCTGTTGACAGGCAAGCCAGCGTCCGCGGACGCGTGCCAGGGCACGCCTGGCGGTGAAAGACCTACAGTAGGGCCCGGAGGCCGCCAGTCCAGCAGCGGGCAGGCTGTGGACAGTATTACCGAGGCGCGCACCTGGATCCAAAGGCAGGAGGTGCGCACACTAGAAGAGGGCGGCAGAACGCCGCAATTGAGGGCCCGCGGCGCGGCCGAGGCAGCGCCAGGGGGATGTCAGGTGTGAAACGTAGCCAGGACAGAGGAAACCTTGCGGCGCGAGTGAAGGGGCCACCGGTAGAGTAAGGCAGCGGAGCCAGTGGCCTGTCGGTCTGCAGGATGCGCGCTGTCACGCAGAGTGCAGATGGTACTACTGAGCGGCACTCCAAAGTAAAGGTAGGGGGAGTGCCGTCCACGGTTGGTGAAAGAAGGCGGCAGAGGGCCGCAAACATTGCGTAGAGAGGTGCAGGTGGTGGCGCTAGGCGCTGGGGGCGGGGAGAGAGCGAAGAGTGGGCTCAACCTCTCCAGCGGAGCCTCTTTTCGTCTCTATCGTCCCGATCGTCGGGGCAGTCACCGCCGCGCTTGCCACCCGACTGCCAGCGATCTTTGCGCCATCCGTCCCTCCACTCGCCCTGCCAGCTGCCCCAGGTGTTCCAGGAGCCCGACGCGCGGTCCCGCCAGTCGGTCTGGTAGTAGCTGCCTTTGCCCCTGTCGTCTGTTCGGGAGTGCCGCAGGTATTTGGCTCGTAGTCTGTCCCAGTCAATGCCATAGCCCAGCCTCGTGTTCATTTCGTAGGCGTCGTACCCACAGTCTTTCCAGGCGTCGAGCAAGTTGCTGATGTCCGAGGCCGTGTGTAGTTTCGGGTCGGATTTGGGCGCCCTGGCTCCAGGGATCCAAGTTCGCTGCGTGTTTGCTGTCCAAAGCGCGCAGAAGACTGCGCCCAGCTCCGACTGAAGCCTGGTTATGCGTTTGGCTGGAGTCTCATTGGGACGCTCGAGGTCAACTGTGCCCAGCCGGACTTTGTACATGGGGCCGCCCCCTTCCGGACAGGTCAACCAGTTGAGTGCATCCTGCTCCGATGTACCGGTATGGGCAGGGTGATAGTGCCTCTGTCCAGGGATGGATGGATGGACAGCGCCTTGAAAGGTCGGGAGGTGACAGCACCAAAAGCTTGAAGGGGGGATCGACCCGAGTTAAACCGCCCTCGAGGCTCTTGCCTCCTCTTTAGCTTTGATTCTGGCGACCAGGGCCGCCATTCGCTGCTCATAAGTGGGGGCCGAGGGAGAGTCCGCAAACGCTCGCGGGACTGAGGTAACACATAACTCGGGCTTATCATCCGACTCACGCGCAACATCGAGCCTTGACACAGGCAACGCCTTATCAATCAAGGCCTTTATCTTCATGTTGGGGCCAAGCCCGCGGCGAAAACGGCTCAGGACGTCCAGTCCTTTACGCGTCGGCTTACCACAGACCTAAGCGAGCTTTAGGGCTCTACCCTGGGACCAACCCCCACATTTCAAACACAGAATCTGCTGCTCACGGCAGGGGCCCAGCACCAGGTCCGACCGAGAAGCTTCAAGAGCCGAGCCCGACACGGCGACGAGTTGGTGCCCAAGGGGATCGCGCAGCAGCTTCTGGAGAGCAGGAGGCGGTCCCCTGCACCCGAACATGGGCCGATCGGGTCGATCACACACCATCCAACAATAACGACACTGAAAGCCAAGTTCGGTTCTCCTCCAGAGGTGCCAGGTCTTCTTCTGTCGACTTCGGCCTTGGCTTGTAAACGCAGCTCGCTTCCAACGCACCTCATTCTTAAAGAGGGGTAAAACTTCGGAAGCAAGCTTTATAAACGCATTGGCTCGATTTTGATACAACTCAACCTGGTCCAAAAAGGTGGGCAGGGGCCTAGGATGGCCCTCAATGGCCTTCTTGGCATGCTCATCCACAACACGATTCGCAAAACCAAACCTACGATCATCACCTTCCAGGTTCTCAAGGGCAGAGAACTCACGATGGGCCTTGACATGGAAGGTGGACGGAAATTCGGTTCCAGCTAGCTCATGGGCAAATCGCCTCACACCAGCGAATTTATTGGAACCACTCAGCTGTTTCCAGAGGGGCCTCTGCGTCTGACAAATCACAGCTTTACAATCGAGGGCCAACGCCGTGGGGCGATCAGACACTTGCCCGACCAGAGCCGCCCCCGCATGCTCAGCCATCGCAGGGGTCTGGGGAAGACCACCAGGAACAATGCCTCACAAAATGGCAAGAAACGATTCACTGCCTGGCTCCATGAGGGCGATCGCCCACGCAGCACGGTGAAGACAGCGGAGGGCCTGCTTAGTGCAGCTGCCGTCGGAGGCCATCTCGAGCTCGATCGCATCACCTGCAAGCGTTGCGAGCTCCTCAGGCTGCATATTCAAATCCTGACCTGCGCCGTCAAGGATGTCACAATGAGGGTGGGTGGCGGGAGGGGGCACATCTTCATCCGAGAACGTGAACAAACCACGAGTAAACACGGGATCGTCGCTATGTGCCCCCTCATTCAAAATTTCTGACGGAATGCCTAGAGATTGTCGTGCCTCCACCACCTCAGGACGCGAGCAAGTGCACAACCTATGGTGCAACGTGTCACGTTGGCCGCAAACACACATGCCGTCTGTGAGGTAGCCAGCATCACACGCACGCGCCTCGGTCCAAATCGCATCCGTGGCGCACGACAGGAGAAGGAATTGCTGCTGCCTCGTGTGTTGCTTACTACGCGTACACAAGCAATTACGCACGAGGTCGAAAGTGCTACGCATGCCATGCGCATGCCCTAACCTGCGTGCAAAACGAAGCTCCGCTTCTCGCTGCAATCCTTCTCGAAGGAGATCAAGGAGGAGGCGAGGGGGAGTCTTACTCACATCTACTGTGCAACCCCAATGGTCAATCCACTGGGTACCTGAAGCTACTTTCCAGCCTGCACGACGAGCAGACAACGTTGCACGCGCAAGTGGACCACGGCTGGACTTCCAATCACTAGCCTCGCTGGCCCTGGCCTGTTCCCAAAGTTGGAGCAACTCCTGGAAAGGGATCAAAGCTCGACTAGGACTGACCTGGGCATTCCACAACATGCGACACCACTGGAGAGCGGGGCCGACTGCAGCTCTTGTGTCCCACTCTCCGTACAAAACGAGTTTTGCCATGGCACTGGTTCCTCCGTGGGAGGGCGGCAGCCGACGAGCCTGGGTCCTTCGCACGGTGTTAAGCTCAGCATCCGAAAAACCCAAAACCTCAGAACCGTACGACGAAGCAGGAGCAACACCCGTGCGAATGACCTGTGAGAGACCTTTCTTGGCCTCTTTATTCGGAGCTCTGGACTTAAACCTGCCTATCTTTTTAGCTCGCAGCTTCATTCCCCAAAGGCGGGAACGCTGTTTTACACGCGCACGAGCAGCAGAGCGCTTGGCACCAGCACTGTCATCTACGCCAAGATAAGTGACCGATTGCTTCGCAACTTTGGGCTCAAGCCCTAAGCCACAGACAACGTCTCGTGCGAGTGAAATGTCGCTGGCGACAACCGCAACTTTATCATTAACTGCTGCATTGATCTGCTTACTTGCGTGATAAAAGGCACGACCTGCAGCGACTGCTAATTGCACCGCACTCTGTCTCTGGCCGCATGAAACCTGTATGCCAGAGTCATCGATATACGATGTGAAATTGACTAGTGTCGGCTGGCTAGCAACAAACTGATCGAAGGACTTCACAGCATGCACCTTGATGCTGATATCATTGAAGCAATCGCCTGCAGGTAACCCGAATTCAGCATGTGCGACCCCTTCGGAGTGGTGCTGCCTGAGACGTAGCACTCGAGGAGCCCTCCATACATTGAACACGAGCTTCAAAAATGCAGTGGGTACTTTAAACGCAAGAAACTTATCCCGAAGTTCGGCAAGGGGGATCGTCTCATAGTATTTCGAATAGTCGGCGATAATGAGCACACTATGGCGGCGTGAGACTACGTCAGCCTCGGCTCGCGCCGCCTGTGCCCAGGCACAGTCCACAGAACTCCTCCCCCGACTAGCCCCCCAGTACCCACGCTCCACCTCCTCCATAAGCGATCCTAGCATAGGCCGCCGCAGCCTTTGCCAGATACGATACATGCCACTGTACAGCACTATTAGCCTATGCCCAGACGACGGCTTCGGCAGCATTGGCATGAGCACCCACAGCAACTGCTTAGGTAAGAGGCCGATCGCCTCGCAACACTGCCACAAACCTGCTAGCAAATCTAATCCGTCGTCATCGAGCAACAAGAAATGCCTCGGATGAAATTGATCCAAGGATCTCGCAGTAGACTCCGAAAAACTCTGGATCACTCTCCGAACCTCGCTCGGAGCCGCCCTCGGGAAGCTGGTCCGATCGGGAATCCAGGCAACCGGTGGGGAGGCGGTTGCTCGCCAGAGCTTACGATAAATCTGCAGTTCATGCTGCGCGACACTGTGGGGGTCAGCACTGGGGCCTTTAGGGTCGTGCACAACCGTAGGCAAAACAACGCTCCGAACCTTCGTGACCCTATGGGGGCCCCGCGCTCCCCCCATGCTGGCAGTCTTGCACCAATCGCTCCAGCTGGTCTGGATCTCTTTTGATGCACCTTTGACAGCCACAGAAAGGTCCTCAGCGATGTCCTCGAGCAATTCTTCCACATCCTCGCGAAAGAACTCAGAACACAGCATCTTGCGGGCCTTCTGAACCGAATTATCTAAACGAGAGCTTAAACCGAGCCCTGGGTAATCACTGTCACGAAAAACCGCCAGCTCGGCCAGCATCGTCTGCTGTGTCTGCTCATTCATGTCATCTAAATCAGCTAACTGGCCTAGGTGTTGGATTGCGTTGCGGAGCCACTGCCACCCATCAGCTATTAAACATTTCTCGGTGTCGTCTGGCACGGGATATTCTACATTGACCCAGCGCGGTGCAACTTGGCGCCCGAAACTGCCGAAAGTATCTTTCGCGCCCCCCGTGCAATTACTGATATGCCGTGCAGCGATCTGGGCAAACTTGCCCCAACTTGTGCTAAGCAAGTGGTGCACTACCCCAGGATCGGTCTTCTCATCCCCCGCCATTTCGACGCAGCGCTCCACCAAACCCCTCGCAGGACCCCAATCTGGCGGCGAGGGTTGAGGACCGAAAGGGGGGGAAATAGGAAGAGCAGGGGCAACAGTATACACTAGATGCTGCACTCGATATCCCTGGCTGGCTATAGCAAGCTGCACGGGTCTATGGGGCCTGATCGCCCATCGCGTGTCTAGCTTAACATGTTTATACGCACGCATGCACGGATCATTCAAACCGAAAAAATCAATAATCGAACTGCCCGTACCACCTCGACAGGTATATAGCTTAGTAGAGACGAGGGTGAGACGGGCAAAACTACAGAAACCTGAAGCCTCGACCTCATCAGGAGACATATTCCAGTCACCCCCAACTATACAGGGACCATGAATACTCTCAACTACTGCACCTGCTGCTGCCATCAACTTGGCGTTCTTGCCCTGAGGGCCTAAGTTGGGAAACAGGTACATATTTATAAGATGTAGGGTAGGCCACCCTGGGAGATCAAGTTGTACGTGCTGCACGCGATGTTCACACACCTGATGCGCACCGAGCTGTGGCGCGCGCACACCGCACTCACTGCGCACAAAAACAGCCACACCAGCACTGGGCACGTTGCCTGCTGAGGGACAGGAAGGCAACGCCATAAGACTCCAACCTCGCACTTGTGCCCAACTCTGCATGGCTTCAACCTGATCAGCCACATGACCAAACTCCTGCACAATCACGACTAATGCTCTAGTGACTTTGAGCCGCTTCTTGAGCGTACTCTTGCCTCCACTGCAATTAAACGTTTCAATGACATGCTCACCAGCAATCGGCCCAAAATCGGGATTCGAGGGAGGGAACGCAGCTGGTCTGAAGCCTGTCACAAGAGGCAAGAGGAAACCATTCGCATCACATCTGTCCTGTGGAGCACAAACTCTCTGGTCTGGGCGCGCAGACATCGTCGCAGCGCCCTCAGAAGCCGGTCTGACAGGGGAGGCGCGGCTGGCGCACTCGCTCCCCTCGCCGCCAGGAGGACGCTCAGCATCTGCAGCGCCAGCAACATTGGTCCTGGATGTCCGAAGGGAGTGTTGGCAGACCACTACCCCCTCCGACATGGTACAACTATCATGCGCAAGGAGGTCGTCATCACCCCAAACGCGCACGCTTGGCCGAGCAGAGCTCCTCCAACTTGGCATTGAAATCCTCGAAGGTGTCGGAGTGGGCCCACAGGTTCTTGCGCTCTTCCTCCGAGAGCGAGAATTCACTGAGCTCATTGTTACGCTTTTGACAACCTGCATCACTGCCTCGCGCGGCGCTGGCTGCTCCGTCATCTCCACCAGGTTGGGCTGCTTCACCACCACCGACATCACGTTGACCATCACCAGGAGGCGCAGCACCCATGTCATCATCAGGTTCACCCTTGGGCAGGATGCGGATGTGCTCCTGCAGCTTCTTCCAGAGATCGCTGTTGAGGAACGCCTCGGCCTCTGGATTCTCGGCCTTGAAGGTGTCGACGTCAAGGAGCAGCACTGAGCCTGGTTCAGCTTTTCTTTGCTCACCTCCTTCTCGACATTCACCTTGCTGTGACACCAGCTGGGCAGTCCTGTCGAACTCCGTCTGCAAGACCACCAGCTGCTCCTTCTTTGCCACCAACAACTGCTCGCGCTCCTCAATGGATATGCGCAACTTCTCATACTGCTCACGCTTGTCAGCCAGATCCTTCGACATCTGCTCAATCGTCGCCTTCGCCTTGCTGAGCTCCTGGGCAGCGCGCCTATGAGCCGTTTGAGGCGGTCGCATCTGCTTCTGCTGATCGCGCAAGCTAGACAACTTCTTCTCCATGCTCTCCCGTATTTCTTTGAACTCATCGTCTTTGGCCATTGACTTGATGGAGGCCTCCAGCTCTTGAACCTGAACCGCAACTTTAGCTCGTCGTCCTTCTTCAGTGTCTGGAACTGTCTCCGCCGTCTCAGCCGC
Organism: Prorocentrum cordatum; assembly: GCA_963575745.1. NCBI lineage: Eukaryota > Dinophyceae > Prorocentrales > Prorocentraceae > Prorocentrum > Prorocentrum cordatum. The sequence goes on along the minus strand of CAUYUJ010015593.1, from coordinate 699,409 downwards.
CTTATGCTGTGCATCGCGTTGCCACGGTGGAACTTTGGGCACTGTACTCGTAGTAGTCGTGCTGGTACTCTTTGCCAACGATGCCACGAGGGAGTCAAGCTTCTTTTCCAACGCACCGAGCTTGTCTCCTTTGCCACCGCCTTTCTGTGACTTGTCGCCACCTTTCCCTTTGCCACGGGCTTTGCCACCACCACTCTCGAGCTGCTGTAGCACGACTTTGTGGGCAGTGACTGCACGTGCGCGAATGTGGGCTGGTGCCGAACGTCCGCACTCGCACTTGATCCTCGACGCCCAGTTGTGCAGACGCGTGCACGAGCCACACGCCCACTCAGGCTTTCGTGGGCCGAGCAGAACATCCCACTCCTTATCATCAGGGGCGGGGGTCATCCGCTGATCACACTCAGATTAGGAAATAGCTCCTGCAGGAGCTCACTGCTGAAAGCTGGCCGAGGCAGCCAGGCCTTGGGAAGGGGCTGCCCTTCCACCTCGGCCTCGAGCCTCTGGAGTCGGGACGGGAGGTAAGCTCCGTCTTGAGCCAAAATGGCTACGGCCTCTGTCCAGGGAGCTGCGGGGTGGGCGCGGAAGAGCGCTCGGACCGCGAGTCATCCCGGTCTCGGGTTCTCTCGTCCCTCGTGGGATCACGGGCTGGGCCGCTACGGCGGTCGGCGTGGGGCGCTTCCTCCTCGGCTGAGGTCGCAGTCTCGTCGCGGCTGGCGTCGGAGCTGCCCGCCGATGGGCTTTGCTGAGGCGCCTCATCGCCTGAGCGATCACCGTCGTCGTCCTGGGCCGACTCTGAGCAGGTAAGAGGACGAGGTGGTTCGTCATCCCCGAAGTCGGGAGACTCCACCTTTGGAGGAGGGATCTCTTCTTCCGTGTTCCCGTCGTTGCCGTTGTGGTCGGGCGGGTCCTGGTGGCCCATGCGCGAGTCGTTGTCCATCGTGCCCAGGGACCTGTCCGTGTCAGCGGCCATGGGAGTGTCTGGTCTGTCGACGCTCATTGCTAAGACGCTGGTGGGGGTACGCGAAGCGTCTAGAATTCCGTAGACTCAACGGAAAAATATATTTGGGGGTAAATCGATTGTAATCGATCCCCTACTCGAAGAACACTCTCAGCGAGGCGCAGCCGCTGAAGGCGCCCCGAGGCTCGAAAAAGCCGCCGAGGGCCGACGAGCATGCCCGAACACCTCGCACCTCGAAGCCTATCACCCCCCTGACGCTGTCCCTGAGCCACCCCCACTGCTCGGGTCGGGCGAAAGGGGGGGGTAGCAAAGGGGGGGTTTGAGAATCAGCTCACGTAGCTGATTTTCCCGGCGCCTCCCGGCGCCGGAGGCGGCTAATGTATCGAGGAATGGGCCCCTCGCGGTGAGGCCGAAACCGGCTGCATGCAGCAAATTTCGTAACCCCCCCTTTCCCAATCCCCCCCTTTCGCCCCGCCGAGGCTGGAGAACCGCCGAGGGCCGACGAGCATGCCAGAACAACTCGCACCTCGAAGCCCATCACCCCCCCTGGCGCTGTCCCTGAGCCACCCCCACTGCGTCTCCGCTCCCCGGGGTCTGAGGTTGCTCCATCAGCCGGGCAACGCCCCATGCTCCGCGCGCGTAGATTCCACTGCGCAGTGAACGGCTGGCGCAGTCCCCGCGCCGGACATGTTCCAGCAGGTGCAGAGCAACAAGGGGCCCCTTAAAGGGTCCCTAAAGGGTGCCAAAGGTACAGATTATGGAAAAACCCTGAACACAGAAAGGGTCCCTAAAGGGCCCCTAAAGGGTCCCTAAAGGGTCCCTAAAGGGTCCCTAAAGGGCCCCTAAAGGGTGCCAAAGGTACGGATGATGGAACAACCCTGAACCCAGAAATGTTACCATCTCTTTGGGGGCGCATTTTTTCTTCTGCCACCTTCCGCCGCCCTTCCGCCAGCTCCCGCCTGCAGAGGCGGCCTCCTTTTACTTCCGCCGCCTTCCGACGGCCTTCCGCCGAGGAAGAGATGACAACTCCTTCGATCCTCGAAAGCAAGGCCCGTTTTGGAACGCCTCATCCGTGTACGACCCCCCCCTGGCCGCTCACCCGAACCCCCACCGCTGCTCCGCTCCCCGGCCTCTGCCTCAGCCCGTCGCTGTTCACCAGCACCACGCTCCCCCGCGCCGCTGGCGGGACCTCGGCCGCCCACGCGCTCGAGCCGAGCCGACCCGAGGGGGCCCGTCCCCGGGATCCTGGCTCGGGCGGGCAGGGGGGGGTTGACGCAAGTAAGGGGGCGATGAACAAGGCCCCAAAGGGGCCCTGCGGGGCCCTTTTTGCAGCCAACCGCGGCCCAAAAGGGGCCCAAAGGGCTCCTCTATGGCCCTTTTTTCCCCACCCCCCCGTTAGGTCACCCCCCATTGCCACCCGCCCGACTGGCGTCGCACTTCTTCCGCCCCGGGCGACTTTGCCATGTCTTGGACCACAGGGCCATCACAGATCGCTCCGGCTCGAGGAATACCGCCCAAAGATGGGGCCTGGGGCTCCAGTCGATGTCTGGCGGTGCCTCGATTTTCTCGCGGCGTCGGGTCCCGGGGGTGGCGCGGCCCTCGACATGAACATCGGCAACCAGGTCGGTGGAAGTCGAGTCGTCGGAAGTCGGCAGGCCACTGAGGCCTCCACCGGAGAAACAAGAAACCGGTTCGGAATCCCAAGTCGCGGCATCGGAATCGGAACCTGCATCGATCGAAACCGGATCGAATCGAGCCGGAGGAGCCGAAATCCAGGAAGACACATTTCGGGTTGGGAGGATAAGAGTTGGGAAGATATACGGGGCACGGCTGTGTAATCGACATACGTGATAATGTGGATGATCCGATCATCTCTCCCAACCCCATTCTCCCAACACGATAATTGTCTTCCTGATGACCGGGGAGATGTAAGACTCGGGTTCGGGAGACTCGGGTCGGCCTAACGGGGCCATCATGAAAATGACGAGATCCGATCTTAAATTTGACGCGAACTCCCGCGGCAAACATCCCACGAACACTGGATCGTCAAAAACCAAGACGCGCTCGTCAAAAAGCGTCGGCAAACCCCAGTTCCGGCGCTCTCGAGCCTTACGTGTCGGCGGCGACCGAAGGGGGGAAGTGAGAAGGGGCGGGCCTTCTCAGAAAGCTCGGAAGTCCCCCTGCCTTCTGAAAACTTCTCTCAACTTTCCCCGAAGACGCAACAGAACCTCAGGGAAGGCGCGAGGGCTTCTGAGAAGCCCCGCCGCCTTCTGAGAAAGCCTTCTCCTTCTCTCGGGTCGGGCGAAAGGAGGGGATAGCAAAGGGGGGGGTTGAGAATCAGCTCGCGTAGCTGATTTTCCCGGCGCCTCCCGGCGCCGGAGGCGTCTACGTATCGAGGAATGGGCCCCTCGGTGGGGCCGAAACCAGCTACGCGCAGCAGATGTCGTACCCCCCCCCTTTCCCAGACCCCCCTTTTCGCCCGACCCGATTCTCGCTTCCCCCCCTCGCTCGACGCCGACCGTTCCCCCGAGAGACTTCGGCCCCCGAGGGCCGCGGCCCCGGCCGCTGCCCGGCCACCGCCGCCCTGCGCTCCGAGCGGCGAGCCGGCGGCGGACCGCCGAGAGAGCCGCCGACGGCGCCGGGGGGGGGGGGATGGCGGGCGGAGGGAGGGCCGCAGGGGCCCCCAGCTTCGGAGAGACACACGGGCGGCCCGGGCGGCCCAAGGGAACGAAGGAAGGGGAAGACCCTGCTGGTTCTGGTTCTGGTTGAGGCGCACCCAAATGGGGCGCGTTGGTGCCGAAACCCCGGGCAAAGGGCAGGCATGCGCAATCCCGAGTAGGGCGCTGGCAGTGGGGCAAGTGCCCGGCGCGCGTGCCCGCTCCCAGGGGGGCCGGGTGTCGCTTCATGCGAGACAGTTGTAGGGGCCCCCTGGGAGCCGCGCCTGCCACGCCACCGAATGGCGGAGCGCCAGTGCGCGAGCGCTAGTGCGCGTGTTGCCAACTGGCCGCATCGAAACAGGGATCCTCGTCGTCCTCTCCCACCCCGCCACGGCTCCACCACCACCAGCCAGGCGAGGGAAAAGGGGAGAGGGAGGAGGGCGGCGGGAGGAGACGCCCCAGGGAGGGGGCAGCCGGGAAGGCGACAGGACGACGGCGACGACAGGAGACGACGAGGGCGACGCCGACGAGAAGCAACGGCGACGACGACGACGACGACGGCGAGGGCGACGAAAACGAAGGCGACGGCGACGAAGACGACAGCGACGGCGACAGCGGCGGCGAAACAGCGACGACGACGACAGCCAAGGGACACGCAGTGCCCATCCTCCCGCCTCCTGCCTTCCTCCTCCCCTCTCCCTCCTCCCGCCTCCCTCATCTCTCCTCCTCCTCCTCCTCCTCCTCCTCCTCCTCCTCCTCCTCCTCTACCCGCTCCTTCTCCTCCTCCTCCTCCTCCTCCTCCTCCTCCTCCTCCTCCTCCTCCTCCTCCCCCTCCTCTTTGAAGCTCATTCAAGCTGCCTTGCGCGACATGGCATGGCGACCCTACGCGGTGGCACGGCACGGCACATGGGTCACGGAGGAGGCGCGACCTTGCGCGGGCAGAAGGGCCTTACAGTCAACCCGTATACTAAGGACGCACGGGAAGGATGCAGGGGCCTTGGAAGGATGTCGACACTATGCAGGCGGGGCCCAGCCAGCGAGAGCGGCCAAAGATGGGCCGAAGGGGAAAGATGCAAGGGCAGCCTCGGAAAGTTGCGCATCCTTGCTATGCGGGTTCGCTGTGCGCGACGTGACATAGCGAACCTACGCGGAGGCTTGCGCGGGTCACCGGCACGGCACGCCACATGGGCCACGGAGACGCTTACGCGCGACCTTGCGCGGGCAACTTGCGCGCCAAGATCGGTGAAGACGACCCCGTTGTTCTGCGCCGCTCAGACGGCCTCAGGCAACTCGGCACAAACTCTCAAATCACCCTCTGGCCTGCGGGCCGCAGCCTCTGACCAAGACCGAACGGGAAACGAGTCTCTGCCGGCCGCACCCAGCCACCTTCGCGCTGCCAGGCCAGGGCGCAGCGTTGAGAGGAGAAGGAGGACAACGAGGAGCTGGGGCGCGTCCTGATGTCTCCTGGGCCCTAGGGCTTCAACAACTCTCTGGCCGTCAGCCAGTCCAGAGAAAGCCGTCCGGGATATTTCCGGCGGCCCTGGAAAAACTCTCAACCAGCCGCAGCCGCTAGGAACACTCCGAAGAGCTCCAACAATCAACAACGACAACACCATCACCAACAACAGTATCATCCATAACACCAACAAAAAACAGCATCATCAACAACACCAACGCTTACGCCAACGCCACCGCTAACAACAGCAACAACAATAACAACAGCAACAACAACAGCAACAACGACAACATCAATAACAATAACAACAACAACCACAACAACACCACCAACAACAACACCACCAACAACAACGACGACGACAGCAACACCACAAACAGCAACAACAACAACAACAACAACAACAACGACAATAATCAATTTAATACTGGTCGCTTTTATCTGCTCGAGTGTCCGTTAACGCGTATTTCCAAAACCCTCGATACCCGCCAGCTTCGTCTTCGATCGTACCCCTTCTGGCGGGTATACTTCTTCCCTGCAGGCCGGGCCCCGGCAAGCGGCGGGGCGGCCGCGGACCATCGGCCTGGCCAGCGGCAGCGCTGATCGGCGGCAGCCCGACCCCAAGAGGGACGGACAGGAGACCGACCACGACGACGACGACGTCGACGACGACGACGGCGACGACGAGCGAAGGCGAGAGCGAGAGAGAGAACGGGCCACGAAGGGCACGAAGTGGGCCACGAAGGGCGACAGCGGGGACACGAAGGGAATACGTATGGGGCCACGAAGAGCGCGAACGAGCGGGGGCCACGAAGGGCAGATAATGCGGGGCCACAGAAGGCAACGACGGGGCCACTGAGGGTAGCAACTGGGCTACGTAGGACAGAGAGGGGCCACAAAGAGCGACAGCGGGGCCACGAAGGGCATGCACATGGGGCAACGACGGGCACGAACGAGCGGGGGCCACGAAGGGCATGCGTATATTGGGCGGCGGAGGGCAGCGAAGGGGCCACGAAGGGCAGCAATGGAACCACGAAGGGCAGCGAGGGAGGGCCACGAAACAAAGCGAGGTGGCCACGAAGGGCTGCAACGAGGCCACGAGGGGCAGCGAGGGGGCCACGAAGGGCTGCAACGGGGACACGAAGGGAACCGAGGGGTCCGCGAAGGGCTGCAACAGGGACACGAAGGGCAGCGAGGGGTCCACGAAGGGCTGCAACGGGGCCACGAAGTGCAGCGAGGGGGTCACGAAGGGCAGCAACGGGACCACGAAACAAAGCGAGGGGGCCACGAAGGGCTGCAACGGGGACACGAGGGGCAGCGAGGGGGCCACGAAGGGCGACAGCGGGGCCACGAAGGGCAGCGAGGTGTTGCAGTGAGGCAGATTTTCACTGATAGGTTCAGCGTCAAGAGCTTCTGTCCGTGACCAATTGTGGCTCAAGTCTGTCTCCGTCTGCCACAGTTGGTAGCGGAGCGTGGCCTGGGCGAGGTGCCATGGGCGGAGGCGACCCTGCCAGGAGGTAGGCGGCCTGCCGCTCGCGCGCCCTCGTCCGCGGCCGCGCTCGCACCGACGAAGCAGCGTGGGATCCACGGCCAAGGTGATCATGCCCGCCGACGGCGAGGCTGGGACGGAGGCGACGAACTTCCACGTGGGCGCTGGCAGCCCGGAGGCTCCAGGCAGCAGCTCGGGCAGCCAGAACGCCACGGTGACCATCCGACGTGAGGAGCTCAGGGACTTGATCAAGAGTGTAGTGTCAGAGACTATGAGATCAGGGGCTCCGGACGGAGGAGGTCATCGAGGGGTCGCTCACGAGGAGAAGTCACACGACGAGTGGCACGACACCGGCAGGGATCCTTGGCGAGAAGGTCGTGATCGAGGAGCTCCCAGTGGGGAGCGTGAGGCTGGAGGCGAAGGTCTTCAGCGAGATCATCAAGATGGAGACAAAGACGCCAGAGGAGAAGGCCGGTGGCGTGACACAGGCGGCGGCTGGAACAGCTGCGACGGCGGCCAGGGCAAGTTCGGGCCCGCGGAGGCCTGGAGCTCAGGCGACTGGAACGGCAGCTGGGCGGACCGCCGGAGATCGGCGTGGGACGCCGGAGACGGTGGAGGCTGGGGGGGTCGAGGCGATTTCAGCGACCCACCCACCTGGCCCGGGTGGGCCCACTACCGACAATGGAAGCGAGCGCTTAGGCGCTGGAACACGGACACGGATGTGAAGCTCTGGAGGCGTGGTGAGAAGTTTCTCAAACTCTTCGAGTACAGCTTCCAGGCCAAGTTCGAGGACATCAGTGAGGACAAGCTATGCTCGACAGAGTGGATTGACGTCATCCTGCAGCGCATGGACCTCATGGCGGGCGAGCGGGAGGGCGACGACCTCCGGCGCGCTGGCAGGAAGGCCTTCTTCGAAGCATCCAGGGAGACCAAGGAGGGGCTGACGCAGTTCGTCCACAGGCGAGAGGCACAGCTTCAGGAGGCCGAAGGTATGGATCTCTGGATGAGCTCCAAGCTGAAGGGGTTATTGCTGGAAGAAGGAGCTGGTCTCTCAGCACAGGGAGTCCAGAACCTGCGCACCCTGACCCAGGGCCGGACCGATTTCGAGCACGTGGCCTGGGCGCTGAAGCAGATGGACGCCGGAGGAGCCGAGCGGCTCCTCCCCGGTCGCAGCGGCGCAGCGCTGCTGGCCGAGAGTGAGGGCTTCGGCCCGGGCGCCAGTGAGGCCGCGAGCGGTGCTTTTCAGACCTCTCCTCACCCTCCCTCCGGTCGGTCAGAGGTAGGTGCCGATGGTGAGGAGGACGACGCCAACTACTACGACTACGACGAGGAGGTCGAGGGCGACTCAGGAGATGAGTCAGCGTGGGATGCCGAGGCGCTGCTCGCGGAGCTGGAGGACCTCAACCTGTGCGAGGACCAGTTGGAGGAGTTCTGGGTCATGATGGAGGGCCGGCGTCCGGCGGGACGGACGTGGAAGCAGAACAAGGAGCTGAAGAGAGCAGCCCGGAAGGACCGCGAGTACTTTGGCGCGAAGCCGAAGGCGGGTGAGCGGCACCCACCTCGCCGCCCTCCCCCTTCTCCAGCGGGGGCATCTCGGGCGAGAGGCTCCAGCGGTCGACGCGATCGAGGAGCTCCCAGCAGAGGCCGGGAAGGTCGAGGCATCCGCGGCAGGCTGACGATCGAGCAGCAGATGAAGGTGACGAGATGCAAGCGGTGCCAGCAGAAAGGACACTGGGGACGAGAATGCCCGAAGTTCGGGGACCACGTCGGAGGCGGTCAGGCCGGCGGAGATCAGCGAGCCCGTGCTGGAGGAGAGAGACAGAAGATGTCAGCCTACATGTTCGAGGGCTTCTCCGGCGAGAGCTTTCCCTTGTGGAGGGGCGAGGCTGACCAGATCTCCTCCGGAGCGGTCTACATCGTGGCCGAGGCGGGCCAGGCGCTGGTCGATCCTGGGGCCGGGAGCGACCTGGTAGGAGTGCAAGCGCTCAACCGGGAGGCCCAGGCGCTCGCCACTCACGGACTGACGTACGTCGAGATCCCTCGGTCCCACCGCCCGATCAAGGCCGCTCACGGGATCGGCGGCATGGGCAGGGTCATCAGCGTGGTGCTTTTCCCGTTGTGCCTGGGAGGCGTGTTCGGGATCATCGAGACCACTGTGTTGGCGGATAATGTGCCTCACATCCTTTCGGTGAATTTGCTCGATTTCCTTAAGTGCCTGATCGATTTGCCAGGCAACGAGATGACCTCCCAGACTCTGGACGAGGTGATTCCTTTGAATCGTCTACCCTCTGGTCATCGCCTGGCGCAGATAGTTTGCAAGCTAGCCACGCCCGCCTGTGTTCCCGACTCGGCGCTCAGGCGCTACCCGTTTTTGAAGAAGGACTCTTTTGAGATCGGGGGCAGAGCGCCCCCCGTGATGTCAGACGACGGGGTTGTGTCGCAGTACCTGCTCTCCCTCTCTCTCCTGATCGTCATCCTCAGCCTCTGCACAGCAATGTGGGGATCGTGCGTGGGGAAGCTCGGGGACCTTCGGGAGCACTCAGACAAGTTCCAGGGGAAGGTCTTGGGCGGCCTCGGGTGGCCACGAGCTCAGCTAGCGTCAGATCACTGGGCCGGGGCCTCGGGATCAAGTCAAGCTAAGGTGAAGGGCCGACGGCCTCGAGCACAAGCAGGACCCAGGAGGGCGAGTTGGGTCCTCGTCGCGTGGTCGGCCCTGTTGATTTCTTCCGTAGCCAGTTTGGGCTCAGTTGCAGAAGCTTTCAATCATACACGTTCCTCCGACCAGAGGCAGCACTCAGAAAGGTCAAGCGATGTTGTTGGCGCTCTGGCTGGCGTGGACGCTCTCCCAGCAGGCCATGGGAGGCAAGACCGAGCCAAGGGCGAAGAAAGCGACGGAGGAGTTTCTTGCTCGACGTCGGAACGAGTCAGAGTCAGAGGTCTCTCTCGAGTCCTCAGTCGATACGGAGATGCCAGGCACTTTCGTCAATCCGACGGCCGAGATTATGGCGCAGCAGTTGGAGCCGGGACCTTTCAGTGGACCTGGCAGCGGTTCGACGGCCTCGGCAGGAGCAGTCGAGGCTCAGACGCCGCTGGAGCCGGCACCAGGAGCATCACCGTCGACCGACCAGCCGCTGTGGACGGTGGGGGAGGCCCATCCACCCGCGACGCAGCCGGCAGCGGGCGGGACCCCAGCTCCGGCAGGACTCCCGCCTACCCAGCCTCGGCAGCCGCACGGGGACGCAAGCTGGCCGAGAGACTGGCCGACACCACAGCGTCAAGGGGCGTCAGTACCTCACGGGAATCCTCAGCTCGGACCTCCAGCAGCAGTCAAACCCCCGCCTGGTTTCATGACGGTGGGAGGGGGGCCCTCATCGTCAAGCGCGGGGACGACTCCTGCGGCAGCGGCGAGCTCACCCTCGGGCTCCGGGGGTCCACCCGCAGCCGAGCAGGTGCCGCTCAAGCCGCCACCCAAGCCGCCGCCCGCTTGTCAGCATCCCGCCGACCGGATCAAGTACTATGGGAACCAGCACGGATCGGGATCAAGGTGCTTGCAGTGTGGGCAGCGACTGGTGTGGGCGCCGCGAGGCGCTCAGGGCCCGGCAGGTCCTCCCCAGCAGTCGGCCGCAGAGGCCGCGCGGGCCGCCGCCGCCTCGGCGCAGCAGGCAGTGGACATGCTCCAGAACGACCCTACCTTTCGCGCCGGCGGAGCGGCGCTGACTACGGTCAACTCTCTGAGTACCCTGCTGCAGGGGCTACAGTGGCAGCTGTCCCAGGTGCCCGAGGGCGTGAGGGCGCTTTCCCGCGTGCAGGAGGCGCTGGACCAGATGGCGACGATCGCGATGGCGGCTCAGAGTACTCCTACCCAGGTGGAGGAGGGCCTCCAGCAGATCTTTCAGCAGCTGCTGGCCATCAAGGGGTCGCTGGGGGCCTTCGAGGAGTTCGGGGAGGTGGTGGACACCATGCAACAGACGATGGTGGGCATGCAGATGCAGCTGAACACCGTGGAGACGACCGTGCAACAAGTGGCGATGATGCTCGTGCAGATAGGCAACGCGGTGACGGGTCTCTACGATCATCAAGTGGCCGCTCAGCAAGTGATCGCCCAGCAGATGGAGGTGGTCGGCGCGGCGCCGCCCTCGGGGCAGCACAGCTCCGGGGATCCGCGGCAGGCCCATGCGGGGGGCCAGCCTCCGCCGCCGGACCACCCGCCGCCGGGCTGGAGTCCTCCACAGGAGCAGGGAGGAGCTCTTGCCGTGCCGACGACGACGACGGGCCAGCCCGTCAGCTCGCTGCTCAACGAGCTGGGAACCATCCCGGAGGAGGCCCCGGTGCTGGACGGCCTGGAGTGGGAGGTCCTTCCGGACCAGCTCTAGAACGCCTAGAGGCCCGCGGGAGGCGACAGGCCTCTCGCGAGAAGGGCCCGAGTTTCAGCCTCTCTGCATGCTTCGCTCAGTGCGACTGCGAGACGTACGATCCTCACCGCACTTCTGGCCCTCGAGGGGCATCTCAGACACAGGGCACCCCTCCTCCTATTTCCTCTCCACTCAACTCATCACGTGGACCGAAAAGATCGAGGCAGACTTGGGACGATCTGGGGCCCGAGTGGCTGGACGGGGACGCCACCAATGACGACCACGAGGTGGCTTGCGGGGCCTCGATCCGGAAAGCTCTCGGCGAGTGCGCGGCCATGTTTGGGTTCGGGGGAGCGGGGGTGAGTCCGCAGCTAGGGCTCGACGAAAGCTACCCCATCCGCCGGAGAGCCAAGGTCTCCTTCTCCGAAGTGTTTTCTCCTCCTAGGATTGCTCCTGAGGTAGCCAAGGCGGGAGCCCCTCTCGGAGCTCGGGCCAGTTGGGACCTTCGCCAAGGATGGGATTCGTCTCGAAGGTCTGACGTCAGAGAGCTCTGGAGGCACCTCGAGGAAGACAAGCCAGAGACCGTCTGGCTGTGTCCTGAATGTAGGGCGTTCTCTGCGATCAATCGCATCAATCGGGATAGGATGGACCCCATGGAGTGGCAGAGGATCGTGTCAGATGGCGTTCGGGATCTGGTGCTCTGCATGGAGATCGCGGAGCACCAAGTCAACCAAGGCAGATACTTCGCGTTCGAGCATCCTCTCTACGCGTCGTCTTGGGGCTCGTTCGTCGTTCGCTGTGTCTCGTCGCTCCCGGGGGTTAGACGGATCCGTGTCGATATGTGCAGTTTCGGGATGCAGGTGGACAGTCGAGGACTGAACAAGAAGCCTACCGGACTGCTGTCCAACCACCCGCTTCTCCTCCAGCGTTTGGAGAGGCATCTCTGCACCGGGGGACATCAGCATGCTGTCCTCGAAAGGGGTTCGATCACCACCAAGGCGAGTCGCTATCCTCTCCAGTTTTCCCGAACCGTGGCCAGAGCCGTGGCGGAGCACTGGGCGGGGGCCCCCGTTCGGAGCAAGGCGGCTTGGGCCGACCTCGTCGAGCACGACTACCCGGAAGGGGAGGCCGGGCCTGCGGAGGGGGAGAGCGAGGTCGTCTCGAGCGAGAGCGAGGACGAGCCCGAGACTCGACCGACGTCGAAAGGAGGCAAGACCACCTTCGAAGAGATCGAACCTAGTGAGGACGAGAAGAGATTGATATATAAGCTCCACGTGAATATGGGGCACCCCGAGGTTAGAAAGTTTGCGAGGGTGCTCAGGGCTGGAGGAGCGAAGCGCCGACTCGTGCGCTGGGCCAGTACCAAGTTTCACTGTTCCGAGTGTGCGGAAAGGGCCCGATCGGGCCTTCATCGAAGAGTGGCGCTCCCGCGCACGTTTAGATTCAACCACATCGTGGGAGTGGACCTCATATACTTGGAGTTCCAAGGGGTGACGAGGCCATATCTCAACATTGTGGACCACGGGTCCAATCTTCAAGTGATGGTTCGAGTCACCTCAGCGACGGCCTCAGAGGTGTGGTCGGAGTTCCTTCGAGCGTGGATTAGACCTCTGGGAGCCCCCCAGTTCCTGATCTCAGACGGGGGTTCGGAATTTGGGGCGCGTTTCGCCCGCGGTCTTGAGCAGTGGGGGGTGTGCCACCACGTCTGCGACGCAGACTCCCCCTGGCAAAACGGGAGGGTTGAACGCCATGGGGGGTGGGTCAAGGAGCGAGTGCGCTCGGAGCTGGAGGCGGGGTCTTTCGTGCCGGAGACGATCGAAGAGCTCGATGACCTCATCACCGAGCTGGTTGCTCATAAGAATCGCTTCTGGCATCGCGGAGGGTTCTCCCCCCTCCAACTCGTTTTCGGAGAGAACCCCCGCCTCCCACATGACATCCTCTCCGACGACCACCGGGGGCTTCCCGGCTGGCAGGATCATATTCGCCCGTCGGGTGAGCAGGACGAGGCCGGAGCCGAGTTTGCGAGAGCGCAGCAGATTCGGGCCGAGGCTCGACGGTTGGCGATGGAAACGACATCTCGCGAGAAGATCAGCCGCGCCTCGAGGGCGAAGCCGCCAGTCGTCCAGAGGTATACTCCTGGGCAGTGGGTGTTCGTGTGGCGACACTTCTCCCGCACGTCCTCCAGAGCCGACGCTCTCGGCCGTCGGAGGGACGGGTGGTGCGGTCCGGGGGTGGTCGTTCTCAGTGAGGGGGGGACCGTGTGGGTGGCCGTTAGGGCCCGTCTGTGGAAGTGTAGTCATGAGCAGCTTCGATTGGCCAGTCCCGAGGAGGAGTACGGACTTCAGTTAGCCCAAGACCCCCAGTGGCAAGAGCTTCTCCTCGCCTCGCGCACTAAGCGAGTTTCGGCTGTCGATGTGCAGAGAGAAGGTCCCCCTCCCGATGACTCGCTCGACGAACCCGCGATCGTGGACCCCGACACGGGACCGAGGATCCCGGGGCCGGCGGCGGTTCCTCAGGAGGAGACCGGGCCCGAGGAAAGGAGCTCTCGGCCCAATCCTTCTCGGGTCGGGCCCATGGGCCTTCCGAGGCCACCTCACTCGAGGGCGGGATCTCGAGCCGGATCCGTGGTGGCTCAGCCGGGCTCGAGACTGCCTTCAATTCCTGAGACTCGAGAGCCGTCCGAGATGGCCAGGTCGATCACCCCTCCTACCGCCCCTCCTTCTCCTCGCCGGGATGAGGGGGATGAGGAGGGACCGGGAGAGTCCAGGAGCCCGACGGATGCCCACAGACCGCCAGGAGAGGCGCCGAGCGAGAACGGTGACCCTGCTACCCCACCTCCTCCCGCTCCTGTCTCCTTACCTCCCGCTCCCACTCCGGCCGAGGGGAGACAGAGTCGAACGAGGCTGAGGCAGCCATCCGACGTGCCCCTGTGCATTGCGCGAGCTCGGGCAGAAAGCTGCCCACCCGAGATGAAGAGGGCCAAGACGGAGGGAGGCTCCGACTCCTTGGCGCCAGCCCCGCCCGAGGTACCGAGCCCGGGGGGGGCCTCTCTCCTTCCTCCCTCTCCTGGGGTCGGTGGTGGTGGTGACGGTCCAGGGTCAGGACCCTCCCAGGAGCGTCCTCCTATGATCCCGGGAAGTGAGCCAGCCGCCTCTGTCCGTGACCGTGTGAGAGCGATTGAGGAACGTGGTCGATCAAGATCTCCTAGCGGCACCGGGTTTGAGGGGACCACTGAGGATTTCGGGCTGGCGGCCGAGCAGGGGGGCGTTAGGGTTTTCCCCATGCAGTCGAGCTGGGCCGGGGTCTGTGAAGATGGCGGCACTTTTGCCACGGGTCGAGGGGCCGAAGTTTCTCTGAAGAAGCTTTCTCCGGCCGAGCGGGCTAAGTTCAGTGCCTCGGACCAGAAGGAATGGGCTGCTATGATGGGGACAGGGGCCGTTCGAGTCGTTCCTCCAGCTAAGGCGAGAGTCATCCGACGTGAGCTTCCGGACAGGATTATATCCAGCCGGATGGTTCGCAGGTGGAAGCCGGTGGAAGGAACGTTTGCCGAGCCGGAGGCCAAATCGAGGTGGCGCGTGCACGGCCATCGCGACCCAGACTCGGGCTCGCTGGCAGTGTACGCGCCAACTCCCCAGACCTCGTCGATCATGATGTTTCTGCAGGTCTCAGCCAACCTGCATCAGCTTCTGGACATAGCCGACGTTAAGAACGCCTTCTGTCAGTCCAATCCCATGCAGCGTGCTGCAGGCCAGATCTTCGTTGAGCCCTGCGAGGGGATAGACCTGGAGCCGGGGGCCCTCATCGAGCTTCTGGTGAATGTGTATGGGCTGGACGACGCCCCAGTGGCGTGGAGGCGTACGGTGGTTAGCTATCTAGAGCAGAATGGCTTCGTCCGAAGCCTGTTGGAACCGTGCTGGTGGATGCGCTACGGGTCCCAGGGCCAGATCCTCAACATGATGTTGCTAGAAGTAGATGACGTCATGATCGGCAGCTGCGACTCGACTTCGAGAGCCTGGGTCCGGCAGTTGCTGGAGGCCAGGTTCAAGTTCGGTAAGTACAGGGACTGCCACGCGAGTCCCGTGGACTTCGCCGGACGGCGGATCACGCTTGGGGAGCAGAAGATAACCGTCGATCAAGAAAAATACATCCTTGAGGAGATTCGGCCCCTGAGTTTAGCCAGGGGGAGAATGTCCCGCAGTGACTCCCCACTCGAGCCTGATGAATTTCGAGCACTCAGATCCCTGGTATATAAGTTTAACTGGGTCGGCAGGGAATCCAGGCCGGAGGCCGCAGGCATCGCCTCGATCCTGGCCAGTCGTCTGAAGAGTGCGACGATCTACGATGTCTCCTGTGCCAACAAGTTGGTCAAACATCTTCGGACCACGGCCTCTCGAGGCCTGACGATTTGGAGCCTGGACCCGGACCGTATGGCGTTTGTGTCGTTTTCGGATGCCGGGGGAGTAGGAGCTGACATCAAGATGAATGATGACCAGGGGCTCCCGGCCGACCCAACCCAGGGTGCTTGGTTGGTGCTGGCCACTGACAAGTCCGTGCTGTTGAACAGCTCGGTCAAGGCGTCATTCCTGGGCTGGAGGAGTAGTAAGCTACGACGTAAGGTTCCGTCCACCCTGGCCGGGGAAACCCAGGCATTGTCCGCCGCCGTGGCGGAGGTGGAGTACCTTCAAGTGCTCTACAGGGACGTGATGTTCCAGGACGTGGATGTCCCCGAGTGCAGGAGAGCCTCAGGGCCCTTCACCACCGTGCTTCGTAGGGATTGTAAGTTGGGGTCCCGGGAGAACCAGGTGCACGTCGTAGACGCAAAGTCCATCTACGACACGATGCTGAAGGAGGGGAACGCCAGCGCCAAGGACAGGCGCACTGCACTGGACCTCGCAATCATTTGCGAAGCACTAGAACGGGCGCGCGGAAGCGTGCGATGGATCCCACACGGCAGGATGCCGGTAGATCCACTGACAAAGGATGACATCACCAAGAGCAATGCCGCCCTAGCCGACCTCATGACTCGAGGCCGACTCATCCTGGTGGACGAGAGCTCTGAACTGGATCGCCGCCGAGCGGCACCAGAGCTCAAGGACCGCTCCCAGCTAGCGTCTCGGAGACAGTTGGCCCGGAGTCAGAGCATGCTGTCGTGGCAGGAGTTCCTGGACCAGGAGCTCTACCAGGTAGATGGTGGTGGTGGTGATGGTCCTACCTCCCCCCTTTTCTCTCCCCCTCGGCCGGACGGTCCTCCCGGCCTTCCTCCACCATCATTTCAATAGTTTTCCATTGTTGCTCTCATTCTCGCCTTGTTTTCTTGAATACGGCCGTCCTGGGGGACGGAGGCTTCCATAGGGAGCCGCCACCGTGTACTGCGCTTTTCCGCGAATGGGTGGTCACAGTTCTCCTGACATGGGGAGAGCTGAACCTAGAAGAAAGTTTGACCAGTGTTGCAGTGAGGCAGATTTTCACTGATAGGTTCAGCGTCAGGAGCTTCTGTCCGTGACCAATTGTGGCTCAAGTCTGTCTCCGTCTGCCACAGAGGGGGCCACGAAGGGCTGCAACGGGGCCACGAAGGGCAGCGAGGGGGCCACGAAGGGCTGCAACCAGGACATGAACGGCAGCGAGATCCCGATTCCTAAATAATATGTAAAGGATTCCTAAACGTGAGCGCGACTCCTGGTTGCCTGAGTGTCGGGAGCGCGGCGCTTGAGTAAATTGCAGGAAATTCGAACGCAAGTATTGCAAGCAAGTCTCCAGCGAGAGCGCGACTCCAGAGCGTCGAGGAAGCGATTCCTGCATAATCTGTAATGAAGTCCCAAGCGAGAGCACGATTCCTGCATAACATGCGAGGAAGTCTCGGGCGGGAGCGGGGGTCCGGGCTAAATTGTGAGGAAGTCTCAGGCGGGAGCCTTTGTTGTTGTAACCCGGGGGCCAACGGCACAGTTTGAGCCTCAAGAGTTTTGCTGATAAAAAAACGGGTGCGAGCCCCGGGAGGGGCACTTCAATTGAAAACACACAATGTGCACCAGGCGGGGGGATCAACAATAAATATTCTTCAGAAGTGAGAATTCAAAACCACCAACACCATCAACAACACCAACAACGACACCAACAACTTCAACACCAACACCAAGACTAACACCTCCACCACCATCACCAACAACAACAACCTCAGACAACACCACACTCGAAACATGGAATCTGGGTGCTGGAACTAAATGGAGTTCGCAAACGGCCGACCAGACCTGGTCGTCATTTCTGGGGGGAGGTGCAGCACATCATCTGCATGTGTGCTTTACCTAAGTCGAGATGATACTAAGTGCCAACTTGCCATTTCATGAGTGGGGACCCACGGTGTTAGAACTGGTCGAATACCAGACGGGTGGGGAACACGACACGACAATGGCGCCGACTATTACGACGACTACGGCGACGAGGCGGACACACACTCGCCTGTCAATGACACACTCTATACCCAGGGCCTCACAAGGATCGTAACATAATGCTGGGCCACGAGAAGGAGGCATAGCGTAGTCAGAGGAATCGTCATCACTACTGCCGCCGCCACCTCATCTCTGAAACTGGGCCACAAGAAAGAGAAGGACGAAGAGGAGGAGGGACGAAGGATGGATTTGCAGCATCAAGCGCGCGGAACAAGAGAGGCAGTGAAGCGGGAGTGGGGCGTCGACAGCCCGATCCCGCCGTCAATTTGGCGCGCGCGCCTACACTGGGATGGAAACAACAAAAAAACACTACAACGCCGATACATCGGCGATAGACCCCCAGTAGCAAATCTGGTGAGCTATCGGGTCATGTCGGCGATCAGTGAGCGATTCTTGGCCGATGCATCCCCCTCTGCCCCTGAGGAGAGGGGGAGGGCGGGGAGGGACAAGGGGCCGCGAGGGACTACGGCAAGTTCATACGGTAAGAAAGCTTGCTATCAGAGATCTGGGGGGCTACGTTATCCGTCGGCCCTTGGACTTCCTGAGGAGCCAAAGGGCTTCTGCGGGTCCCTGGGGCCATTGCGGGGCAATGAACTTGTGTAAGGATCCTGCTGACAGGCTGCTTCCTCATTTACTGCGCCAACTGTAGTAGGGCTCCTCGTGGTCTCCTGGGGTGCGTTTCAAAATAATCCCGAGGGGGACCCATAGCCGTGACGGCGAGGGGGCCTCCCAGGAGGCAAACGAAAAGCGGAGACGAGAGAGGGGCATCGGTGAGTGTCGGTGCGTCCACGTCACCTCTGACACGTCCGCCGTCGGCTACACGCAAGAGTGACGCTGAGCAAGAGTGATCTTTGGTGCGCGACTTTCGGGGGCCGCGGGGAGGCCAAGCCCGAGCGCGCAATACACTTCGACCACATCGCGCTCAACCATCTGGGGACCCCAATGCGCCTGAAGTGAAACTGACGCCAAAAGGTACCGAGACCGCTGTTCCCCAGACCGCCCCCGTGGTGCGTTCTGACCAGAATTTCGAGGCGACTCCAGCGGTGGCGACGAGGGCCTCCCAAGAGGCCCGAAAAAAGGGAAAACGAGGGAAGGGTAGCGGTATGGGTACCTTTCCCTCCTCTGCAAATTTTACCCCAGCAAGACACCACCCTTACGTGGAGCCGAGCCGTGTCGCCCCCAGACCTCCAGCCTAAGTCCTCCTGTGCGCGCGGACGGGGATCTCCTGACCCGGGTCGGGTCACTCGGGCTGTCTAGGGTCCTGCAAGATCCTGCAAGATCCTGCACCCAAGCCAGGGTCAGTGCGCCCCTGGCTCTGCAGGATTCTGCAAGACTCTGGCTGACCCCCGTTTGCCAGGGTCAGTGCGCACCTGGCTCTGCAGGATCCTGCAAGACTCTGGCTGACCCCCGTTTGCACTGACCCCCGTCTCTTGAGCCCCGACGCGGGCCTGACCCCTCGACGCTGGCGCTGCTCGCGGGGGCGAACGCGGGGGTCGTCGTCGTCGTCGTCGTCGTCGTCGTCGTCGTCGTCGTCGTCGTCGTCGTCGCTCGTCGTCCTCGCTCGTCGTCGTCCTCGTCGGCGTTCGTCGTCCTCGCAGTCGTCGTCGCGTCGTTGTCGTCGCCGTCGCCGTCGTCCGTCGTCCTCGTCGTCGTCGTCGTCGTCGTCGTCCGTGGTCGTCGTCCGTGGTCGCCGTCCGTGGTCGTCGTCCGTGGTCGTCGTGGCTTGAACGGACAGAACTTTCGGTCAGCACCGGGAAACCCAGGAAGCCGAAAACAAGCTCCAAACACAGCCCAATGAGGCCCCAAGAAACATCGAAGCTCTTTCCACGAGGCCACCGCCAGGCATCTGCCGGAGACCCCGACATGCATCCAAGACGCCTCTGGCCCACGACCCAGGCTGGGAAGACACTATTCGGCTCCAGTCTAGCGCGGCAAACTTGTCATGGCTCTGTCATGGCCCATCGCTTCGGTCTGTCATTCTCCTGTCATGGCGTACGATGACACAGCGAAAAGGATACGTGACGCCGCGTCACCGCCCATTCACTTCCTGCCGCCCTCCCGGATAACGAACGCCCACCGCCACTCCCGCCTGACACTGGACCTCTGAACCACAGCGCAGGCAAGGCGGCGGGATGGGCCGAAGGCCACTCGAGATGTTCAATACAACGTCTCCTGATCTCTCGGCCGATTCCCGAGTTGATATTTGGAGGCCTGTGGACCTCTGGGCTATGATATGAGCTTTCAGGAACCCAGAACTGCACACAAAACTCAGTCTACACTATTTCAAGACGCTGGGTGTCGTCGGACTCAAGTTCAGCTCAAGATGGGCCCTCCCAGCGTCCATCCTGGCAATGCTCCGTCCTGGATCGACTTCTGAGGATTATTTGGCCCAACAGCGGCCTCCTGACGCAAACAAAAGCATCGGTATCGGTCTGTCCCTCGGCGTCGTCGTCGTCGGCCGCATCGTCATCGCCAAGAAGAAATGTCTTGGCCGGCCCGGGCGAATGTTGGGGCCCGGGCGCCGACGAGAGGCACGTCGGGCGGTGGCCGATTCGGCGTGGGGTCCAGCGTCCTCGGGCTGTCCTCCTCGGGGGGGCGCAGGAGCTCGAGAGGAAGGTCCAGTGCGGGGCGGGAGAGGCTGAAGAGGAGGAAGAAGAGGAGGAAGAAGAGGAGGTCGAACTTTAACCTTTTCCTCGACATCAGCCGCTGAAGCAGAAGAAGCAGGAGAGCCCAGAGTCGAATCGACAGATCGGATAGGCGATCAGAATGCAGCGGCTCGGCGGATATCGGAAACCAGGTCGGGAGAACTCGGATCGGCGGAACTCGGGAAGCTAGTACGGCCTCCGTGGAGACACCAGACGTCAAAATCGGAATCCGAAGTCGAACCGAACCAATATCGGAATCCATCGAAATCGAATCGACTCGAATCGGAGGAGTCAAAATGAGCCGGCCGCTGAATACGGCTGGACCTGGGATAGAACGACAACCTTCGAGAACATGTGACTCTCCGCCGGCCAAGCTGAAAAGCATTCGAGGGAACCCTCCCTCAGAATGCACAATAAACGATTATCCCAGTGCGACCCTACCTAGTAGTTGGAGGATCTAGGAAAGCAACATCTAACATATATATATATATATATATATATATATATATATGAAGTTAAACTAAGCGAAGATGAAGCTAAGCTAAGATGAAATAAGATAAGCTGAGATGAGATAAGCAACGCGAAGCTAAGGGAACGTCACTGGGGGAACCGCGGGACGGATGCCGGGGGAACCGCCCGGGGCAAGCCCCACTGCCCGGCCCTTTAAGCTTAGCTATGCTATGCTAAGCTGCGCAATGCGATGCTATGCTATGCTATGCTATGCTGCGCTATGCTATATTGGCTATGTTGTGATATGATATGTTATGCTAATGCAACGCTGCGCAAAGAAAGAGCGTGTTCTACCGCTGCTGGCGGAAAACCGGGGGGGGTCACTACCGGTTCGAACCCCTCCCCCCCCCCCTCCGGAAAACCGGGGGGGGTCACTACCGGTTCGAACCCCTCCCCCCCCCGCCCCCCCCTGCTCATCATGAAAAAGGGGGGGGGGTCACTACCGGTTCGAACCCCTCCCCCCCCCCCCCCTCCGGAGGATCCGGAAAACCGAGGGGGGTCACTACCGGTTCGAACCCCCCCCCCCCCTCGAAAACCGAGTGGGGGTGCGGACAGTGGTGGGGACGGTGTTGGTGGGGACAGTGGTGAGGGGATAGCGGGACAGTGGTGGGGACAGTGGGACAGTGGGACAGTGGTGGGGACGGTAGTGGTGGGGACAGTGGTGGGGACAATGGTGGGAACAGGGGGGGACAGTGGACAGTGGTGGTGACGGTGGTGGTGGGGACAGTGGTGTGGGGACAATGGGAATGAGGTGGAAACAGTGGGACAGTGGAGGGTACAATGGTGGTGGGGACAGTGGTGAAGGCGGTGGCGAGGACGGCGGTGGGACAATGGGACAGAGGTACAGTGGGGACAGTGGTGGGGACAGTGGGGACAGTGGTGGGAACAGTGGGACAGCTCAGTGGGACAGCGGAGGAGTCAGTGGGACAGTGGGGACAGTGGGGATAGTCGGGCAGTGGTTGGGGCCGTGGAGACAGTGGGGAGAGTGGAACCGTGGTGGGAACAGTTCTGGGGACAGCGGGGACAGTGCGACAGTGGTGGGGCCACTGGTGGGGACAGTAGGGGCGGTGGTGGAACCAGTGGGGACAGCGGTGGTGAGGACAGTGGTGCTGGGAACACCAGTGGGGGATGTGATGCGGACGGTGGTGGGGACCGGGAGTCGTTTGCTGGCGGTGAGTGGGGGGGGGGGGGGGGGGGGGGGGTCCGGTAGTGACCCCCCCCGGTTTTCCGGATCCGAACCGGTAGTGGGTTTTCGAGCGGGAGGGGGGGGGGGGGGGGTTAGGGGAGGGGGGGGGTTTTGCCGGGGGAAGGGGGGGGGGGAGGGGTTCCAGCAGGGGGGGGGGATTTTCGGAGGGGGGGGGGGGGCGACCCCAGGGTTCCGGAGGAAAAGGTTGGCAATTTTCCATAGTAAAGCGGCGGTGGATCACGCTCTCTCTAAGCTAAGCTAACCCTCTAAGCAGAGCCTAGGTAGGGGAATTACACCCATGCTGTGATATGCGATGTTGCGCTATGCTATGCTATGCTACGCTATGCTATGCTATGTTGTGCTCTGCTATGCTAAAGCTCAGCGAAACTAAGATGAAGGCAAGCTAAGCTAAGATAAAACTGAGGTAAGATGAAGCTAAGCTAAGGTAAGATGAAATAAGTTAAGCTAAGATGAGATAAGCAACGCGAAGCTAAGGGGACGTCACTGGGGGAACCGCGGGGCGGATCCTGGGGGAACCGCCCGGGGCTTGTTACACTGCCCGGCCCCTTTAAACCTCCGAGTAAGAACCCTTCTAGGCAGAGCCTAGGTAGGGAACAAACAAGAATAACATCAGGGTACCCTCCGCGAACCTACCTCGATCTTATAGTTCGGCCCGACCGCAGATGACGAGCGAACAACACACACACACACACACACCCGTACCCATAGGAACGGCGGAGGGAGGAGGACTGGCTATGGGTATGGGGTATGGGCGCGGGGTGCCGGACCCCTGGGGAGGCTCCCGTTCCAGCCAGGACCCCCCTTCGTCAACACGCGCCCGCAGCTCCCTCCGACCCCCCTTCTGGGCATGGCTGTGCGTTGCTCGTTCGTCGCGCAGACGACTGAGCATTTTCTTAGGGTGCAGGGCCCGAGGTGAAATCCACATGGAGCGCCCATCGAAACGGCATTTCAGATGTCACCCTCTGCCCTCCACCCAGAGAAAATGCTCGGGAAGAGGAGGAGCCGTCGGTCCAGACGGGCGGGGGGAGCACGGTCCTCGTCGGGGGGGGCGGCGCCCGACGGGGGGGCGGGCGGCGGCCCGGCCCCCCCCCGCGCAGGGCCAGAGTCAGGACGGCCAGGCCCCGCCTGATGGGGGTGGGGGCGCCCCGGGCTCGCCGCCGACCGATGCCCTCTAGGGCGCGGGGCCTCCGCCAGGACTGTGATGCCACCCAAATGCCGAACACGCGCGCGCGGGCGAGGTCCAAGTCCTTCCCCGATGCCGGTGTCGGCCCAAATCTCGGCCACTGGGCGTCGCTCAGCGGGGGGACGATAAATGGGTGGGGAGAGGGAAGGCGCACCTCCCGGGCCTTACAGGCCCCCTCTTAGGGCCCTCATCGGGGCCCTTGAGGGGCCCTGAAGAGGCCCCTTGCCTGCAGCCCTCGCTGTCCCCCCCCCATGCATCACCCCCCCTATGACGCGGCGCGCAAGACGCAGGCCTCTCGCCGTCCCCGGCCCCTGGGGGGCCCCTCGCCCAGGGTTGGGCCCTCGTCGGCGGCGAGCGAGGGGGGGGGGGAAAGTGCGGCCTCCAAGGGTCTTGCGTCCTTGCCACCCGTCCATAGTGCGCATCTTGACTGTACAGTAAAGCAGGCTGGCATGAGGGCCACTTTGGGTTCAGGATGGCGTGCCTCCTCCTCTCGGCGGCGAGCGATGGGGGGAGGTGAGAGGGAGAAGGCCTTCTCAGAGGGCGGCGGGACTTCTCAGAAGACCTCGCGCCATCTGAGAAGTGCTCTGTGTCTTCGGGGAAGGCTTGGAAGACTTCTCAGAAGGCAGGGGGACTTCCAAGCCTTCTGAAAGGCCCGCCCCTTCTCACTTCCCCCCGACGGTCTCGCAGCCGATTCTGAACCCTGGAAGCTAGGACATCCGGCGGCTCGACCAGAACCGAGACGGACTGTGTTTCAAACTTTTCCCATTTCAAAGGGTGGCTTCGGATCTCCCATGGCAACCGCTGCGTGAGATGAAGATGGCTAGCCACAGAGAAGGAGGTCCAGGAGAGCCACTGTGAACACCGAGCCGCCCGATGTATGGGGAAGGGGGCGACATGGAGTCAGCAACTCTTGGGATGTCTTTGCAATCGCGAAAAAGCCCGTCAGGCCAACTACGGGGGATATGCATTACGGTCAGGAACTTTTGGATACCGTGTCGGGGTGGCGGCCCCAGCGACACGCTATGCCTGGCAAACGGATAGCGTGTCGCTCCGCTCCGTGGGGCGGGAGACTCAGGAAAGCTCGGGAGGTTGACGCTTGGGAAGAGGAAAGCGGATAGCATGTCGCGCCGAAGCGTGTTGGGCAAGAACCTGCGGCGCGACACACTAAGCCAATCTGACCGCCAGCCCGATTGAACAATTTCTGCGCCCCACATTAAGCATGCTTGAGCAACAATAGTTACGTAACTCATGTGAGGGAGGATGACACAACACAAGAAATGCAACCTAAGGAAAGGGAAGGTTGGAGGGAAGCGGAAGGTGAAGGAGGGCCACCTCTGTGAAGCCAAACGCGTCTTCCGAAACGGGACATCTGTGAGCTGTGTGCTGTTAAAGGCATCCCTCCATTCGGTATCGGAAGACCCATCGGACTTGCAAGACCTGGCCGATCGGTCTCGCAAAGCTGGATTGGTTTCGCAAAACCACTGCCAACACACTTAGTCGGTCTCGAAATACCCGAGCGATCGGTGTCGCAAGATGTCACGGTCGGTTCCGCAAGACCCTGTTGGTCTCGGAACCTGGTCAGCTTAGCAAGCCCTGGCGCGGTGGTTTCGCTAGACCCAGCTGGTTTCGAACGCCCAATCGAACTCGGACGACCCGGCCGCTGGGCTTCAAAATTTCAAAAGACTTGGTCGGTCTCTGAGACCCGGTCGGTTCCGGAATCGGGGTGGGCTTCGCAAGACCTGGGACCGCTGGGGACGCGCCCGGGAGGACCCGTCTGGGAAGACTCGCATGGAGACGCATACCGGGAGTCCTGGATGCCCCGGATGGCGATCCTCTCACCAGCGCACCCCCTGAGGGCGATCCTCTCGCAGGCGCATCTGAAGACCCGGGTACTCATCGGGCCACCCGCGCAGCCGTCGTCAGCAAGGTGTGGGGGGGGGGGGGGGGGGGGCGGTCCTGGGGCGCGGCTGCGGGCTCTGCGCCGCCCCCAGGGAGGCAGTACTCGCTGAAGGCCAGGCTGAACGCCTTTCTTGTGGCGGGGCGCTGGGCCGAACGTCGCGGGATCTCAGTCTGAGGTGCACCGAGCCCTCCTCCTCCTCCTCCTCCTCCTCCTCCTCCTCCTCCTCCTCCTCCTCCTCAATTCCCTTTCCAAGCGCCCCCAGACGTGTCGGTGGGGCAGGCCCGGCGTTTCGCCTGAGACCCACTCGCCATTCGTGATCATGAAGCTTAACATTTGCAACGGTATCACGGTTGGAGGGCGGGCCGTTTTCACAGTGTGGCTCTCGCTTTAGCGTCGCGCACATTCGTCCTACACATGCCAGCAGTTTCACACACGGAGGGCAGGCCGTTTTCAAAATGTGGCTCGTGCCTTAGCGCCGTACATCTTTGCTTGACAAGTTTGCCACTAATTCAAGGATGGAGGGCGATCCTTTTTCCACATATGGCTCTCGCTTTAGCGCCGCGCACATTCGTCCTAAATACTTGCAACCGTTTCAAAAGTTGGTACAATCGATGTCCCAGGAACTGTTTGCACGATTGAGGATTCTCACATGGCTTTCTCCTAATCCACCCGGGCGAAGAACGGTATACAATAAACTTGTTCGCTGTCGGGGGCGCCTGTCCCAGGGTGGCTGGAAAGTCTATACCCTTACAGTGGCACCGTAGGGGTATAAACTTTCCAGCCGCCCAGGGACAGGCGCCCCCGACAACGGAAAAGTTTATTCCCCATATCCTAAGGATTGGGGTTCTTGTTATTACTCTGACGCCTCCCACTCCTCCTCCTCCTTCTTCCTCCCGCTCGCGCCTCCCTCCTCCCAATGATAATCACCAGATAAGACAAGACAAAATAAGATACTACAAGATAAGATAAGATAGCACAAGATATGATAAGAAGAGATTTCAAGATAAGATAAGATAAGTTAAGCTCACACTCACACTCTCTCATGATCACAAAACGCTGCCAGGGGCATCATTTGGGAGCCCCAAGGGGGAGCCACCCTGGCTGATCTCACGAGCCCGTTCGCGCCGATTTTGGTGGGACGTCTCAGCTAGAATTGCCGTTTGGCGCCCCCAACATGTATCTCTTGAGAGCCTCATGGTCACAAAACGCTGCCAGGGGCATCACTTGGGAGCCCCAAGGGGGAGCCACCCTGGCTGATCTCACGAGCCCGTTCGCGCCGATTTTGGTGGGACGTCTCAGCTAGAATTGCCGCTTGGCGCCCCCAACATGTATCTCTTGAGAGCCTCATGGTCGCAAAACGCTGCCAGGGGCATCATTTGGGAGCCCCAAGGGGGAGCCACCCTGGCTGATCTCACGAGCCCGTTCGCGCCGATTTTGGTGGGACGTCTCAGCTAGAATTGCCGTTTGGCGCCCCCAACATGTATCTCTTGAGAGCCTCATGGTCACAAAACGCTGCCAGGGGCATCATTTGGGAGCCCCAAGGGGGAGCCACCCTGGCTGATCTCACGAGCCCGTTCGCGCCGATTTTGGTGGGACGTCTCAGCTAGAATTGCCGTTTGGCGCCCCCAACATGTATCTCTTGAGAGCCTCATGGTCACAAAACGCTGCCAGGGGCATCATTTGGGAGCCCCAAGGGGGAGCCACCCTGGCTGATCTCACGAGCCCGTTCGCGCCGATTTTGGTGGGACGCCTCAGCTAGAATTGCCGTTTGGCGCCCCAACATGTATCTCTTGAGAGCCTCATGGTCACAAAACGCTGCCAGGGGCATCATTTGGGAGCCCCAAGGGGGAGCCACCCTGGCTGATCTCACGAGCCCGTTCGCGCCGATTTTGGTGGGACGCCTCAGCTAGAATTGCCGTTTGGCCTCCCCAACATGTATCTCTTGAGAGCCTCATGGTCACAAAACGCTGCCAGGGGCATCATTTGGGAGCCCCAAGGGGGAGCCACCCTGGCTGATCTCACGAGCCCGTGACGAGAGAGAGAGAGAGAGAGCAAGAGAGAGAGAGAGAGGAAGCGAGAGAGAGGGAGAGGAGAGAGAGAGAGAGAGAGAGAGAGAGAGAGAGAGTTGAGAGAGGAGACAGGCGAGAGAAAGAGAGAAGAGAGAAGAGAGAGAGAGAGAGAGAGAGAAGAGAGAGAGAGAGAGATAGATATAGAAGAGAGAGAGAGAGAGAGAGAGAGAGAGAGAGAGAGAGTGGAGAGAGAGGGGGGGGGAGAGAGAGAGAGAGAGAGAGAGAGAGAGAGAGAAGAGAGAGAGAGAGAGAGAGAGAGAGAGAGAAGAGAGAGAGAGAGAGAGCGGGAGAGAGCGAGAGAGAGAGAGAGCAGAGAGAGAGAGAGAGCGGGAGAGAGCGAGGGAGAGCGAGAGAGAGCGAGAGAGAGCGAGTGAGAGCGAGAGAGAGAGAGAGAGCGAGAGAGAGCGACAGAGAGCGAGAGAGAGCAAGAGAGAGCGAGAGAGCGAAAGAGAGAGAGAGAGAGAAGAGAGAGAGAGAGAGAGAGAGAAAGAGAGAGAGAGAGATAGAGAGAGAGAGAGAAGAGAAGAGAAGAGAGAGAGAGAGCGAGAGAGAGAGAGAGGGGAGAGTGAGAGAGAGAGGAGAGAGCAGAGAGAGAATAGAGAGAAGAGAGAGAGGAGAGAGAGAGAGAGAGAGAGCAGATATAGAGGCAGAGAGAGAGAGGCACAGAGAGAGAGGCAGAGAGAGAGAGAGAGCAGAGAGACAGAGGCAGAGAGAGAGGCAGAGAGAGAGAGAGAGCAGGGAAAGAGAGGCAGAGACAGAGAGAGGGCAGAGAGAGAGAGAGAGACAGAGAGAGCAGAGAGAGCAGAGAGAGAGGCAGCTCAGTCACACTTAAATCCAGATTCGTCCTCACCGAGTCCTACCACCAAGGGAGCGCCAGCAAGGAGATGCACATATGGGGATCCCCACGCAGTGAATAATTTTATACCGTTCTTCGCTCGCTGACTAATGGGCGGCTTCCCGCAATGAAACTTAGAGGGTGGGTGTATTGCCACAGCGTTGATGCGTAGGTTTGCACTGGTGGTCCTCCTCCTCCTCCCTTTCGGCAGGGCGCCGGGCAGAAGGTCGCGGGCTCTCAGTTTGAGATGCGTCGAGCTATCCTCCTCCTGCTCATCTCTGCATTGCGCGGTCGTTCGGCGGTTGCCTGCCGAGGCAGAACCAGATCCACTGCGAGCGTCGCCGCCGCGGCGCCACAGGTGAGAACACAAGTGACGAGGCATGCGGGATCAGACCTCCTGCCGCCTCTTGCTGTGCGTTCTCTGCTCCTCGCCCCTCCTATCCCCCCCATCCCCTCCTCCCTCCTCCTGCTGCCCGCCGAGGTGCACGCCTGCAAGGGCCATTCAGCATCGGGCATGCGCAAGCACGCGCACTACGTCATTGCAAATGCACGTGACGTGCAAGCGAAAAACGTATACAATAAACCCAGCGCTACCCACAATGAGGAGTTTTCTCCAACCAGAACAAATGTACAAGTAGGGCAGAAGACAATGTGATGCAAGGGTTAGCGAAGCAGTGGAAATCGGCTTGGCGAAGGATCCAACCGTATGCAATTGTGAGTACCGTAGTTGCGAGTATCTTCGGTGGATCCCCCAGATGGGGCCACGAAGCGTGTGAGTAATTTGCCAAATGCGTAAGGAGAAGGCATGCGGACTCTGGCACTGGGGCCTTAGGTGGATCTTCCTATCGGGCGAGGGGTGCGCCAGAATTTCGAAGGCCTCAGGCGCAGCTCCCGATGGGGCCACGACACGTGTGAGGCGTGCGCCAAAATGTTGTGGAGAAGGCATGCGAGCTCATTTCATGGGGCCACGAAACGAGTGAGGGGTGTGCCGAACTGTTGCGGAGAAGGCATGTGGGCCCTGGCACTGGGGCCTAAAGTGGAGCCTCTCATGGGGCCACGAAACGTGTGAGGGGTTGGCAGGAACAGTATGGAGAAGGCACGCGGGTCATGGCACTCTGGCATGGGTAGAGCTGCCTATGGGGCCAAGCAGCGTGTGAGGGGTGCGCCGAATTGGTGGGAAGAGGGCATGCGGGCACGGGCATTTAGGTGGAGTTCCCTGCGGGGCCACAAAACGTGTGAGGGCTGTACCGACATAGTGATGAGAAGGCCCTTGGCACTGGGGCCTTAGTGTGCATCGTTTATTCGCGGCCATAACGGGTGTTATGGAGGGGAGGGCGGGGGGGCATAACGTAATGCCCCCTCCGCCATGTGGCTCCAGCACCACATCGCCCTTGCGCATCACAGCAATCACCACAGTGCCCAGCACAGTGTGCACCACCGCAGCCGCGTGCACCACATCGCAGACGTGCAACACCGATGTGTCTTCCCCCACACCCTCCTTAGAGCATGGTTTTGTCTTGTTCGCTGGACGACGAAAGTGCCCGAGCGCCTGACGACGACGACGACGATGACGACGATAACGACGACGACGAAGACGACGACGACGACGGGGACGGGGACGACGAATACGACGACGAGGACGACGACAACGACGACGAGGACGACGACGCGGGACAAAGACGACGACGACGACGAAGACGACGATAACGACGACGACGACTACGACGACGGGGACGGGGACGACGATGACGACGACGAGAAGGACGAAGACGACGACGAAGACGCGGACAAAGACGACGACGATGAAGACGACGAGGACGACGGCGACGACGGCCGCCTCGGAATGCTTCCGAAGTTGCCGGAGGCCTAAGGAGGTCCCTGGAGACCTCTGGAGGCGTCTGGAGGCCCTTGGAGGCCCTCGGCGACGACGACGAGGACGAGGACGACGACAACGAGGATGAGGACGACGACGACAGGGACAAGGGGACGAGGACGGGGACAAAGACAAGGACGACGACGACGACGAGGAACAGGACGAGGAAAAAACGACGGCGGCGACAAAGATGACGACGACGATGACGACGACGACAACGACGACAACGATAAAGTAGCCTGCAAGCAACACAGTAGCCTGCTAGCAGCACAATGATAGTGCTGGAGGCGCACGACGGGATGGAGGAGGGGTAGCGTTACGTTAATGGCGGGGGAGGGGGTCATGACGCGCGGTATGGCCCAGAGGGTTAAAAAAACACGCTCTTTGGTGGAGTTCCCTCTAGGCCACGGAATGTGTCGGGGTGCGCACAACATGTATGGAGAAGGCATGTCGGTCCTGGCGACGATGGGGCCTTTGGTGGAGTTCATACGAAACCACGAAACGTGTGAGGGGTGCGCTGACATGAAGTGGAGAATGCATCAGCTCCTGGCGCTGCCGCTGGGGCCCTAGGTCCTACTTCCTATGGGGCCAAGAAGCGTGTGAGTGGTGCGCTGGTGGGGCCTTAGGTGGAGCACCCTACTGGGCCACGAAACGTGCAAGGGGTGCGCCGCTGTGGTGAGGAGAAGGCATGCGGGCCCTGACACTGGGGCTTCAGGTGGAGCTCCTCATGGGGCCACGGGGCGTGTGAACGGTGCGCCGACACGGTGGGGAGAAGGCATGCGGGCCCTGGCGCTGGGGCCTCAGGCAAACTCTCTGCGGCACTCTGGTCGCGCTGGAGAACCCGAAGCACAGCGACATCGCCCGGTGCGAAAAACACATGCCACGCCGGGAACTGTTCGACGGCGCTGCGCGGACGGCGGGGGCGGCGACGACTGCGGCGGCGTCCTCCCCGCGCGGCGGCGCTGCCGCGGGGCCTCGGCGAACTGCGAGCCCGAGCCCTCCGTGGGCACCGGGTCGGAGCCACCGGGCTCGTGCGCGGGGGGCGCCAACAGCCTCTCGCGTGCGCGGGCGGCCGCCGTTCCTGGGCCTCCAGGAGGGCTGCGCTGTCGTGTCGCGGAGGCGGCCCGAGCGGCACGCGATGCGTTGGACGCGGATGGCGCGTCGCTCCGCTCCGCTGGGCGGGAGGCTCGGGAAGGCTCGGGGCGTTGACGCTTGGGAGTGGCGACCCGGATAGCGTGTCGCGCCCAAGCGCGGTGGGCCAGAAGTGGCGGAGCGAGACGCTAAGCCAAGGCTCTTGACATAACTGAGCATCAGTTGATAGAGGCCCTCAGAAAGGGATCCGAAGCGACTGGGTCCGAGAATCGCGCCGCATCACCGATGGATTGGCGCCGTCGGTGAGGACACAATCGTGTTCCACATCGAGCCGCACCGCCGATGCATCGGCGATGTGGCGCGACCCTCCGACGCCATCTACTTCGACCCCGATTGGGAAGCCTAGATATGACCGATTCCCATCCCAACCGGCATGGCCGTGGCCCTACTGACCGATGTATCCCCCTGGACGGGGACATAGGTATGCTGTTCCCTTCGGGCTTCGCGGGGCCCATCCCTTCCTGGGGGGGTGGGCTGGTGAGGCTGAGATGCCATGGCCCAAAGAGGATGGGGATCGTTGAACAGACGCTGAGCTAAAAACGCCAGGACCTTTTTAGACCCAGATCCCAGTGCAGCTCGAAGCAGCCAGCTTGGATCCACAACTCTGGAGGGCAACTCCTGGCACTCTGGAAGGGTCCAGAGAAGGGCGGGCGGGGGGGGGGGGGGGGCGCCCTCCTCGAGACAAGCGCGCGCTGCCCAGATCTCCGCGCACTCCAGATGTCGTAATGAAAGGGAGGGGGTCTGGACCCTCCAAGACAAGCCATTCCAGACCCCCCCCCCCGTGGGAGCACCCTCCAAAACGTCGTCCCCAGACCCCCCCCCCCCAGGCCCTCCAAGATAGCCTGGAAGAGACCCCCCCCCGAAATGAGACCCCCCTCCCTTTATTATGAAATCTGGAGTAGTCGAATGCTCGTCAATCCACATCCATTCGACGTACTTCCTTGGTAGATTCGACGAATACTTCAATTCTGGGGCGAGTCCATTCTGTAGTCGATCCCCTGCTCGAACATCGGAGGCGATAACCCTGGGGGGGGGCAGCCTGCCGCGTTGGGACTCCTGGAGCACCTGCCGCGTTCCAGTCCCGGCGCTTCTCCTCGATCTCGGCCTCCGGGGGCCCGCTCTCGGGCCCCCCGGGGGCCCTCACACCGCCGGCGGCGAGACGCTGGCCCCGGGGAGGTGGCCTCTCAATGAGGGGTTGCAAAACAAAAAAAAACGAAGGATTGCAGGATTGCATTTTTTTTTTTTGGTTTGCCATCTTTTTTTTGTGCAATCCTTCAAGAAGCCAGATCAGGGGGGCCGGGTCCGGACAGCGGCAGCCCAGCCTGACGCCTTCTCGTTGGTGCTGGGGCTCCTGGAGGTTTCTCGCCGCCACGGCTGGCTCCGCCGAGACAGGCGGCCCAGGATCCCTTGGAGGGGTCTGGGCATGGTCTGGGAGCGGATTTGGCCGGGCGGGAGGGCCGCCGTTGTCTCAACTGGCCCTCTACAGAGTAAAGGATAAAGGAACGCTGACTGGAACAACTGGCGATTGGATGCATCTTGAGCGGCGCGGTCAGCTGAATTTGGCAAGCGAAGGGCTCCTCACATTCTAGGGGTCGGCGCGGACAATCTCGGAATGTCGTTCGCCGCCGTCGGGTCCCTCGGGGCCCTCCATCCAGGATATAGAGCGGGTCCTTGGGAAAGACCCCAAGGGTCCGGTCCGATGTCTTGATCTTCTGTAAAACGGGATCCCAAGTTCCGGCCCAGGGGCCAGCTTTCCGTCCTCGGTTGCTGTTGACGGCCCAGGGGGGCCCAGTGAGAGCCACCGGAGGCCGAAACCGGCGAACACACACACACACACCCACACGCACACGCACACGCACACGCACGCACACGCACACGCACACGCACACGCACACGCACACGCACACCCACACGCACACGCACACGCACACGCACACGCACACGCACACGCACACGCACACAACCGTGTGTGATGCTTGCTCGTTTTGCAAGCCCGTCGGAGGCCTGGGGGGGGGATGCGAGGCCCTCCTCCCGCGGCCGTGCTCCCCCCCCCGCCTCGGGCGTTGCACCGTGGGGAACTGAAGCAGGGGGGGGGGGCGGCAAAGAGAGGCGCGCCTCCCTTGCGCCTTCTGGGGCTCCCTGGGAGCTGCTCTGGGGTCCTGGCAACGTCGACGATGCATCGGCGACTTCGGCGATCCCGGCGGCAGCGATCCCGGCGGCGTCTCCAGCGACGTCGGCGATGCATCGGCGACGCCAGCGTGAAGAACGTCGGGCTCAACATCGAGTTGCATCCACGATGCGCATCGGCGATGCGGCGCGATCCCCCGACCGCATCTACTCGAACCTCGTCTCGAGGAGGCCTAGATTATCGCCACCCCCCATCACGAAACGCCCTCCTGCCTGCGCGCGAGCGGGCACCAGGGGGCCAGGGTCAGATCTGCGAGGGCGAGCCCAGTAGGTCACCGCTGGGGGCCCGCTGGGCTTTCGCGGGCGGAGGTTTGATCATGTATTCTTTGATTGTAATCCCCCCTCCCTCTCTGCCCCGACCTTCCACAAAAGCTTAAACATAGAACCATGACCGTTGGTCGTAGGTTTCAGTCGAGTCTTTGAACAGTCCAAGGGAGTCTGTAGGTCTGGAGGGCTACGTTTTAGCACTCTCAGAGGTCAGGGTCTCTGGGAAATTACGAGGCTTCTGATCACTACGGCTGTATTTCACTCGAAGTTCTGTCCAGAGCGCGCCCTGGAACGGGTGCGGGGGTGCATCTTGTCGGGGAAGACACTAAGGAGGGAGCCCAACCCCCCTCGCGCCGTGCCTTGCTGTGCTCTGCAGTGCCGAATCTCCAGCTTGCGAAGCGTGTGCCAGGCGCTGCCTGGCCTTGCCGGGCCTCCCAAATCTCGAATACTATGCGCCGCGCCACCCCTCGCTGGGCTTCCAGACTGCGGACAATGTGCCGGAGGCGGAGGCGGAGGCGGAGGAGGCGGAGGCGGAGGCGGAGGCGGAGGCGGAGGCGGAGGCGGAGGCGGAGGAGGCGGAGGCGGAGGCGGCGGAGGAGGAGAAGGAGGAGGAAGAGGAGGAGGAGGAGGCCGGGAGCCCCCCCCGCAGCCCCGTATCGTTTCGCCGTCGTCGCTCGTCTTCGTCGCTGCCGTCGTCGTCGGCGGCGGCGGCCGCTCCTCTTTCTGCTCGGACCTCGCACCCCTCCGCCAGCGCGCGCGAGGCCGGCCTGGAAGCCGACACCCCTTGCGCAGCCCCGGTCAGCCGCAAACCACTCGAGGCCACCTCGGCGCGACGACGAGTGCCGCGGCTAATGGGGCAGAAGAATCGGCGGCGAGCGAGAAAGGGAAATGAGAAGGAGAAGGCCTTCTGAGAAGGCGGCGTGACTTCTCGGAAACCCTCGCGCCTTCTGAGAAATTTGTGTGCCTTCGGGGAAGGCTCAAAAAGCTTCTCAGAAGGCCGGGGGACTTCCGAGCCTTCCGAGAAGGCCTTCTCCTTCTCACTTCCCCCCCCTCGCTCACCGCCGAAAGAAGCCCGGTGCACTTGCAGTGGGCTACCTGCCGAGGTCGAGGAGGGCTATGCCCGACTCCCCCAGCAGGCGTGCGGCGAGGCACAAGATCGCGCCGACCGTGGACACCGCCGCCGTGATGACCCCGAACTGCCCGGTGTAGCCGACGTTCGCAAACAGGGCGGTGACGACCGAGGGGGAGGAATGCAGGATCGGTCAGCATCAAATCGGGAAAGCGGGTCGGACCGGAGGGTGCATCGAGTCGGGCCGCATCGGCACTGAGCCAGAATCTAACCGGATCGGCTGCGCCAGGATGCACAACAGCACCATGCACGCTTTGGGCCACATCGGACCCCCCGAGCATCGGAATCGACTCGGATTGGGCGAGCCAACATCGAATTGGATCGACCGTATCGCAATGAACCCTGATGGGAAGGGGGGTCGACAGGAGGAGGAGGAGGAGGAGGAGGAGCAAGGCAGATGCTGGAACATACACTTCCGAAGGCCGCGCTGATGTCACGGATCGGCGGGCCAGGGACTGCGCCAAAGGCGCAGCCAGGGAGGTCCATAGCGCAGCTCCAAGACATCCGCGCAGGTCAGGTTTTCCCCAACGATCCTGCTTGGGGTTTTCGAGTTTGGGATAGAGGACTGCTCGTGCGTCTGCTTCTCCCGCCTCCCTCCTGCCTCCTCCTGTATGACACCTCCTGCCGGCCTCCTGCCTCGCAAACCCTGGCGGCTGCGGAACACGCAACCATCTCACCTGTCATGGGCTTCCAGGGGGGACCAGCGGAGTGGACCCGTAGGCACGCAGAGATCCAGAAGAGACCTCGCGGTTCCCTGGGGGGCTGCCAACCATCGCACCTCCCATGGGCTCCTGGTCCAACGGAAAGGAATTGCACGCAGGCCCAAACGAGACCTCGCGGCTCCCTGGGGGGCTGCCAACCGTGCAATCGTCGCCGCTCTCGTGTGCTCCTGTGAGGCCCAGCGGAGTGGAGTTGCAATTACGCAGGCCCCACCTCGCGGCCCCCTGGGGGGGCCGCCAGCTGTGGCCACTTTCGTGGGCTCCTGGGAGGTCCAGCGGAGTGGCGCTGCACGCAGACGCAGGCGAGACCTCGCGGCTCCCTGGGAGGGCCGCCAGCTGCGCAACCGTCGCCTCGTTCGTTCGCTCCTTGGGGGTCCAGCGGAGTGGAGCTGTATGCAGACCCAGGCCTCGCGGCCCCCTGGGGGGGGGTCCATCTTTGAAACCGTCGCCATTTTCGTGGGCTCCTTGGAGGTCCAGCAGGGTGAAACTGTATGCAGACGCAGGCGAGACCTCGCGGTTCCCTGGGGGCTGCCAACTTCGCAACCGTCGCCACTTTCGTGGGCTCCTGGGAGGTCCAGCTGAGTGGAGTTGCAATCACATAGGGCGGGGCTGCCAACTGCGCAACTGTCGTCACGTTCGTGGGCTCCTGGGGGGGTCCAGCGGAGTGGAGTTGCATGCATACCCTGACGAGACCTTGCGGCTCCGATGGCTGGTGCAACATGCGCACCCGTTGCCATTTTCATAGGCTCCTGTGAGGTCCGTTCGAGGGGCTTGCACACAGACCCAGACGAGACCTCGCTGCTCCCTGGGGTGCTGCCAACTGCGGAACTCTCCAGACTCGTGTGGGCTGCTGGGAGGTTCGCCCGTTCCAGCGGAAGGGAGTTGCATGCAGACCCAGACATCGCTGCCAACTTCGCAACCGTCGCCACTTCTGTGGGCTCCTGGGAGGTCCAACGCAGTTGGGTTGTACGCAAAGGCAGATGAGGCCTCGCGGCTCCCTTAGGGGGCTGCCAACTCCGCAACCGTCGCAACTTTCGTGGACTCTATGGAGGTCCAGCGGAGTGGAGTTGTATGCAGACGCAGGCATCGCTGCCAACTTCGAAACCGTCGCCACTTTCGTGGGCTCCTTGGAGGTCCAGCGGAGTGGAGTTGCAAGCGCATCGGGCGGGGCTGCCAACTGCACAATGGTCGCCACTTTCGTGCGCTCATGGTGGGTCCAGCGGAACGGACGTGTACGCAGACGCAGACGATACCTCGCGGCCCCCTGGGGGGCCGCCAGCTGTGGCCACTTTCGTGGGCTCCTGGGAGGTCCAGCGGAATGGCGCTGCACGCAGACGCACGCGAGACCTCGCGGCTCCCGGGGGGGGGGGGCTGCCAGCTGCGCAACCGTCGCCTCGTTCGTTCGCTCCTGGGGGGTCCAGCGGAGTGGAGCTTTATACATATCCAGACATCACTGGCATCGCGCAACCGTCGCCACTTTCGTGGGCTCCTTGAAGGTCCAGCGAGTGGAGTTGTACACAGACGCAGGCGAGACCTCGCGGTTCCCTGGGAGCTGCCAACTTCGCAACCGTCGCCACTTTCGTGGGCTCCTGGGAGGTCCAGCGGAGTGGAGTTGCAATCACATAGGAGGGGTCTGCCAACTGCGCAACTGTGGCCGCTGTCGTGGGCTCCTGGGAGGTCCAGCGGAGTGGGGTTGCACGCAGACACAGGCGAGAGCTCGCGGCTCCTTGGGGGGCCGCCAACTTCCCAACCGTCGGCACTTTCGTGGGCTCCTGTGAGGTCCAGCGGAGCGGAGGAACACGCGGCGCACCGAGTCACGATCTCATTGGCAGAGCGCTCGATACTGCAGAGCACTCCGTGCGTTCTTTTGTAAAGCTCGGACCTGTCGCCTCGTGTTTAGACGGGGCGTGGGTACGCCTCGGGTAAGCTCGTCTTCCAGGAACGCGGAAGGAGGGGGATCGGGTCGAATCGGCGGCAGTGCTGGGCACCAGGGGGAAAGCGGGGAAAGACTCGGATGGGAAGGGGGGCGGAGGCGGGGGCGACCATGAATACGCAGTACGTCATGTAGTCTCCCACGACCTTGTAGGACATAAATCTGCAGTGCAGCCCGACGCCGAGGAAGCCGAACACGGTGGGCGTCCACAGGTCGACAAAGTCGTTCGGCTTGAAGGTGAAGAAGCTGCGCCACGCCCCGTTGCAGACCCTCCCGAAGAAATCGCAATGCGAGAAGTACAGGTGCAGACCCGTCACCTCAGGAGCAAAAAGAGACAACCACCACCCTTTGGCTCGGGGAAGCGCCCCTGGCTAGGGAGCCCACAAAGGACGTACGCGCCCAGCTATGTACATGAGCACGGCACCTCGATCCGCGAGACCGGCCGCGTTATACGAACATTTGCGCAATGCGTACTCTCGAAACCAGCGTGGATTCATGTACGTGTAAGTCCTTTTGTCGCTCCTGACTGGCGGCCCCCGAGGCCGATCCCGACACCCCGGCGAGGATGGCCTGCGTGCGGCGCCCAAGTTCGAGTGCCGCGCGCAGGTCCTCACCGCCAGAAGGCGGGGGTCGGCCTTAGGGGGGCGCCGGTCGGCGACTCCGCAGGGCGTGGTTTGCAAAGGGCTCGGTTCGCAGCCCACGCCTGGGGGGGCGGGCGAGGGCCTCGACGGAGATCTCTGCCGCGCCCCGACGAGGCCTCATTTCACCTTCGGCGCACCGCGGGAACCCTCTGCCCCGCTGGCACCGGACGCAAACCATGCCCCGGCATAACCAAGCCCGTTGTGGCCGCCGAGTCAGGGGCGGTTCCCCCAGCCCAGCTGTTGTGGTGGTCTCCTCTTTGCCCGGGATCACCGACTGCCAGGCGTGCACGAACCCGACGACGAGGGTCATGACGGAGGCGGCGAAGCAGACGGCGGCGGCGATCTGGCCAAAGGACGCCATGGCGCTTCGCCGCTCGCAAAGTACCGAGCTGGGTTTGGGGCCACCTGGGAGGGCACTTCGGAGCCCTGCAAAACCCGGGCCAAATAGCTTCGGAACCAAATGGAATATTATGAAGATGAGCAGAGAGCGGAGGCGGAGGATGGGGAGAACGGAGGGGAGGTCAGAGTGGACGGATGAGGGAAGAGAAGCAACAAGTGCCCCATTCAACACAAGGCTCCTACAATGAGACTCCAAACAAAGACGTCAAACCAAAAACGCGCAAACTCCTTCCTACCCTCCTCTGGGTCCCGCCCCAAATCTGCTCAACACCTGTCCCCCGACCCCTCACTGGGTCCGTCCTGGCCAGTTCTTCATGCGCCGTCGACTTATATGGTCGAGGGTTTAGGCCCCCCCCCATGTGCTAATGCCATCGGCCCCCCCCCGCGCGATGGTCCCCCACCCCCACTCCCCCTGTGGATGTGGTGTGGGTGTGGTGTGTTGCTGTGGGTGTGTGTGGCGTGACCCAATGTCCTCTCCCCCCTCCCCCCCTGTGGGTGTGGCGTGGGTGTGCGTGTGGCTGTGATTGTGGCGTCATGCTGACGTGCTTTCGGAAAGCTCCGGTGCTCGACGTCGTCGCCGCCGCCGCCGCCGGTGCCGTCGACGTCGTCGTCGTCGTCGTCGTCGTCGTCGTCGTCGTCGTCGGCGTTGTCGTCGTCGTCGTCGTCGTCGTCGTCGTCCGTCGTCGTCCTCGTCCGCCGTCGTTCGTCGTCGTCGTCGTCGTCGTCGTCGTCGTCGTCGTCGGCGTCGTCGTCGTCGTCGTCGTCGCCGTTGTCGTCGTCGTCGTCGTCGCCGTCGTCGTCGTCCTCCTCTTCCTCCTCCTCCTCCTCCTCCTCTTCCTCCTCCTCCTCCTCCTCCTCCTCCTCCTCCTCCCATCCCCCATCCCATCTGGGGGCGGGGGGGGGCCCGAGGACCCTGGGACCCATCCCATCTGGGGGGGGGGCCCGTGGGCCCGAAGCCCGCGATCATATATGGTCCTGGGGCCCTAATTGGGGGCCTCAGAACCCAGAGGTCGAAATTAGCGTGATGGGGACGGAGGGAAAAGGGGGAGGACAAGTCCCCTCTCGGTGCAAGTGTGGAGCTCCGACCAAGGCGCGGTCTGCAGCTTCTGGCGAAAAGCGCGCGTACCGAGATGAAACATGCAGAAAAGACGAAGGTGGACTGCAGATCCCCGCGTCAGCTGCCTCCTCTAGGCAACCACGTGTGAGTCGTACCCCTGCGTGTCAGAACTCTCGAAGACGGGCTGGGGCTCATCATTCGACGAATGTCTGCAGCCACGTGGTCCTAAGCAGCGCGTCCGACAACCCCACCAGCGTCGATGGGACACGCAAAGGTGGGGTTCGCATGTCAGCAGCGCGCGCTCAGAGCTCCGCGGACACCACGACAACGACGACGACGACGCCGCCGCCGCCGCTGGCGACAACGACGACGACGACGACGAAGACGGCGGCGGCGGCAGCGGCGGCGGCCCTCGCGGGCGCCTCTGCCGCGCTTGCAGAGCAAGGTCGGCGGCCTGTTCAGCGGCCTGGCGGCTGCGATCGGATGGGTGCGGCGGAAGGGCGACGAGGAGGTCCTCACCATTGCCATCATCTCCCCCGACACCATCATCGCCACCATCACACCCTCCGAATCGCCATCATCACCACAATCATCATCATCACCGTCACCGTCACCAGCATCGCTATCGGCACCGTCATCACTATCGTCACCATCACAGCGGTGGCCACCATCGCCATGGCACCCATCATCATCATCATCATCATCATCATCATCATCATCATCATCAGCATCATCATCATCAGTAGCAGCAGCAGCAGCAACAGCAGAAACACCATGATCGTTACCATCATGAGCAGCATCGTCATCATCATAACCCTACTCCTACTAATAGATCATCATCATCAGCAGCATCAGCATCATCATGATGTGCATCATCATCGTCATCATCATCACCATCATCATCATGCTCACCATCACCCTCACCATCCTCATCCTCCGCGGCACCATAACCATCACCGTCACCACCAGTATCCTATGTATGATCAGCGTTATCGTCATCATTTGCACTATCGCCCTCATAACGCATGAATGCGGTTAAGGCGCCAGCACAAGACGACTAAACGCATAGCATCTGCCGCTGGGCAAGAGCTCGGAGGGGACGATACCATATTCTCAATGGCGACGGCGACGCCCGCGAGCAGGCGTAAAACTCAATGTGTTGGATACCGCGCTCCGCTGCGTGACGCCCCCCAAGGCATTTCTCAATCGCCATCCTACATAAACCATCGTCATCGTCATCGTCATCATCACCACTATTACTATCAGGATGCGCTCTTACCAGAAATTGGAGGCGAATCTAGCCGTGGCGACGGGGTGGCCTAACAGAAGGCCAAGAATGTCCAACAACCTCGAACCCCAAACCTCGCCCAGCAAAGAGGAAATCAAAACGGGGATCATCCGGTTTGCTCTCGATCGCCGCCAGGCGGCCCTCCTGGGGCGCGCTGTAGCCAACATCAAGCCAAGAAAGACGTCATGATTTTCAATGCCTAGTGGCCATAGGCACTTCGCATTTGGCCACTCGTCTCTGGCCGCGCAGGGCAGCAAGAACACCTGATGATCTTGGACCGCATCATTGTCATGACCTCTCGCTCACCTGAAGAATTTCGAAGCGGATCCAGCCCCAGATGCGCGGTCGTCCAAGGAGGCCTAGAACGCCCAAAGCCCTCAGAAGCCATGGAGACAGGTCCAAGGGCATCCAAAAACATATTAGTTTCATTTCCATCTAGTCGCCATTCGCCCTCAGAAGAGCTGGGGAGAGAGGGAGAACGAGGAGAAGAAGAGGAGGAGGAGGAACCTCGCTACCCACAGACTGGGCTCAAGCATGGCCCGAAGGCAATACGCCCCAGAGCATCTGAACACCATCGGAGACCTCCTGCCGCGCCTCCCAACCCTCTGGGGTCTGACATCTGGTCGGAGGTCCTCCAAGAGGAGCAGAGAAGGACAGAGGCACAGAGATCCATTGCGCACAGGTGCTTGTTTCATACGAGCGCCCCCACGAATTTGGACTCCCTCCCAAGGGCTGGCTAATTCTCTCCACACCCGACAAGATGGGGCTGTTGAACCTGGGCCGACAAGGGAACGGAAAGAGCGCTGCAGGAGCTGGCCCGCGATGGCTCCTGGCACCCTTCGCTATGGCTCTGGGGAGCCTTAGCGTGAAGAGCTTGTTGGGTCATCGCTCTCTGTTGGGAGCCCTGGTGTTCAGATGTTTGTACGTTGCCGCTCGCTATTGGGAGCCTTGTTGTTCAGAAATCTTTACGTCACCGCGCTATGGGGAGCCTTAGTGTTCAGCGCTTGTTACGTCACCGCTCGCTGGGGGGAGCCATGGTGCTCCTTGGCGTCTCTGGGGCTTCTTGGGAGTCTTTGGGGGGCCCTTGGGGACAGTTTTGGGACTCTTGGACCGTCTTGGGGCAAGCCCAGTCCCCACACCCAAGCAGCCCAGTCCCCACACCGCCTCTTCGGGCCTTCTTGGGAGCCTCTTGGGGCCATCTTGGTGCTCTCGTGGGGCCGTCTTTGGGCCCTCGTGGGCCGTCTTGGGGCCCTCGTGGCCCGTCTGGGTGGCCCTCCTGGACCGTGTCTGGAATCCTTTTGGGACCTCTGGGGCCATCTTGGGACGATCTTTGGGACCTCTTAGGCCGTCGGGGGCCATTTTGGGCCCGAAAAGGCGGGAACCCCAACAACCTGAAAAACACCTTACGAAACAAAGCAACAAAACAATGTTTTTGTTGGCCTCCTGAGGCCTCTTGGGGGCCATCTTGAGGGCCGCTTTGGGACTCTTGGGCCGTCTTGGGGCCAGCCCAGTCCCCACACGCACGCAGCCCAGTCCCCACACCGCATCTGCGGGTCCCCTTGTGAGTCTCTTGGGGCTCTCGTGGGGTCCTCTTGGGGCTCTCTTGAGGCCGTCTTGGGGCGCTCTTGGGCTGTTTTGGGGCCCTCTTGGGTCTGGGTGCCCTCTTGGATAGTTTTCGGCCCCTTTGGGGGGCCTCTGGGGCCGTGTTGGGCCGAGCTTTGGGGCCTCGTGGGCCGTGTTGGGCCGAGCTTTGGGGCCTCGTGGGCCGTGTTGGGCCCTCTGGGCCCGAAAAGGTGAGAACCCGAAAAACCTCAAACAACTTTAAGGACATCCATGCGTTTGGCCTCCTGAGGCCCTCTCGAGGGCCCTCTTGAAGGCCTCTGGAGCCAGCTCGAAGCTTTCTTGGACCGTCTGGAAGCCATCTGAGGCTCTCTTGGGGCCGTCTTTGAGCCCTTTTGGGGCCCTCTTGGGCCCTTGGGGGCCGCTTGCCGCTATATCCCAGCAAATGCGAAGAAACAGGCCATGGGAGCCGTCCGGGAGCCGAGTCACCCGACAGAATACCAGGAAAGCGGCCCCAGGCGGCCATTACAACCATCCCCGCCCGCCTCGCCCCTCCCCTGGACTCCTCCCTGAGGGGCTTCGCCCCACCAGAACGTCATCACTCGTGCCTCGCTCTTTCCGTTACCTGGGCCGGCACGGGATCGACAAGAGCGCTTCAGGAACTTGCCCGAGCTTGCTCATGGCACCCTTCGCTCCTGGGAGCCATGGTGCTAAGAGCTTGTTACGTCACCGCTCTCTGTTCGGAGCCCTGGTGTTCAGAGACTTTGGCGTTGCCGCTCGCTCTTGGAAGCCTTGCTGTCAAGAGCTTTTTACGTCACTGCACTCGATGGAGCCTTGGTCGTAAGAGCGTATCACGTCACCGCTCTGTTGGGAGCCATGGTGTTACTTGGCGTCTCTGGGGCTTCTTGGAGGTCTTTGGGGTGCCCTTTCGGGCTGTTTCAAGGCCCTCTTGGGCCGTCTTGGGGCTCTCTTGGGAGCCCCTGGAGGCCCTCTTGGGAGCCACGTTGGGCCCTCGTTGGGCCATCTAGGGGCCGTCTTGGAACCCTCTTGGGTTTGGGGGGCCCCCTTGGGCCGTCTTGTGGCCTTCTCGGAAAATTGCCGGGCTCTCTGGGGGGCCGCCTCATGCCGTCTCGGGACGATATTTGGAATTTTTGGGGCCGTTGTGGGCCGTTCTTGGCCCGAAAAAGCGAGATCCCGAAATAACATCCAAACACATACCACAATCCATAAACGTTTCCTCTTTGAGTCCTCTCGGGAAGCCTCTCGCAAGCCTCTTGGGGCGTCTCGGGGCCTTCGTGAGCCGTCTTGAGGCCATCTTGGAACGATTTTGGAACGCCCTTGGGCCGTCTTGGAACCGTCTTGGACTTCTCTTGGGTCGTCTTGAAGGTATAGTTTTGTTTAGTCTCCCACACAGCGGTGGATGCGTCTCGAGTCTCACAGGCAACGTTTACGCGCAGCCGCTGCCAATCGTCCCACGGTGAGACCAATCTTGACCGATACACGAAGGAGAAATAATACAAACAGGGTGGGGGGGAGGGCCGGTTGATCTCGGTAGCCAAAGGCTATGTCAGGAGACAGGGGTGGCGACAGGACGCGATCAACAAACATTTCTGCGCACGCACTCCAATGTTTAGTCTCTCACACAGCGGTGGATGCGTCTCGAGTCTCACAGGCAGCGTCTACGCGCAGCCGCTGCCAGTAGTCCCGAACCATTCCGTACCAGATGTTCTCAGGATTAGAAAGCGGGTGAAACCAGGGCACGAAACGGGGAGACATAAGATCCGAGCACACACAGTCAGCACCCGCGAAACCTGGATCTGGCGGGGGCTAGGAGGGCAAACGCTAAATCGCCGGCCAGGGTGTGGGGATA
The DNA here is from genome assembly GCA_963575745.1 of Prorocentrum cordatum. NCBI lineage: Eukaryota > Dinophyceae > Prorocentrales > Prorocentraceae > Prorocentrum > Prorocentrum cordatum. Next base: position 655,630 of record CAUYUJ010015593.1, on the reverse strand, counting down.
TTCTGCGGCAGTAGCAGTCCAGTGATTTCCCGTTTCAGACTTCCCTGAAAGGTGCCAGTGCGCTTTCCCCGTGCGTGAGCACAGGCCTCTTCGGGCCCTACAATGCTCACTCAACCTGTTGCAGCCATCAGCACAAATGTTGCCACGAAAAACTTGATTCTCTTCCTCCATCGCGCGCCGTATTGGCACTGGCCACGCACTACTTCGACATGCCACACTAGACCTAGCAGCTCGCGAAGGGCGGGGGTCTACAGGCGCGCGAACTACCTGGATTCTCGAGTGTCCAAGGGACCCCGTGGGATATGCATGCGCGGATGAGCTGAGCGCTGGCCTTGAGAAGGGCGCCCCCGTGATCCACGCGGGCCTGAAGGTGAGGGGGCAGACCTGGCAGTCCCTTTGGGCCAAGCTCCGACCTGAGACGGCCCGCCTAGGCTATCGAAAAAGATGCACGCGGCAACGCAATCACCGACCCTGCGACCTTCCCAGCTCGGACGCCCGAACGCAGCTTTACCAACGGAAGCCGATGCAAGATATCAAAACCTTTCCTAACCTCGAGCTCTCTGCAAGCGCACCCTTGCTGACGGATGGCATTCGCCACTCCGCCAGTCCCTGGGAGATCGTCCATGTACCATTGGCCACGTGAGTCGTCTAGCTGCAACGCGCTACGACCTTGCTCCGTAGGATGACATCCTGCAGCTGTCGCTCGCATTCCTGAAAGTGCTGGCTGCGGCCCGAGGCAACCCGCAGCTGGCTGCGACGGGGCCGCGCCTGCTTCTCGTACCTCATCGCGCTGCTGTCCGCCTTCCACCCTCCTCGCTGCTTCACTTCGCTGAAGGTCCTCCACTGGTTTTCTCGATCGATCACTGCCCCCGAGTGACGGGCCTGGTAGGGCATCACCGTCACCCCCAGCGCCTTCCCACACTCGTCGGAAATCCCGAAGTACTCCCAGTAGCTGAACCCCCAGACCGCCCTCCGAGACGTCTGACCGGCCAAGGTATGCAGGAGAGGCCGAATAAACCTGAGCCAGGAGCTGTCTAACATCATCGAGGTGTCGAGCTCGCCTATCTTGTCGGGCACTCCCCTCTCCGCCGGATGGACAGGCAGGCCCCAGGAACCGTTGGCTGACTTCGGCGCCAGGAAGCTCTCGGGCCCCAGCGCAAGCAGGCTGCTTGGACGCAGGTAAGTGCTCACTGAGAGCAACGCGAACAGCTCCATACGCGCCTCCCCGCGCTTCACCATCTCGTTGGCCATGCCAGCCCAGAGACAGAGTGGTTCGGGCCGGCACGACCTCCCCGGGGCCAGCCGCCACCAGCCCTTGAGAGCTCACCAGGCCCTTGGGGCGCGGCGGTCGCCGAGCCGGCCAAACCGCGGCTCCGCGCGCATCAGCGCGGCCATCAGCTTGGCCCCGCGGCGGGCCTGCTCCCCCAGGAAGAAGTCCCGGTCGAACAGGCGCACCAGCGACTCGTCGACCTCCACGTCGTTCAAGCCCTTGAGGTCGCTGATCCCGCTGAAAGCCCTCCACCGGTCCAGCTCGGCCAGCACTGTCGGCGCGTCGGCTCCTGCACGGCCCGCTGCTCGAGCAGGCTGCTCCCCGTGTTCAGCAGCTCGTGCGCCTCCGACACGTAGTTCAACGCCCGCCGTCGGCGACGCCGACGGAGCGCTCGCTCTCTGCTCGCGGCCGGAGGCTCGGTGCCCTCGGACGTAGTCCCAGTGCTGCTGGAGCTGCTTTGCTGGGCAGCGGCCCGACCTGACGCTGCGGCGCGCGGGGTGTCGAGGGGGCCCTGTTCCTGCTCCAGCGGCGTCTCCAGCGTCGGTTGGGCTGGCCTCGCCCCCGACTCCCAGCCTCGGGGTGGACCAGCTCCTGGCAGCAGCCGCGCGCGACCCAGCCTCGGCCGCTCCGCCGCCCGCTGGGTCGCGCCCAGCCCCCTCTTCCGCTTCGCGAGGCCCGCGGCCTTCGAAGGCGGAGCGGCGAAGGGCGCCGCCAGCGTCCGGCGTCGCATCAGCAGCCCAGGGCCGGCAAACGGCCGGCCATGGCCCGCTCTCGCTGTCTGAAGCACGGATGGGCCCAACTGAATCTCGAGTGTTTCCCGAAGGGCCACGCGGCCCGCTAGCTTGAGACAACGAGGCTACGCGATTCGGCGGTGGCGGACACTCAGGTAGCAACGAGAAGGAGGGGGGGAACAGTAGCCTTGTCTGGGGCACACCTCTTGTCGCGGGCCTGCGCTCCATCGACCACTGAACGGCCCTCCCCCCGAGGCGCGGGCGCCGACCCCTTTGAAAGGGTCGCGCATCCGAGGAGGACCGTCGGCGCTATTGAGCTCTGACGGCATCCACCGCACAACCGCATGTATGTGCTTGGCAAGGCAGTAGCTACAGGAACGACGCACTTGAGTAAGCAAGAGATAGTCTCTTCCCCGACATCTATCGAAAGCTAGACATGCCGCCTTGTTATCTACCAGTAACAACTGCCGAAGGTTCCGCCCGACGGTGAGGAGAACCATCATGCGGAGATTCATCGCGAGGGCGCGGGCTTCGAGGTGCACGGCCCCTTGTTTCCAACGCCAGGGCCCCCCCAAAGGTCGGGCTCCACAACTGCGGGTCCAAACCGACCCGGGGAACTTCCACAAACTCGGGGTCGAGGTCCCGGACGCCTGGGGCAGCGCCGCCCTCGCACCTAGAGATCCTCCATCTCCTAAAACACTCTCGGCACGGCTCAGCAGGACCTCAGGGGTTCCTCCGACGTGATCCTCCCCCAGGGCTGACGCACGGGCATTGACAGCTTCGGGCGCCAAGGACCTGTCCCTCTCGTGACGCCGACCAGTCTCTTGAACAAGCTCAAGGGGCCACCGCGCCACGGTGCCGACGAAGCCGCATTCCGAACCAGCCGACGCAACGACGAGCTTATTCCAAGGTTGTGACCAATCACTGCAAAGAAACACGATCAAGCCAGATAACACCCGAAGCTCCTCAATCACACTTGGCCACAGAGGTTTCACATGGATGTAGTTTTTCAAAACGAAAGCGTTGCAGGCGTGGAGGCAGGCCAGCACGGGCCGCCGCAAAATCGCCAGGAACGCGAGATGTTCCAGCAACGCCTCCAGCGCACTGCCCGTGCAGCGCCCGCGCTGGAGCAGCCCCGCGATGGCCTGCCAGGCCCTCGGCCGCCCCCCTGCCCGACGCGCGGGTCTGCATCAGCCGCCCGTCGATCTCCACGCCGAGCACCTCCGTGGCCACAGAGGTGACGGATTGCTCGTGAACCAAAAACCCCTTCTGGGTGAAAGCGTCGGTCACGCCTTCGAGCGTCTTCGCAACTCTGGCTCTGTCCGTTCCCAGCGCGCCAATGTTGTCGACGTAGGTGCGGTGTCGGAGGGGCCCTGCTGCTCGCCGCCCAGCAACAGCGGCCGCCCGCGATCCCGCAGCAGAGGGTCCACGCCGAGGGGCCCGACACTTCCCGCAAGCTCCACTCCCGACACCTGGCACTACAACAGGCCCCACGAGAAACCAATCGGGAAGGCCACTGGGCAGGGCCAGACCTGCTCGTTGCCCGTCAGCACTTGCCCCATCCACCGTCTTGCCTGCGAGCCCCGGGGCTCCGCCCCGCGCTGGGGAGAAGCAGAAGTAGCGTCGCAAGAACAGGGGAATCCGCAATCGGTGGAAGGCGTCTCTCACGTCCGCAATCCCCACCGTGACGGACAGGCCCTCGCAAAGCTCGACCACCAGCTCGTTCTCGGGCTTCTCGCCGACGTCCAGGTCGAGCTCGACGCCGCTCGAGCCCTCCGCGGTGATCAGGCCCGCGCTGGGTGGCCGCATGAAGCGCTGGTTGGAGCGCCGAGCATCAAGGATGAGTCGCTGGCGTTCGCGGCCTTTCTTCCACGCGCAGAAGATGCAAAACCACCTCGAGCGGCGCCAGCGTGAAGTCGAGAAGGCCCGGCGCCATCGGGCCCTGCACAAAGGGTAGCGTGCGCGGTCTTGTGGTTCACCGCGGCGGGGTCGCAATGTCACTGCGCGCCGTCGCGCGCGAGGAAGGCCTCGGCCTCGCCGACGGACTTAAGCATGCGCTCGCCCTCCCGCTCCAAGAACTAGTGGCCCCGCTTGCCGCAGACGTCGCCGATGACAGGAGAGCCCCCCGCCGTCTCGGGGAGGGGCAGCCAGCCTTGTTAGAAGGGCGCCACTGAGTCGTTGGCCGCCCCCGCGCCACGCAGGGAACGGCCGCGCAGCAACTCCCTCAGGGCCACTTGCGCTCAAGGGGCGTCGAGGCCACGGCGCGCGCGCTGCTCGCCCTGGGCCAGCCCACGCACGTGCTGCCTCACGTCCCGCTGCATATCATCACACTCCGGCTGCGCCTCGTGCCCGAGCTCGAAGCCATGCATCCAAGTAAGCGCCCGTTGGGCATTGTCAACCCGTTCACACTCTCGGGTGCGGGCGGTGTTCAGCTCGTTCTCGCCCTTCGCCTCGTTGATGCCCCACTGCCGCAGAGCCGGCGACGCGCTGCCCAGCGCGCCGCCAACTCCCTCGCAGTGGTGGCCCATGCGCCAGGAGGGCCCCCCCGTCCCGTAGGCGCCCACGATCGAGGAGATCCGACGGCTGATGCGCTCGAAACGCTACAACGCTGGCATATTCAGCTGGTTCAAAGTCCCTCCGATGTACACTACCTCGATCAGATTACGAAGCTCGTGATACACCCTGTCGCTCTTCTCAATCCGACGATCCCTGCAGAAGTCTGCCAGCCACATCTTGGGTTTGCCCCCGTCCCGAGCCGCCTGGTTCATCCAGCGCAGCAGCGACGCCGGCCCCTCAACACGCCCATCACTCCAGCTCTCGGTCCGACACTCCAGAAACACCTGTCGCCACTCCTTAAGCCTCTCGCCACGAGGATCATAGTCCACCCGCAGGGTGCGACACTCGTCGGGCGCCTGCCCAGTGCCATCCTCGCGAGGTGTGTCCGTGCCCTTGCCGCCCGTCTCCACTTCGACCACCGCTGGCGGCCGGGCCGATGCTGAAGCCTGATCGAGCACCTGGCGCGCGCTTGAGTCGGCCTCCGTCCGCTTGACCAGGATGCACTTCACAAAGAGCCCGCCATCGCACTGCTTCATCATCGTCTGCTCGCTCACGCCGACGTCGACGCCCTCGACGGGCTCAACATCGAAGCCCACTGCGTCGGGTCCCTCGCAGCCGTGCACGATCCAGCATAATCCAGGCGGCGCTCGCCTGAAGGGGCGAACGACGGCCCCCGCGGCACCGCCAGTAGGTTCCAACGGCACCAGGGCAGCATCCATGTCCCTGAGCGCGCCAGCCGGCAGCGCCACCGCGCTCCCCGTGCTGTCCACGAAGTCTGTGGGCGGCGGCTGCGGGGTGCCCGCGTGCGCCTGCGCGCGGAAGTGCTCGACGCCCTTCCTCGCCAGCTGCTCGTCCGTGGGGTACTCCGTAAACCTGTGGAAATTGAGCCGCACCAGACGGGGAGGCGAGCAATCCAGCCCGAGCATGCAGAGCCGATGTGGCCCTGGCTGGCTGCCGTCCAACGCCTCCTCGTATTCGTTGCCGCCGGGGGTCATCACGCGCCAGTTCCAGCCAGGCAGCGCCCCGAGCTCCTCAGCGCTCGACCCGATCAGCAGCCGCTCGTGTCACAACGGGTTCCCCTCGTACTTCGCGGCCACCAGCAGACCAGGCGTGAGCCTAGGCAGTGTGGCCTCTTCGGTGCCGGCGCCGCCTGTCTCCGTCACCAGGCGAGCATTCCTCCGGAGCAGCGCCATCGCGCCGGCGCCTCTGCCACCAGCCGCGCAGCTGCAGCCCGAACGACACACAGCCCAGCGCCCAGCCCAACCACCGGCCCTCTAGCGACTCGCGCTCCAGACACACGCACACGCACCCAGCTGGCACGGCGTGCGAGCCGGTCTCCCGTGGCTCGGGCTCGCTGGAGTTCCCACCGCCAGGTGGGGGCCACGGCCCGCCGCCCTGGCAGGCCCCGAGCTCGCTGACCGTGTCCGCCACGATCTCGCGCACACTCGGGCCCTCGGGCGCAGGCGGCGCGGGCCACTCGGCCTCGGGCGCCAGCCGCCGCACCTCAGGCATGCTCGCTAGAAGCACGAGCACGGCCCACTGCCAGTGGGCCGGACTCGGGCTGAGCATCCAGCGGCCGGCCTCCCCGCTCCTTGGTTGATCTCTGGAGCCAATGGCTATGTCAGGAGACAGGGGGAGCGACAGGACGTGATCAACAAACGTTTCTGCGCACGCACTCCCAGGCCGTCCTGAACGCCTCTTGGACCGTCTTGGGGGCCTCTTTGGCCTTTAGAGCTATGTCCCCCTGGACCATTCTCGAGAGGGTTTCGCCCCAGCTCAACGTCATCACTCGTGCTCTTTCCGCCACCCGCTTGGCATGGGGACGGAAAGCGCGGTGGCTTTCTGTAAGGGAGTGCAAACGCTTTACTAACATTTGTGGTCAACACCCTCCGGCAGTCAATGCGTGCGGTTTCTCGGTGCTGTCGTGGCGGTTATTTCAATGCTCGTATGGCCCGTCTGGCTCTTTGGGGGCCGTCCGGGGACCCTCTTGGACCATGTCTGGGGGCTTGGTTCGGCCGTCTTGGGGGGTCTTGGGGCCATCTAGAGCCCTCTCGGGGACCTCCTGTAGCCTTCTTCGGGCTCTTTTGGGAACCTTTCGGGGCCCTCAAGGGCCTCTCTGGGACCGTCTTGGGGCTCTTTGGGGCCGTCTCGGAGCCCACTTGGGCCGTCGGGGGCCGTCTTGAAGGCCTCTTGTGCTGTCATGGGGCGATCCTGGGGGCCTCTTGGGCCGTCGTGGATGTTTTCAAAACCAAATGACGTTGTCCTACGGGAATGTGACGATTTGTAACTCTTGGGCGTCCTTTTGGAGGCTTCGTGAAGCGTCTTGGGGGCCTCTGTGGTCGTTTTGAAACAATGTTGGGACTTCTTTGAGCGCTCTTGGACCCGATTGGGGCCCTCTTGGGCCTCCCGCTCTAAAGGCTGTCTTGGGCCGTCCTGGGGCCCTTTGAGGAGCCCTTGCATGGGAACGGACAGAGCGCGTCAAAAGCTTACCCGAGTTGGCTCATCGCACACGGCGAGCATCCAAACATTTTAGAAGAAACGCAAGGAAATCAATGTTGTTGGCCTCCTCAGCGTCCTGCTGGGGCCTTGTTGGGCCCTCTTGGGGCCCTCTTGGGCCGTCCTGCGGCCCCTCTTGGCCGTCTTGGAGCGTCTTGGATGCCGTTGGCCGTCTTGGGGTTCTCTTGAGAGCCTCCTGGGGCCCTCTTCGGAGCCTCCTGGGTACTCTTGGGGCCTCTCTTGGGCCGTCCTGGGGCTCTCTTGGGCCGTCTTGGAGCCCTATTGGGCCGTCTTAGAGCCGTCGTTAGACCGTCCTGGAAGCCTCTTGTGCCGTCGTGGGGCGACCTTGGGGGCCTCTTGGGCCGTCGTGGGCGATGTTCAGACTAAGGGAAGGATATGCTGAAAATGCAAGTGTCTCAATGCATCCTTTGGGAGGCTTCGTGGAGCGTCTCGAGGACGGCCATCTTGGGCCCTCTTGGCGCGCTCTTGGGCCCGATTGGCGCCCTCTTGCGCCTCCCCGAGGCCGTCTTGGAGATATGTTTGGCGCTCTGGGGCTGTCTTGGGCCGTCTTGGGGCCCTCTGAGGCGATCTCGGAGCCCTTGGGCTGTCTAGGGTCGAACATGTCTAAACATTTGACGTTAAACCTGGGCCGGCACGGGAACGGAAAGAGCGTGTCAGAAGCTTACCCGAGATGGCTCATGGCACCGTTCGCTCTTGGTGAGCATCCAAACATTCTAGCAACAACCTAAGGACAATCAATATTGTTGGCCTCCTCAGCGTCCTGTTGGGGCCCTGCTGGGCCCTCTTGGGGCCCTCTTGGGCCGTCCTGGGCCCCTTTTTGACAGTCTTGGAGCGTCTTGGAGGCCTTTGGGGGCTCTCTTGGGAGCCTCCTGGGGCACTCTTGAGAGCCTCCTGGGGCCCTCAAGGGGCTCTCTTGGGAGTCTCTTGGGGTACTCTTGGGGCACTCTTGGACTGTCTTGGGGCCCTCGTGGGGGGCCCTGGGGCCGTCTTGGGACGATCATTGGAGCCTCTTGGGCCGTTCTTGGCTCGAAAAGGCGAGAATCCTACAAACCTCCAAAACCTTAAAGAAAACAATGAAATGTGCATCTGTGGGCCACCTCCTGGGCAGTCCTGGAGCCATCTTGGACCGTCTTGAGGCCATCTTAGGGCATCTTCGAACGCTCTGGGGCGGCCTTCGGCTCTCTTGGAGCGCTCTTGGGCCGTCTTGGAGCCTTCTTGGCCATCTTGGGCGCCTCTTGGGCCGGCGAGGACGCCTCTGGAGCCCTCTTGGGGGCCTCTTTGGGTGGTGGTGGGCGTGTTATACAACTGTCCCCGACCATCGCCCCTCCCCTGGACCCCTCCCGAGAGTGCTTCGCCTCATAGGAACGTCATCACTCGTACCTCGCTCTTTCGGTCACCTGCTTGGCACGGGGACGGAGAGCGCTCATACTCTTTTTGAGGGCGCGAGATCGCTTGCTCAGTGCCTTGGAGCTCTCTTGGTGACATGGCAGAAACCAACAACCAACCTTGCGAAAATCAATATATGTATATATATACACATATCTATATATATATATATATATATATATATATGTGTGGCCTGTCCGGGCCTTCTCGGGGGGACTTTTGGCTCCTTCGGGCCGTCCTCGGGCCCTCTTGGGTCGCCGAGGCCCTCTTGAGCCGTCTTGGCGCCCTCTTGGGTCGCTGGGGCCCTCTTGGGCCGTCTTGGGGCCCTCTAGGGGCCCTCTGGGGCCCTCTTGGGGGCCTCCTGTAGCCCTCTTGGAGCTCTCTTGGAAACCTTTCGGGACCCGCAGAGGCCTCTCTTGGGCCGTCTTGGGGCTCTTTTGGGCCGTCTTGGAGCCCTCTTTGGCCGTCTTGGAGCCGTCTTTGGACCGTCTAAGAGGCCTCTTGTGCCGTCGTGGGGCGACCTTGGGGGCCTCTTGGGCCGTCGTGGGCGATGTCCAGACTAAGGAAAGGATATGCTGAAAATGCAAGTGTCTGAATGTATCCTTTTGGAGGCTTCGTGGAACGTTTCTAGGGCCTCATTGGCCGATCTTAGGCCATCTTGGGCTCTCTTTGACAGCTCTTGGGCCGTCTTGGTGCGGCCCGATGCGATTCGCTTTCACCAAGAATGATGGGGGGACCCTCAATTCATTACTTCCTAGGTTCAGGCATCCGCGGACGCCCCAAGAGGTGCAAAAAGGGCCAGAAACGCTCCAAAACCTCGCTCAACAATACAATCATCGCGCGGCCAGCGCCAAACAAGGAAGAAGCGTTTTTGTTGGCCACGGCGAGCCTCGGCCACGAACAGGTCCCCCGAGCAAGATGATCAGAGAACGGTCCGAACACTAGAGCCCCTCCTGAGCCACTGTCATTGCCCATCGAGCCCAGCTCCGAACACCTGGGCGGGGGACCTTCCGGCGTGCTTCACAGTCGCCTCCGCCGCCGCCGCCCACGTCTAGGGAAGTTCTGGTCGTCGTTGCCGCCGTGGTCGCCGCCGCCGTGGTCGCCGCCGCCGCCGCCGCCGCTGTGGCCGCGGTCGTGGTCGCCAGCGCCGTCGTGGTCGTGGCCGTGGCCGTGGCCGTGGCCGTGGTCGTCGTCGTGGTCGTGGCCGTGGTCGTCGTCGTGGTCGTGGTCACAGTCTTCGTCGTCGTCGTCGTCGTCGTCGTCGCGGTCGTGGTCGTGGTCGTCGTCGTCGCCATCGCCCTCGTCGCCACCTTCACCGTCGTTGGCACCGCCGCCGTCGTCGTGGGGCTCCTCCAGCGTGCTCTCGATCGCCTCAAGTCGGCCCTCCAGAGGTGACAGGCGGCCGTCCGCCCCAACGCAGTCCGCCCCCGCGCCGGGGTCGAGGGTCGCGTCGAGGGGCGCGCGGAGGGGCGCTCCGTCCTTCGGAGTGCGCCGTCGATGTCGGCGTCGGCGTCGGCGTCGGCGTCGGCGTCGGCATCGGCGTCGCCGTCACCGTCGCCGTCGCCGTTGTCGTCGTCGACGTCGTCGTCGGCGTCGTCGTCGTCGGCGTCGCCGTCGGCGTTGGCGTCGGCGCCGTCGATTATATTTCTCTCACAATGAGAAAGTCCGGGGGGAGAAGCGATCGAGGAAGGAGGAAGAGGGAGCGAGAGGAAGGAGGAAGAGGGAACGAGGAACGAGGAAGGAGGAACGCCGACAAGTCACGAAAGCGGTACGTAGCCTCTTGCATGATCCCTTCACTTGCTACCGTCTCTTTCTTTCCATCCCTATGCGTACCTTAATGTATTCGGCACCGTCGTCGTTGAAAACGCGGCTGGCGTCGTCGGCACCGTGGGCCATGCCATCGTCGTCACCAGGGGCCCCCTCGAGCCGTGCAAGCATCGCGACGGCAAACGTTGGGCAATTTTCTGCCTCCGGGGGCCATTGCCAGGCCCCATGACCGTCAGCAGAGGCCTGCCAGATGGGGTCGGAGTGGATGCGGTCGGCGACTCGCGCCGCATCGTCGATGCATCGCTGATAAATCGGTGATACATCGGCGACGTCGGCGATGCATCGGGGCCGTTGGCGCGGAGAAACTATCATTCCACATCGAGTCGCATCGGCGATGCGGCGCGATCCTCAAACCCCATCTACTCCGACCCCATCTGGGAGGCCTAGAGCCTGAAGTCAAAACGCGACTCAGGATGAAACGCCTGTCCCAGGGCATGAGTCGAGATCTTTGGGGGTCGGCCTTGCGAAACAAATGATAATGTCAGGGGACTGGATCGTCACGCCGCCCTTTGCGGCGCCGTCCTTGTGGTCGGCTCAGGCGTCGTCGGCGGCGACGGCTTCGTCATCGGCACGCCGCGACCGCTGTGGCCGCGAGGGCCGGACGCGGGAGGCACAATTTGGTGCCTTCAGCGTTTTTGTTTGCCCTCGGGAAGTGGGGGGGCGCCAGAAGGAGGATCGAGGGCTGTTGCTGTTGATCGGAGAGGGGGCGTGGGGGGGAGGAGCATTGAGGACGGTCAAGGCCAGGCGAGGTGAGGCGAGCGCGCGATGTCGGTCCTGTGGACCGGCCCTAGGACGGCAGCGCGGTGGGGCCGGAGCCCTCAGTGGTCGCGGAGGTGGGGAAGTGAGCGTCGGTGTGAGTGTGAATGGAAGTCGAGGGGTGGATGTCGAAAGCTGAAGGTTAGATGTTGGAGGCTGACAGGTCGTGGCGAGCGTCGGAGGTTGGATGCTGGAAGCTGGAGGTCAGTCGGGTGAGGTTGCCGATTGTGAGGTGCGGTCGTAAGCTGGAGGTGTGCGCTGAGGGTCAAAAACTGGAAGCTGGAGGTCGGTCAGGTGAGGCTGGCGCTTATGAGGTGGAGGTCGAAAGCTGGAGGTTGGAGGTTGGAGGTCGACAGCTGGTTATGCACGCTGGGAGTCAGAAGTTTGAGGCTGGAAGTCGGGCAGGTGGCGAAAATCGAAAAACTGGATGAAGGTTGGAGCTCGGCACTTGGTGGTGCTCGCTGGGGATCGGAAGCTGCAAGCTGGATGCCTGTCGGTGAGGTTGAAATCGATCGGCGCGTGCACGTCGACAACTGGAGTTGCATGTCTGAAGTCTTTCATTGTTGCTGCACGCTGGGAGTCGGTCGCTGGGAGCTGCAGGTCGGTCATGTGAAACCGTGAAACTGGAAGTCGGTAAGTGGAGGTCGAGGCTGGAGATGGAATGTTGGAGGTCCACAGCTGGTGATGCATGCCAGACGCCGAACAGGTGGGGCTGGCGGCTGCGAGGTGGATGTCGACAGCTGGAGGTGGAAGATTGGACGTCGAGGTCGAGCGGTGGAGGTTGATGGTCGGAGGAGGGCCGATGCGGATAATCTAGGGCGAGGATCGAGGATGGACACTCCCCAGCAAGGAAGGGCGGACAAGGGAGAAAACACTAAAGAGAAAGAGTCACCCTGCATAGAAAACCTTCACAGGTCCGCGTCGACTTCTTGCATCTGCGCTGGGCCACATCCTTCCATTGCGTCCAAAAAAGGTGCCAGGGGCGGCGCCAGAGACGCCGCCTGGGGGTCCAGCGCTGATCCACGAACCCCGCGCGGACCTCCAACAGTTGACGTTTATGAATATTGTTCCGTCGAAGCAAAACAGCCCAGAAATACAGCAAACACATGCGGTCAGAAATATTGCTACAAAAATCTCGGGGCCCTGAGCCCTCAAAGACCCTGAAACTCCTGTGGGCCCCCAACGCCATCGGGGGATGAGAAACCTCCGTGGGGCACCCGCTGCCAGGCCGCTGTTAGCTGATGGGTACAAGGCCAGGAACAGGACATGACGTGTAGCGGTATAAGAATGTACGGCAGGCTCGCCCCGAAGCGCGTGCTCAGCCTTGCTGAGTGGCATCGGCCATGCGCCCCCGCTCGAGACGCGACAAGCAAACATCCAACAGTCCAGCCGCTAAGACCATTCTAGCTCTAGCCCGTGAGACACGCGCTTTTCCGGAGAAACTGTGTATCCAAGTCCACGTGCTCAGATTAGCGTCAACCGATGGGCTACGTTCGCATGGAGAACATGCCGTGCATCTAGCAAACCGCGTTCCCGATCGAAGCACTTGGGTAATCGAACTTGTCGGACAAACAACACGCCACCGTACTAGGGCCTTTGTCGAAGAGCGCGTGGGCCTACGCACTGGAGCAATTCCAAGCGCAGTACGACTGCGAAAATTGCACTTTAAGCGCCACTCTCATAAGAGCCACCCAATGTATCGCATCGTAGGACACTCAGTATTACAGAAGTCCCCAACCTGCGGGGATCGATGGAACTCCAGTGACCTCGTCTTCAAGAAAATGGAGCAACTTCCTTGAGGGCACCAGTGCCCTTGTTACAGCTGCACCAACACGAGGCTCGGATGTCGCGCTCCAATCCTGCGCAATGGGCTCTCTGGCCATCGACCAGGTTCTTGTAAATATTGAAAGCGCACGCATAAGCCGACACCCATTCGATCACTTAGGAAGACGCCTTCCTATACATCAGCTGATCTGAGATGGCCATATTCAAGCCCCCCCGCCCCCCGACCCGCCCGCCCACCGCCGAACGCGCGAGACTAAGCCCGCTCAGCGCAACGCGGCATCTCATGCTGGCTGCGGGCCCGCTCGCACCGACCTTCCATCGACCTGAAATGGAGCGCAGCTGTAGCCGTCGTCTAAAGACCGACAGAGGGCCCGAGACACCCTGCGCAAGCTTGCGGAGAATATCACTGGACACCTAGGCTCCACGAGCCAAGCGAGCTTGCGAACTGACCAGGGATATTCAGAAGGCTTGGGGACATGATATTCCCCAAACAGGGGTTGCACTTAGGGCTCACCTCGGTTACCGAAAGGGAATTTCATGAGTTAGCCGAGGTCCCGCCAGATGTCCGCCCGTGGGCGCCTCGTGCGGTGCGCTGGGAGGGTCAGACCAGGATTCGTATGGTGCCCGCCTGAGGGCGCCTGGTGGGTGCCTCGTGCGCTGCATGGGTCAGCCGAGGAATCGCCCGGTGACCGCCCGCAGGCGCGTCGCGGGCGCCTCGCGCGCCTGGTGTCTGCTGGGGTTTCTCCTGATTCTCCTGTCTGCAGAATATTAAGATCTCCCCCCGCCCCCCCCCGGAATTCACGGCCCCCTTTTCGCACTGCAATTTACATGCGATTTTTGCCCATCGTCCGTCCGAAATATGAATTCGTACCATCCCAGGCGGGCTGGTATCGGCACCCCCCTCATCCTCAGCAAGAAACATTTTGCGCGCGCGCTCGTTTAGTTATAACAAATCATCAGTTTGCAAAGATCCCTCGCAAACTATGGGTCGAAGTGCGAACGCGCGCGTCGTCGCGCGCACGCCAATTTCCTTCAACAGCCCAGAAGGTCTGCAAGGAATTCAAAATCGAACGTCCCAGAAACATGTAGAAACACATGGGTTCGCAACAAGAGGTCTCAAACAACATATTCGCCCGCGGTGTTGCGAATTTCTCTGCAAAGCCTTATTTGTCCGCAATTTCAGTCAGAACGTGCTACCAAACGAACTTCGCGCGCGCGTGTCGAAATCGATCGAAGGCCACTGCGCGCGTGTTGCCGCAAGAGTCCCTTGCAGAAGACGGGACGAAGTGCGCAAGCGCGCGCTGTCGCGCGCGCGCCAAAATCCTTCAAAAACATCTGGTTGGGGGGGGCACGGTCCGCGTCAAAGAATGCCATGCGGGTCACTTTCGCAGGTCGACCGCGCGCGGATGTCGAATTCTTTCCGGGACCTTCATCACCGACGCGAGGACGCCGTCATCGTCGTCGGCGTGATCAGCATCGGCGCCGTCGTTGGCCTTGCCATCGTCGTTGGCATCATAGTGTCTACCGTTGTCGACGTCGCCATGATGCCGCGCCCGCCCAAGTAACCGACTCGCGCTGAAGTGCCAGCTGGGCACTGCCCAGCTGTCAGCGCCACCGCGGCCGCGTCGATCGCGCCAAACTAGCTGGCCGCTGCGCGCGCGACGCGGGCTAGCGCGGCCGAAGAAATACACCAGCTAACACCAAGCACTCATCGCAATCGCTGCCGCATGGGCTTCTGCAAACCAAGTTGCGGGTGGGTGGGTGTATGATTGCGCGAGCAGTGGAGTTGACAACTCGCTGCGAACAAGATTTAGCTTGCACTACGAATGGAGCACTACGTCGCTTTTACCTGATATGTTCACCGCATAGTTTGCACCACATAGGTTGCACCACGCAGCTAATACCACACAACTTGCACCACATAGCTTGCACAACGCAGTTTACACCACATTGTTTACACCTACGCGCCATATTTTGCACAACATGGCTTGCACCATATAGCTTGCAACACATAGCAGCAGAGGGTGTGCATGTGGAGGAGAAGGAGGAGAAGGAATTTTGAGCAGATGCGGGGTTCGCCGAAGTCCCAACCCTTTCCCAAATTTGGATACGCGCAAGAGTTACTCTAGGCAACAATGACCTTTGGTGCGCGGCTTCAGGGGACCACGGCGGGCCAAATCCAAGCGTCGAGGCCGGCGCTGGGGGGACCCTTGTGCCCGCATCAGAGGTCACTCTTGCGAATGACCACACTCTCACAATGTGTTTAATGGACAGTCCTGGGGGCCGGTGAAGGCCATCGGAGGCCGAAGCCGACACAAACTTTCCGTCGCCATCGCCCACGGCGAGAAGAGGACGGAGCCGAAACCGCATCGAGCTGGCCGCGCCAGGATGCAGTGAACAGAGCCACGGCGGCCCAGCCGAATCGATTCGCGCTGGGGCATAATCTCTCGACGCCAGCGTGGTTCGCAAGGGCGAGGGCCGGGGGACGCGAGGGCTTTGGGCCCCTCTGGGGTGGCAAATCTGGCCCCATCCGGCGCGCTCCCCCCGGAGGCGGCCACAGCGCTTCGGCCAGCGGCCGGAACTGTCCCTGGCCGTGGCTTCTGGGGGGACACGTAAGCCGATACCGCTGCTCCCCAGACCTGTCTCGCGTTGCGCTCTTCTGACCAGGGTTCCGAGGCGAATCCCGCCGTGGCGACGACCTCCCAGGAGGCCCCAAAAAGGCGAAACCGAGGCACGGTCAGCGAAATCCGTGCCTCCTCCTCCTCCTCCTCCTCCTCCTCCTCCTCCTCCTCCTCCTCCTCCTCCTCCTCGGAGCACGGGATCGGTCGGACCGAAATGGGCCCTGCGAGGTGGATCGGTCGGATCGACGCCGGCGGCGACGGCGAGCGCGCGGGCGGTCCGCCACCGCGGCCGCCACCGAGAGCGCCGGAGGCCCGCTGGGAGCGCCGCCGCCCGCCGGCTCCGTGGGCGCCGCGGCGCCCGCGGGCTCTGCGGGCACGAGCCTGTACCTGGTGGCGAGGGGCCCCGTGGGCCCTCTCCCTCCTCGTCTCCCGTCCCTCCTCTCCCTCGCCTTCTCCTCCCCTGCTCCCTGCTCGCTGTCTCCCCCTGCCCCTTCCCGCCTGCCCGCCCGCCCGCTTCGTCCCGCCGGCCCTGGCCTCCCGCCTGCGCGTTTGCCCTCGTCTGCTTGCTTCTCATTCCCTTTCTCCCTCGCCGTCGTCGCGCAGCAGACTGCTGGGAGCCGGCGGCGCCTGACAAGCGAGCACCACCGCGTACACGTGCGCAGGAACCGTCAGGTGGCGCAGGTGGCGACATCTGAACCCCATCCCCACCAGCCGTCGATTCTCCTGCGTCGAGGGGAGAAAGGGGTGGGGTTCGGACTTCGCCACGTGCGCGACGACTGCCGGACCCCACCTCTTCCGCCCATCGCGTTGCCTGACTCGTGGATCGGCGAGGCCAGGGCCACGGTTCGGACTTCCACGCTGAGGAGTTCTTCGGGCGGGGGACCCAGGTCGGGCGTTGCTCAATGGGGGGCGACCAATGGGCGAGGGCGAACATGTGCACCTTCGTGGCCTTTTCGTGCCCGAGGGGGCCCCTTTGGGGGCCCTTTTACGGTGCCAAAAATGCACCTCTCCTCAACCCCCCACTTATCCCTTCCATGATAAGGAACGCCCGCATGCAGCAGTCCCCGGATTTCTTCGACGCAAACCACATCATCGCGACGGCAAGTTTGTCGTCGTTTTCGGGGATGGAGGCCGCTCCATGGCCCCATGGGCCGTCACGGCCCCATGGGCCGTCAAAGAACGCCTCGGGATGAAGTCTGTCACCCGGGACGGGGCGTGGTCGAGGCCCCAGGCGCCGACGCCACAAAGCTGCAACATCAGAGGGCAGGCGCGGGGGAACGTTGGGGCAGCTCTTGGCGGCGCGCAAAAGAGGGGTAGGGAGCGGGGGAATGGCTTCTTAGAAGGCGCGAGCGTTATATCTACAGACAAGGCCCGCGTCTTGCGAGAACCAGGGGTGCTGCTAAGAAACTTATCCCCCTCCACCATACTCTTCTCTGCGCCTGGCTGAACATTGGGGAGGGAAGGCAGCTCAAGGGGGAGTTTCGGGCCCGTCGCTCAAAGTTTTCGAGCGTTTTCGTCGGTTCTCGGCGGTTCTGTGCCCTCAGGATGCCCTCCAGCAGCTGCGCCCCGCCGAGCGCGTCCCTGGGGGGGGCCGGATCGTCCCGGACGGCCGCCGAAGGCTCTCGTTATTACCCGCTTAAAGGCTTCAAAATCTTAGGCGTACTTACGAGCTACCTATAGCTGGGTGTAAGTTACTTCTGTTCTGTGTTAAGTAACAGTATATGTTGATTACGTTCCCTAACTAAGGGCATATGTTTTTAAGTGCTCCTGCGGAAATAAGTTACTTGCGCTACTTCTAACTATTTTCCATCCATCGCCGAGCGGGGTAAGTTACACATAAGTACTTGTAAGTTACTTAACACATTTTCGGCACCATCACTTAGTATTACTTATAAGTTACATATAAGTAACTTGTAAGTTACCTCCTTCTCTCCCTCCCTCCCCCTCCCTCCCTCCCTCCTCCGCGCCGCGCCGCGCGCCCGCGCCGCGCGCGCGCAAAAGGAGAGAATTGGGGGAGGTAGCGATGGCGATCGCTTGGGGAAGGAGGAGGAAGAGTGGGGGAGGTAGCGATGGCGATCGCTTGGGGAAGGAGGAGGAGGAGGAGGAGGAGGAGGAGGAGAAGGAGGAGGAGGAGGAGGAGGAGGAGGAGGAGTGGGGGAGGCAGCGATGGCGATCGCTTGGGTAACGATGGACGCGGTGACGCGCATGATGACGATAACGACGATGACGATGACGACTACTACGACGACGATGACTACGATACTGGCCATACTGACGACACTGACGACACTGACGATGATGATGACGACGACGATTGCCGACGATCCTGACGATGATGACGACGACTACGGCAATGATGATGACGTCGCTGATGATGACGATGACGACGTTGATGATGATGATGGCGACGACGATGGTGATGATGGCAGGCGATGACGATGATGGCGATGATGATGATGATCATGATGATGATGATGACGGCGATGATGATGATGGCGATGAGGCTGCCTCAGACGACGGTGACGACGACGATGGCAGGAACTCGCCCAGGACTCCAGAACAAGGACTTCCTTGTGTTGGAGTTGAGGCTATCCACCCTATGGGTGAGAGGACGGCGCCCTCGTCGTCGTCGAGGTTGGTTTGAGGAGGTTTGGGGTTCTTGAGGTTTTGGGTTTAGGTTTTGGATTCTGGTGGTTTTGGGTACGTCGAGGTTGTTTTGGTGAGGTTTTGGTTTCTGGCTGTTTTAGGTTTAGGTATTGGGTTCTCTCTCCCCCGTCCCCCATCATCTCTCCCCGTCCCCCATCATCTCTCCCGTCCCCCATCAACTCTCCCGTCCCCCATCGCCTCTCCCGTCCCCCATCGTCTCTCCCGCCCCCCCTCGGGCGATGCAGGAGGTTGGGGCTTCTCGGAGGCGCCTTCGGCTGACGCAGGAGGTCGGAGCGTCTGGGAAGCGCTTTCGGGTGATGCAGGAGGTTGGGGCCTCTCGGATGCGCTTTCGGCCCGCTGGACGGGCGTTCTTGGGAGCGATGGAGATCGCTGGGGCGAGCGGGGCGTGGCTTGGGAGGTAGCGATGGCGATCGCTTGGGCGAAGGGGCGAGGGGGGGTGGGGGCGGGGGCGCACGGGGAGGTAGCGATGGAGATCGCTTGGGCGAGGGGGCGTGGATTGGGAGGTAGCGATGGCGATCGCTTGGGCGAAGGGGCGATGGGGGGGGGAGGTAGCGATGGAGATCGCTTGGGCGAGGGGGGCGTGGATTGGGGGGTAGCGATGGAGATCGCTTGGGCGAGGGGGGGCGTGGATTGGGAGGTAGCGATGGAGATCGCTTGGGCGAGGGGGCGAGGGGGCGGAGGTGATGGGGGGTGGTGGTGGGTGGGTGTGGGGTGTGGGGGTGGTGGTGGTGGTGGTGGTGGTGGTGGTGGTGGTGGTGGTGGTGGTGGTGGTGGTGGTGGTGGTGGTGGTGGTGGCGGTGGCGGTGGTGGTGGTGGTGGTGGTGGTGGGTGGGGGTGGGTGGGGGGCGCTGGGAAATAGCGATGGCGACCGCTTGGGCGAGGGGGAGTGTATGGGGAGGTAGTAGCGATGGCGATCGCTCGGGAGCGGGTAAGGAGGATGGTATAGAGGAGGGGGTGATGAGGCGGAGGATGAGGCTTATTCGACCAGAGAGCGGATGGAAGTGGTGGATTGGGTGAAGAGCATCAGGGAGGGGGAGGGTGGGGAGGGGGGGGGGGGAGTCGGAGGCGGTGGAGGGCAAAGCGATCTCGATCGCTGTGCGGTCATTGCCGCTAGCTTAGCCGTCCACTGGTTAGCCGTTGCTGGCTCTGGCGGGTGCGCGCGCCCCCGTTGCCGCCGCGCTAGCATCATGGCGGCCAGCGCGCTGGTGGAGCAGCTGAAGGCCGCCGCATCGTTCCTCACTCAGCTTGAGAAGGGGAGCAATGCATATAAGGAGGTCGTGACGGCGCAGTGCTGCATGGCGATGAGCGTTATGGAGCCGTGGACCTTCGTCTCCGCCGAGGACTCGGCCGCGCTGATCTTGCAGATCGGCAAGATGCCATTCGGCAAGAAGAAGATGGCCATGCTGCTCGACCGCGTCACGGAGTTAGCCACAACGTCGGCGAATATGTCGGTTGCCAACGCTGCCGCGGGCGCAGAGCTGATGTCGGTGACCAGGACGCCCATGCAGGACTTCACGTCGATCACAGCATACCTGACGGCGGCGCAGTGGGCGGATATACTGGATAAGGAAAGCGACTTCATGGGCCGAGTTGCGGCCACGATGCAGGCGTGCAAAGAACTCGGGTTGCGCACGTTGCATGAGCCGACGATCCAAATGGCGACGTGCACCGCCCTCGCGGTGGAGGGCTTCGAGCGGGCAATGCGCCAGCCCCCGTTGGCCCTGTTCGGCTATTTCAAGAGGGCAAAGTCGTGCGCCAAGAAGCTCCTCCCGTGGAAGGAGTGCAAGCGCCTTGCCGAGGTGGAGCCGTCGTTCGTCGATAAGCTCCCCGAGGACACGGTTGCCATGCGGAGGGCGCACCGAGACGTCTATTCTCGCGTGTACGCCGAAAGTGGCGATGTCCCAGTCAAGTGCCCGCTGGACGTCACCCAGCTGCTCGTGTTGAGCGACGCGGTCCCGATGCGGGAGAACAAAGCTCGCCTGAAAAAGCTCTCCTGAGCAATCGAGTGTCGACATGGCGCTGCAGCTCGCCGACAGGGCGATTGCGCTGAATCGCGGGCGCGAGGACAGCGGTGCGTTGCGCGACCGCGACGTTCCCTTCAGGCGATACACGCCCAACCAGGCCGAGCCGCCGCCGCTCGCCGACGCGGCGCCCGCGCCCGCCGCGTCGGCCGATGCCGAGACGCCGTCGAAGCACAGCGCGGAGGAGGCAAGGGGCAAGATCTACGCGCAGCTGGGGGGCAAGACGCCGAGCGTGTCCCACAAACCGCCGTCGCTGAGCGACAGCGAGTCGGATGACGACGGCAGCGACGACGACTCCGACTCCGAGAGCGAGGGCGGCGCACCCGCGGCCAGCGCGGCTGGCGATAAGAAGAGGAAGGCCGATGGGGCGAAGGCGGAGGAGGCGAAAGGGAGGAATAAGAAGAAGAAGAACAAGAGGAACAAGAAGAACAATAAGGACAATAATAACAAGAAGGCGACGAAGGAGACTGCCGCTGCGGCGAAGGCGGCGGACGATAAGAAGACTAAGCAGAAGAAGAAGAAGGCGAATGCGGACAAGAAGTCCCCGAAGCCATCGTACTCGGTGGAGTGGTCCCGCGACCAGGTCTTGTGCCGAACTGGCCTTAAAGGCGCAGGCCAGTCGGTTGCATACAAGTTCGCCGGCTACGGCGGCAGCAGCGACAAGGCGATCTCTGCGGCCAAGAAGTGGGTGGCCACGCAGACGGAGAAGTGCGTCGCGGGCTGATTCGCGCGCTACTGATCGGAGCGGGCGCGATGATGCTGATGCTCTTTCACATCTTGGGATCCTCCGACCCTGCGGCTCGCAGCAAGTCCATCCTCTTGGTGGCAACTGTGGCGGGCCAGCTGTTCGCCTTCGTCCAGCAGCTGGGGATGCTGGGCTGAGCCTGGTCTGCGATAATTCGCGCGCGGGGGCTGCGACGGCGCAGCATGCATGCGTTGTCGAACACGCCTCATCGACTGCGCGGCCGAGGATGGGGACGGGGAAAATATGGAGGGTAGCGATGGCGATCGCTCGGGGAAGGATGAGGAAGAGCGGGCGAGGTAGCGATGGCGATCGCTCGGGGAAGGAGGAGGGGGAGGAGGAGGAGTGGGGGAGGGAGGTAGCGATGGCAATCGCTTGGGGAAGGAAGAGGAGGAGGAGGCGAAGATGGCGGCGAAGCGATGGTGGCAACTTGGATGGGGGACGGGGCGCTCTCAGGACGAGGGGCGAAGCGACTGCGATCGGATGGGAAGGGAAGGGAAGACGGGTCGGCAGTGGGAGGCAGATGGGGCGGGGGGAAGCGATTTCGATCGCTGGCATTGCGCGCGCATTGCACATAGCATTAATCGCACGCGTTGGCATAGCCATTTTTTGGCTCGCACGCGGCCGCCCGCCGCGGCTGTGACTGCGGCAACTGCGGCCGAGCATGGCGTCGGACGCCGCGGCGAACGCCGCGGGCGCGTTCTTTCAGGGGCCGCCACGAGGGCGAGGAGGCGGCCGACGCCGCAGACGAGGCGGCCGCTGCGTCGCGTGCCGCCGCGGAGGCGACTGCGGCCGAGCGCGCGCACTACGCAGATGCCGCCGCCGAGGAGGAGGAGGCTGCCGCTGACGGCGATGAGGGGGCCGCCGCTGAGGACGATGCGCAGGCTTCCGATGCGGGCACTGAGGAGGCGGCTGCCGCTGCGGGCGCTGGGGGGGGCGGAGGAGGCGGAGGAGGCCGCCCACGAGGAGGCGGCTGCCGCTGCGGGCGCTGAGGAGGCCGCCCACGAGGAGGCGGTGGAGGCGGAGGTGGTGCTGTCGGTCAGCATCGACTCCGAGGACGAATGCGCCGACGCTGCCCTGGCGGCGGCGTCCGAGGCGCGGGGCGATAGCAGCGGCGCGGCCGTGTCCGAGGCCCCGATCTCGGGCGGCTCGGCCCAGAGCTCGGGGTCGGCCGACGGGAGCTCTCTGGGCGGCGCGCCGTTGACCATCGAGCTCGGGGTCGGCCGCCGCGTGCGGCAGAGGACAGCGGAGCCGCCGAAGAGTGCGCCACCCGCCTACGCTGCGGTGGAGGTGTCTGCCGCGTCGCACGCAGCGTACGCGGGGGTGCTGCCGCGCGCGTCCTCGAGCGCAGGCAGCGCGCGCGGCCTGGCTCCAGCGTGCGCTGGCGCCCCTCCCCCGCGGCCATCATCGCAGGTGCGTCCTGCGCGCCCGTTCGTGCCCGTGCCGTCGCAAGTGCGCCCTGCAGGCCCCGCGCCGTCGCAGGGGGTGCGCCCTGCCGTGCAACCTGCGCCGCATGCGGAGCCGAAGGAGGCGGATCGGGTCGCCACGTGGGAGGCTGTGTACAACAACAGGTACACGCCCGAGATGATAGCGGACCTGCGCGCGGAGCCGGCGGTGGCGAGGAGCACGGGGCTCTCATGGGCTCAGCGCGGCCCCGTCGGCCCAGACGAGGGCGGCCCCATGACGTGGCGCGGCCAGAACTACCGCTGGAACACGGGGAAGTGGGCCAACAGGGGCGGCAATAACAAGGCGTACTTCGCGGCGAAGTACGGCCGCGGCGCCTTCGGGCCAGGGGCGCGCCCCCCTGGGTCGCACCCGCAGGTGGCGCCGCCGCAGGTGCGCCCGAAGATGGCGCCGACGCAGGTGGTGCCGCCCCCGCGGGTGGTCCGCCCGCCGCCACGCGGGCCGCGGCCCGCGGCCGCCGCCCCCGCGGCCGCCGCCCCCGCCGCCGCGCCCGCGGCCGCCGCTCCCGCGGCCGCCCCGTCGACCGTGGCGAAGCGGCCGCCGCCAACGCGGTTTCTGTGAGGCCGCGTGCTGCGCTCGCGGCCCGCCTGCGGCTGCCCTCGGCCGCTGCGGGCCCGCCCTCGCCCGCGGCTCGCGGCCGCCTGCTCGCTGCCGCTCCGATCGATTGTACAGGGAATGGGTGGCGAGCCCACCGAGCCTCGCCGAACTCGGCGCCGAGCTCGGCCCCCCTGGCGCCCGCTGAGTACCGCCCTCGGCCGCGGCTCGCGCCCGCGGCCCGCGTGCTGTCCTCGGCCGCGGCTCTCGCAGAGACCTCGGCCGCGGCTCGCGGCCGCTTTCCTTCGCGCCGCGCACGGGCGGCGCGCATGAGAGGTCGGGCTCGCCTTGTCGCAGGCGGCCATAATATAAAATTCCCCATCGTCGTCATCGTCGCCGTCGACGGGTCGCTTTCCAAACTTAATTGGCAGTGTCAACATGTTTTTTTGTTGGAGACCCGGGCCAAAAAAAAACGCGGATACCTGGGCCTAAAACGGGCACTGCGGAGGGCCCGTACTGGCTCCAACACCCTGCACTGGCGTGGCACTGGCAACATGGTTCATCGGCCCTAAGGGCCCTTGGCCGCAGAAATCATATGGGTCAGTGTCCGCTTGTCCTCGTCTCGTCTCTTGTCTTCAATGCGATTCCCGATCATCGCCAGCGTCGTCGTCATGTCGTGTGCGCGTCGTCGCTCCCCCCCGCGATCGCCATCGCTTCCCTGCTCATCGTCGGCGTCATCATCGGCATCGTCGCCGTCGCTGTCGTCGTTGCCATCGCCGTCGTCATCGTCGCGATCGCGGCAAGTATAGCAACGCGCCTAGATTCGCGGCTCCAAGAAGAAAAGATCTCGGAACCCTGTGCACCTGCAGGCTCAAGGGCACAAGCGAAGGTGAAAACAGGGCGTGCTCTAGACGCCCAGCTGCAGCAACTCGGTGGCTATGATCAACCTTCCCACATGCCTTTGAGAGATCCGCGAAACTGTCGGCGGCCTCAAATCCCCCAACAATCGCGTGCTCAATCGGAAAAGCTTGCTCCCAAACAACTTGCACACAGGATCTGCCCGTGGTCCCGTGGATATAGCTTGCGTCGCGCTTGGCCTCCAACCTATTGCTGCGTCCCTCGAGCGCGTGCCCCAGAGCCGAACTACCGCCCCGATCAAGCTGGTGAGCCTCGCGCCCCTCTCGGGCTTGGGCAAGGGCTGCGTCTGGGCGCGATGGCCAGACCAAAACATCAGGGCCCCTCCAGACAAGTGTCGAAGAACAAACAAAAATCGCCAAGTCCCATGCGATCCACGCCTACAGCCGCCCAGGATTGGAACTTTCGGGCAGCCCGTCGGATCGCGCGCGGTTCGAGATGGGCCCGGGCACGCTCGTGCGTGGGCAAAGACTTCGAAGGGTCCCGCGCAGGCAAACGCCGGGGTCGGGCCCGTCAGGTTACGCGCGCCCCAGACAGTGCCACCCAGTTGCGCACGTCGCCCTCCAGCTGCCCCTGCGGCCCCGGCGGCGCCGAGCCCCGCTGCCGAACGCGAGTGGGTTCCCATCCTACGGGGCACTCCGTGCATCTATGAACCTGGCCCCTTCCATTAGCGACGGCCTCCACAACGAACTGCCTCCCCTGCGCGCCGCGAGCACGATGGGGGGCGGGCCCCGAGCGAGCTGCTCGATCAGCAGCAGGCGCAAGAAGTCGTAGAGCTCGGCGGGGGAAAAACTTGACCACCCAGCTGCTGGCCGACAAAAATGGCCGCCGGCTGTGGCGGCGCGCAACTGCCTGAGGCCCATGGTGACCCCTGCCAGAAGGCGTGGGCAGACCGCGGGGGTCTGCGCCTCAGGTCTAGCCTGGATGTACCCAAGCTCCCTCGGCAAATTGGCAATTCCTCTCCAGGAGTGGCCCTCCTCGCGCGAAACCGGAGGAAGCCCCTGCCCCCCAGGCAGCCCAGGCGACCTCTTGAACGACGAGCCCGACATACGTCCAAGATGCCTCGACCTCTGGTCCCCTGGAATCCCGCGCGCGCCCGGCAGCTCGACCTCTGCGAGGCCCATGAACTCCGAATAGGCCGCGTCAAGATCTTTCTGGGAGCCCTGGACCTCGAGCTTCTCCGAAACACCCTGCCGAGCACCAGGCGGCGCTGGGGCCGGGCCCGCGGGGGCCGCAGACCGCGACGTTCATGGGAAGCGCCCTCGCGCGCAGCTTGAGGGCCGCAGGCCGATGAGGAGCGAGGGGGGGTCGACCGACGCCGCGCAGCTAATGGGGCCGCAGGGCGATCAAACATCCTAGACCGCGCGAGGGGGATTGAGACATCCGAGACCACGGGATAATCGAACGCCCTAATTACCTTTCCCAGAGCGGCCGGCGATCTCTCGAGGCGCGACGAGCAGCCCAGCCATGTCAAGCACGCTCGCTAGGAGGTGCATCCTAGCCCCCTCCAACGATAAAGGGCCGCCCCGGCGAATGCAACAGTTCCCCTGGCGCGCCGGCGCCGAGGATCCGCCCGCCCCCGAAGAGGGGTCAGTGGGCAGGCGTAAGGAAACCAGAACAAAGCCTCCTGGAACCAAAGCGTTGGCCCATCGGGCCAAAACGCGACGCGGCCTGACGCGGCCCCGGGGCCATCCCCGTTGCGACGGACGGCGGCGCCCCAATGCCAACTCCACCTGAGACCCCAACCGCGTTCGCGATCCTGCTCGGGTTCAGCGAAACAAGAAAGCCTCGGCACCCCGACTGCTTTTCGCGCCGATCCAGCCCATCTGGTCGAATATCACCCCCATCGAAGAAGATGCAGCTGCGCGCCTGTGCATGTGCGAACCTCGCCGCGAGATTGGACAAGACTGGACGTAGGAGAAGGCAGACTTCCGAAGTGCTGTTGGCCGCCCAAAGATCTAGCTCGCCCCGCCTTGACTTCTAACGAGGGCGCGCGGGGGGGGGCGCGCGAGACGCGGCCGTCTCCGAACAACTGCTCCCTGGTAGGGGCTGCGCTCACCGAGAGCCGCTCAGCCGGCGCCAAATATGAGCATCGAGATCGAATTAAACAAAAAACAACCGGCGCGACGCGAGGCGACCCGTCCGCAGCATCATCGCAATGAAACTCGCGCTCTGCGGGCTCGATCTCCTAGCGCAGTGCGCATATGCTGACGAAAAAGATTGCGCTTGGCCCAGTGATCGGAAATCGCCTGCTCCCAAGCCCCGAATCTCATTCAGCCGCAACCAAGTCATGATGACTCAAAACGCTTTGTCTCCCGCGCACATGTCGCACTCGAGACGCATGACAGGCAGCGCGCGCCGAACCCAGCTCTGCGCGACCTTGTAATACATGAGGCGCCCATATGGATTGCGGCCAAGTGCGGAGCTTCCCAAAAACATAAGAAACGCACCATCCAATCCAACAGCCCCAGCCAAACTAAGCACCATCAAGTCTGGTAATCCACCTCGGGGCCGCCGACGCGATCCCTTCATAGAAAATATTATAAGGCGTGGCAGGATCAAGCTCAGGAGGAGGTCGGCCCACGGCCGTCGTCGCCACGCCCCCAAAGCCAAACGGGCCCACGTGCAGGGCAGATGCCGCTACCAACATAGATCCAGGAGACGAGGTGCATGGCGCGTCGTCTGCAGAGCCCCCAGTGACTCGCGCGCCGTGAGAATCCTGACCAGGGTCCCGTCGAGAACCAATATGCGGCAGGAGCCGTCCACGGGGTCATCGCCTTCTCGGACAAAATGACTGAGCGCGCAGGTGCCCACGGCGAAGAAGATGCCGCCGCCGCAATCGCCACAGAAAGACAAATGCCTGGGGCGTCGTCCAGAGAGCCACGCGCCGCAGGAACCCGAAGGCCAACCTGCGGTCGGTTTCGCCCACGAAGGTCATCGCCTCCGCAGGCGCGGTGAGCGAGCACCCTGCCCACGAAGTGCAGAGAGCCGCAAAGGAGTCCAGGAACAACAAGCCGCGCCAACACCTTCGACAGAAACTGGTGCACATCCACTTGCGCGCGGATCGAGCGGAAAGGCATCGATGCGAAAGCCGCAACCATCTCTGTGCCTGAGAACGAGCGGAATCGAAAAGATAATCGTCGTCGCCATCGCGTGGCGCAGGGGTAATTTCTGCATCGGCGGCAGCCGTAAAGGCCACTTTGAGAGGGCCTTCGGGCAAGAGGTTCCCCCCCCGTCCACGTCGCGCACGCCGCCGCCGAGTGGGGCCCGAAGAAGCCTTTCGCTGCTGGGCGCGACGCCGACGGGGCCCCTGCAGCAACACCTTTCCCATCGGCGGGATTTGCTGCGAAGGTATTTTAAAAATTCCTAGGAGATAACAGGTGCCATCCCGCGTGCGACGTGCGGGACGCGCGCGTGATAGCAACTGCGCGCACCGCGGCGCCCGTGAACACCGCGCGTCTTTGGGGCGCGCGGAGCGGAGTCAGCCGAGGGAATGCACGCAGAAGCCACAAGGGGAATAACAGCAGCACCAGCAGGAACAGCAGGAGGAACAAAGAAACTCCACGATGGGGTCGACAGCTCGGGGCCGCGCTCTTTTTAAAGAGCACTGCCAAGATGCGCGTCATCATCTAACGTCATGCAACAGGTACACGCGCGCGCCTCCGACGGAGCCAACGTCCTGAAAACCGCTGGAAGGCCGAAAGTATCAGCGCTAGGAAAATTTGATCCCACAACGAATGTAAACCAAACCGCCTGCGTGCACATCAAAACCTGCGTGCAACACGGCATCTCGCAACGACGGGGCAACATCATAGTACTCAGCCTCCCGCTCCTTTAACTCAGCATGCGCCTGGGCCGCACGCTGCTTCGCCTCCGCAGCTTTGCTCTCCAGCTTCTCCTCCGCCTGCACAGCCATATCAAGCTGCATTCGTGCCTGCTCATACGCATGCTTTGCCATGCCGACCGTGGGAGGTGGAGCCGGCCTCGAAGCAGCCTCGATGCTGAAGACAATGCTGACGTAGTATAGATGATGATGTTTGTCACCGAAGGCTTCGAAACTGCTGGCCCGCTACTTAAGCCAAGGAATATCGTCGGCCCCAAACTTGGGCAGGGGGACGCGCGCACAACCTCCTCCCCCGACCAACTGCAGCCTTGGGATCGCTGGGCCACACGCCCCTGCACCGTTGCCGCCAAACGAAGTGTGGCCCAGGATGGGACGCAAGGGCCATGTCGTACCTACCGCCTGATTGCGTCTGGCAAGTTGGCCCATTACTGAGCGCACCACGAGTTCCTGGTGTTTGGGGTTTTAAGCCCCAAACACCAGGAAGCCCTTGCGACCCACGCCGTGGAGAAACAGAATGCTGGTGCAGCCCTCATCGCTCCACAGGTGTTGCACCACGCCCACCAGGTCTCATTGCGTTGACATTCATGATCCGCACATTTTCAATAGTCCCCCTGCGCCGACTTGGGAACAATGTGGCCTGCATGCTGCTTCTTGCCCATGAAGGGCAGAGAACGAGAATATGTTCCTCCTCCAGGAGCTCACAGGCAGAAGCCTCGTCTGGCCAGCAAGGGCACTGTTGGAGCCGCTGCTCCCCCTTTCCCGCAGGGCCAAGTCCTGAGCCAAAACGGTACGCGAAGGGTTCAAAAGGTTCAAACGCCCCCCCACCCCCCACCCCAGGAAAAGTACTCGAGCGGCCCAGCCGCCCCCCCTTCGCCCCCGGCCATTTTCACGCGCGGCAGCGACGACGACGAAGACGACGACGACGCTTGCGACGACGCCGACGACGGTGACACCGTCAGCGGCTAGTGCTCGGCTAGTGGCGGGCAGCCTGGCTGTCATAGAATGCTGCTGGTGCTCGATCCAGCCCTCTCAGAATCCTACTCAAGCCCTGCTGTACTCTATATCCTACTCGACCTGGTCGACCTGCAATAGTCTACTCTCTCTCTCTCTTCTACTCTACTCTGCTCTACCCTACTCTCACTGGCCAAACTCTAATCCTCCACTCGGCACTACTCGGTCTATTCCCTACCTGGGCTCTGCCTAGAAGTGTTCTTACGCTCTGGGCTTAAAGGGACCGGGCAGTGGAAAGCGCCCCGGGCGGTTCCCCCAGTATCCGCCCCGCGGTTCCCCGAGTTACGTCCCCTTCGCTTAGCGTTTTCTGTTCGGGTAATGGGCATGGGTGTAATTCCCTACCTGGGCTCTGCCTAGAGGGTTAGCTTAGCTTAGCTAAGCTTAACTTAACTAAGCTTAGCTTAGCATAGCGCAGCGCTGCATTAGCATAGCAGGTCATAGCATAACATAGCCAACCGTATCATAGCATAGCATAGCGCAGCGTATCATAGTATATCATATCATTGCATATCATAACATCGCGCAACTTAGCATAGCATGGTAAATCATATATTATCATAGCACAACGCAGCATAACATAGCACAGCTCATTTTAGCATAACATAGCATAGCACAGCGCAGCATAGCATAGCGCAGCATAACATGGCATAGCATAGCCTGGCAACTAATGCTGCTTTCCTAGGGGCTCCAACTTCTAGGTAGGGTCGCACTGGGGTAATGTTAATATGACCTACATCAGCGCACTCTAGTCGACCCTACTCTACTGTACCGTACCTCGCCCTACTCTACTCGACTCTACCCTACCCCACTCTACTCTACGTCCAAAATGCTCTACTGTACGCCTATTCTGCTAAACTCTACTCAGTCGTCGTCGTCGTCGACGTCGTCGTAGTCGCCGTCGCCGTCGTCGTCGTCGTCGCCGTCGTCGTCGCCGTCGCCGTCGACGTCGTCGTCGGCGTCGTCGTCGTTGCTGGGGAGGGGGGAGTTCCTGGACCTTCCGAGTAGAATGATTTTCAGGGGGTGGGAGGGGAGGAGGGTAGTTCTGGACCTCCCCGATAAATTTTCCTGGGGGGTGGGGGGGGGGATTCTGGACACCCCCGAGTAATTTTCCCGGACGGGAGGGGGGAGGGAGGGGGGTCCGGACCCCCCTCGTTTCGGGAGGTGGGGTGGGGAAGGGGGTTTGACACCCCCGTTGCTGGCAGCGGCAAAAAACACCCTTTCCTGTGTATAGATCTCGTCGCCCGAAGACATGGGTCCAGGACGAAAAGGCATCCCCGGGGAAGTGGTCGAGACCTCCGGGAATCGCATCGTTGAATGTTCGGGGAGCGTTCGTGGAGGAAGGCGGGGATGGGGAGGGATGACAGGGTGGAGAAGGACTGGTAGCAGTGAAGAGAAAGAGGGCGGGAGGAGGGGAGGGAGGCATGACGGCGGCAGCACGAGGCTGACGCCTTTTTGATCCCAACGTCTGCACACGATTTCGACCTCTGCGGGCTGTTTCGGACATCCCCCCCTCCTCTCGAGGTGGGCGGACGCACGAAGCTGGAGGAGGAGGAGGAGGAGGAGGAGGAGGAGGAGGAGGAGGAGGAGGAGGAGGAGGAGGTGGGAGGAGCAGGCGAGTTCGCCGCGTGCCGCTGGCTCTCCGGCGCCTCGGGGCGCCGCCCGGGGCGGCCACACGCCGAGGGGAGGGCCCGGCAGCGGGGCCGAAGACCAGCCGCACGCACGCAGCAGCTCGCGCACCGGGCCTGCAGCAGGGCCAGCAGCTCTTGCACCCGGCCTCGTGCACACAGCAGAAACATCAACCCTTGGAGGTCCCCGCGGGTCTCTGTGGATCGGCACCGGGCCCCCTCCCTGGCGCGCTGAGCGCGCCGGGGGCGTCGCGGGAGGCGATCCAAGGGATCCGCGCGGAACTCCGAAAATTTCTGTTTTGGCCGATTTTCGTTATTTGACCTTTCCCATCCGCCACCGTTCGTCCGACCGCCCTTTCGTGCAACCCCCTACTCTCCAACCGCCCCTGTCCCCCATCCGCGCACGAGACGGCCACGGGCGGCGACGAGCGGAAACAACCCAGGCCCGCCAGCCAGGCTACCCAGAAGAACCCGTCGTGCAACCACCGCTTGGAGAAGAACTCAGTGGAGGATCGTGGAGTACGAAAGGGGGGGAGCGGTAGTGTCGGAAGATAGTAAGGAGTGGCTTAGTGACACAGCTACACGCGCCTGATTTTCCAAGCGCCTACCAGCGCCAGAGGCGGCCATGTTATCGAGGGAAGCTCTACGCATGAGATTTCATCATCCTCGAGTGACGCCTTCAAGGCTGCCTGGCCCCCGAGAACGAGGTCTGAGGATCTCCCGTCTTTGGCCACGCTGGTGTATAGGCACTGGCTGGGCTTTCCGTCGCCACTCTCCTGGCTCCCTCCCAATTTCTGTGGATGTGGGGGCATCAGCCGCAACCACATGTGGTCGAGCCGTCACGTCGAAACGCACGAGACTTTGCACCATTCTCCTCCAATCCCCCTCTGGTCCCAAACCGCATAAACATACACTCTCGAAGATCCACGCGGATTTCTTGGATCAGCGCTGGAAGCCCCTCCCTGGCGCGCGGAGCGCGCTGGCGGCGCCAGAGCGCCGCCAGGCGTCCCGGCGCCGATCCACGAAATCCGCGCGGACCTTCGAAAGGTTTATGTTCATGCTCGTGCTTCTGCTTCGAATTCCCTGTGGATGAAGGCCCCGTCGGCACCGCCCTCGGGCAACCGTTGGCGGCGACATCAGCATCGGTGGCGTCGCCGTCGTCGGCGTCTTCGGCGGCGCCGTCTGCGCGGCGCCGTCGCCGCCGGCGTCGCCGTCGCCGTCGCCGTCGCTATCACCATCGCCGTCGCCGTCGCCGTCGTCGCCGTCGCCGTCGCCGTCGCCGTCGCGCCGTCGCCGTCGCCGTCGCCGTCGCCGTCGCCGTCGCCGTCGCCGTCGCCGTCGCCGTCGTCGTCGCCGTCGCCGTCGTTCCGTCACCGTCGCCGTCGCCGTCGCCGTCGCCGTCGCCGTCGCCGTCGTCGTCGCCGTCGCCGTCGCCGTCGCCGTCGCCGTCGCCGTCGTCGTCGTCGTCGTCATCGTCGTTGTCGTGGTCGTTGTCGTGGCCGTCGCCGTCGCCGTCGCCGTCGTCGTCGTCGTCGTCGTGGTCGTGGTCGTGGTCGTGGTCGTGGTCGTCATCGACGCCCGCGGCGGCAATGGCTCCGTCGTCGGCACACGCCGCGGCCGCTGCCGTTGGCCGCCCCGTCGTCGGCCGCTGTCACCAGCGTCGCCGCCGCCGTCGTCTGGTCAGCTACACGAAGAAACGGTGACCCTAGGCAAGAGCGACCTTTGGTGCGCGGCCTCAGGTGGCCGCGAGGACGCAGAACGCAAACGTGCCGGCCCGTGCTGCAAAATCACTCTGGCGAAAGGTCGTTCTTCCATGGGATCCGACGTTACAAGAAAAAACGGCGTCGTTAAAGATCACGCCCAGAGCCCTAGACACCATCTTCCCGGGTCATTTTTCAAGTCGGATCGAACGGGCCCTACAAGAGGCGAATACGCCCGTTGCGAACAACAATTGGGACGCCAGGATCTCAGGGCTCTACGTGGCCGATATTTGGGCCGTCGTCGGCGCTGCCGCCGGCGGTGGCGGCGCGCCCGGTGGGCCCCAGCGTGCCGGCCGACGCCATGGGTCCCGGCGGCGGCCGCGCTCTGGAGCAGCGCGCGCCCAGGGTGGGCGCGCCGGGTGGGGCGCACCCGCCGCCCGCCGCGCGGGAGCTCGGCCGTGGAGCGGCGGTGCGCCCGGTTGCTTGTTGTTCAGACTTTTTCTCGTGGTCCTGGTGCCCTCCTTTTCTTCCTCACCTCTCTCCTTCTCGTCCTCCTCTTCCGCCGCCGCCTCCTACTCTTCGGCCTCACCTAGCCCTTCCTCCTTCTCCTCCACATCCTCCTCGTTTTCCTCCTCCTCCTCCTCCTCCTCCTCGCCCTCACGCTCTCGCGTTCTTTCTCATACAGCTGCGCCACTGAAAAGCTACAGTCCCACCACCCGTTCAACCCTTCGTGGGTCCTGATCCCCTATCCTCCTCCTCTGGACAATCCCCATATTTCTTCCCTCTCCTCCTCCTCCACCGCCTCCTAACTGCCTCCACCGTATCCTCCCCCGCCACCCCACCTCATTGTGCAACTCGTCCTCGTCATTCTTTTCCTAGCGTCATTCGCCTCCCCATTCAACCTCTACGCGTTCCTGCTAACCTTTTATTCTGGATACTCACTATTCCCCTCTACCCCCTCCTCGTCCTCCTGCTTCGCGTGCCCCTCGTCAACCTCGCCATGCCCCTCGTCCTATCCAACTCTCACCTCCCTATCCCCCTCATATTCCTCAACACCCCCGTCTCTTCACCGTCATACTGGTCCGCCTCCGCCTCCTCATCCTCCGCTTCCACTTCCTCATCGTCCCCTCTCCCCTCCCCTCGCATCACATCTCCTCCTCCGACGATTTTTCCCCCGTTCACCTCCTCCCACCACTTCCCCCCCCCTTCCCATTCTGCCCCCCCCTTATTCCGTCCTGCGCCTCATACCCCTCATCGGCGATCCTCCTAATTGCACGCCCCCCTCCCCTCCCTTCCCCCGAGGATCAACGTTCGCGGGGAACTGGCTCAGGGGGGAACATCGAACTGAACTCGGCGATGCACCGCCGATGGATTGACGATTGCCCCCCGCCCCCCCCCCCTAGACAACAAATCCACGCGCGGGGCAGGGCTATCTGGCCCCCCTGACGTTGCCCTTGTCCTGCTCCCCCTCCTCCTCTCCTCCTCCTCCTCCTCCTCCTCCTCCTCTTCCTCCTCCTCCTCCTCCTTTCCCTCCTCCTCCCCTCCTCATCATCCTCCCTCTCCCTCCTCCTCTCCTCCGTCCTCCTCTTCCACCTCCTCTCCTCCGTCCCCCCTCCCTCCTCCCTCCTCCTCCTCTCCTCCTCCTCCTCTTCCCCCTCCTCCTCCTCCTCCTCCTCCTCCTCCTCCTCCTCCTCCTCCTCCTTTTCTTCCCGATGCCGCGGAGCCCCTTCTGAGGGCACAACTGTCCACGCGGGAACTCCCTACTCCAAAAAGGCGATCACGGCTGGGACTTTCCCAGCCACTCCTGGCAGGTAGCTTTGGCTCATCCTTCGGACGGCCGTCCTGCCCCACCGGCCAGGCACGCCACAGGGGGTGAGGAATCCCTTGAGCTGCTTAGCGCTGCGAGCACCACAACGCACGCACGCAACTACAGGGTGGGCCACCGCCTGCAGGGATTCCTCGACCCGAAAACAAGTAAACGGTGTGCTTCCAGGCCCTGCAGCTGCAACCGCTCATTGGCATCACGCGCGCGCGACGCAATCGACCCTGGGCAGGTCTGCGTCGCGGGGGCCACGGCACGGCAGCACGCGCACCCTTACAATCATGCAACAACTGAACGGGCACGACCACAAGGGGGGAGGCATGTACACACGCATGCCTCGCGCAACGTGTAACGTGTCGCGCGCGTCTGCGCGCGCGCGCCAACCTCCCCGATCCTATGCCCAACCTGCTCAACAAACTGCTCAGCCTGCTGCGTGCGCCTCCGATCTTCAGCGGGCGCACGCGCGATCTGGCCTCCAAACTTGGCCCACAAATCGGCCTGGAAATTGCCGAATATATCTCTACGGGAAATGCGCCCTGCAGCAACATCTGACATCGTGCAGTGACTCTTGTCCTTGTGCAACGAAAGTCCGTTGACGCCGAGCCCTCCGGAGTCCTCCAGGGTCCTCCAGAAGACGCGCCACCGACAAGCCCAGGCCGAGGAGTGGGCCGTGGCGGCCTCTTCTCCTCTCCCGGCTACCCCGCGGAACACAAAATCGGAATCGGTGACGGCCACATTCGGCGGCGCAGCATTCTGAACCAGGAAAACCAGTGCCTCAAATTCGGCCCCGTCGACATCATACACAGCATGCGAGCAGGTGCAATAAACGGCATCCTCGACCCCGAGCGGCTCTTGCTCACCAGAGGTGACAACAACCCAGCCTGTACAACATAGAGAATTCCACTGACTATCACACGCCCCCTTGGCAATCAGGGCCTCAGGGCCCGCGTGCCCATGCCAAACCGCGGCGCCCTGGGCAGGGCCCCCCCCACGAGATCCGAGGGATGCGCCACAGCGCCCTCCCCAGCAACACGCGGACCTGGGACCTACACTGAGCCTGGACCAGCGGGCCAAACGCGCTAGGGCACGGCAGCTCACGGCACAGCTCGCACTCAAAACGCCTGTGCACCAACGTGCCAGGTCGCCCACGCACCAAGCACTCGTTGTTCGTGGCCTTTCGCGCCTCAAACTTTCTAGCCATGGGCCATTGGCCGTTCGCTATGCACGACTTCAAATGCGCACGGGCCTCGGGCCCCAGGGTCGGGAGGTCACGAGCTTCCCCGCGCCGAAGCCGCCCACCAGAGACCGCCTGGACCAAAGGCAACCAATCGGCACCAGACTCGAGATGTTTCAAGTCTTCGCGCTTCGCCACCTGTCGCCATTGCCAGGCCGCGGCAGCTTGCGCCAGATGATGGCGAATTACTCTGGGACACAGCTCGGATACATCTAAATCGAGACCGCCGCGGGTGGCCCAGCAAAAATCGGGTCGGGCGAAAGGGGGGGATAATAAAGGGGGGGTTCGAGAATCACCTCACGTAGCTGATTTTCCCGGCGCCTCCCGGAGCCGGAGGCGCCCATGCATCGAGGAATGGGCCCCTCTGCGGGGCCGAAACCAGCTGCATGCAGCAAATTTCGTAACCCCCCCTTTCCCAATCCCCCCCTTTCGCCCGGCCCGAAAAAAGAGGAGCGCAATGACTGCCCAACTCGCGCAAGCGAAAGCCGACACGCACTAAGCGGGCCAGACACGTGGGTCCACGACGTGGCAGCCGCAACACCGTCCAATCCCACCCGCGCCACATGCCTCGGCACCCACCCCTCCCATAGAGCTCGGCAGAGCGCGAGGACAAGCAAGAGCGTGGCGCGGAGGATTGGGTCTGCATCCTTCTCGCACATCAAAGCTAGCGTGCGTGGTTTGCCTGCTGTGGCACTCGTGAGACAAGAAAAGGCAGTGCTGCGCATGGTCCCAAGGTTAGATGTGGAACATCCTGTGACATTCATGCCGTACGTCATGCTCGCCTCTAGTCCAGGGCGTGCAACCTTCCGAACAGCAAGCCGTCTCTTTCTCCCAGTGCGACTGAGACCCATGCGACGTAGACGCGCTCGTGCACCCCGATGACGTTCCCTACGTACAGCGTGCCCAATTCTCCGCCCACAGGAAAAATCGATCCCGAGGTTCCGTTCGTGCTGCGTAGCTCCCGTACCAGTCTTAGCGCGCAAACGTCGTGCGATCTCATCCCTCACGCACTGCACATTGCATGGCACTCTCGACTTATCCACATGCACGCGCAGATCCACCGCAGCGAGCGCTGCCTGCAACTCAAGCGAAACCTGGGCTGCGACGCGAACGGAAACGGTCGAGCCGAACCGGTCTGCCACGCGAGCCGAACCCAGACGAACCGAACCATGCGCGCATCGCACCGAGCCGAACCGAATCGAACCGCGGCTTTCATGCCTTCGCGGGCCGGGCAAATTTAAGCATCTGTGCCCGATGACAGGCCGATGGTCCATCTTGGTCGTGGGCGCCAGCTTGGACTGCAGATCCAAGCAGTTCAAAGCCTTCCCAGTCCCAGTGAGGCCTGACGATACTGTGACGTAGTCGATCTGCGACTTGGCGGCCGCGCGGCGCTTCAAACCACGAGGCCACAGCTCGTCTGGGAAATTGTCCTTTTCCATATGCGTTCAAGGACCGTACGCCGAGCACGCGCAACCAACAAATTAACGCAATGTTGCATGGAAGCCGTACGGGATAGCAGAGGCGGTCGCAATGCTGTCCGCCAACCCCGGCGATGTTCCGCGGCAGCGTGACGTTGGCATCCATGCCTGCCACCACTTGCAACCTGGAGCCATACTTGGACACACAACGTTCAAAATAGTGGACGGTTCCTGTTATGACCTCCTCGAAGAAACTGGCATGGCACTCCGAATTCTCATCGTGACCCTGAGGGATAAACTTAACGCTGATATTCAAAAATATACGCCGTCGCCGATGTTCAAGACCCCTACGTTCCAATACCTCGAATGCTACACCCCCTGATTCTCGGAATCAGGCTCTGGGGCACCAAAGAGCTCCAACCGAATCCATCCCGATTGGCAGCCTCGTCGGCCCTGGTGCGGCCTGAATGGACTGCAATAACCGGTCCCAGTCAGTACCGTAGAATTGGTCCAGCGGGGAACTTCCGGATTTCAAATCGCAGCTGAACCCATGCCCAGCTGTTTCAAACTACGTGCGATCCGCTTCGCTTCGCGAGGGGGTCTCTTGTGCACGTCGTACGTTGCAACCGAAACAACCCAAAACCGGTTCAGAATTAGGTAAAGAGCCCCCCGGCCCGTGAACAATGCCAAGGCCTCGGCCACGTCACGGAATTGTGCCGCTCGAGTGCCCTCCGCGCCCCACTGGGTAGCACCCCCGCGCAAAATCCGGCAGAGCTCCGTAGTAGGTTTGACCCCATGCGGACCCTTTTTCTGTAGGAGTAAAGACTGTCACTGCGTAGTCTGGCTCCCAGGTCATCCGTGGCTCCGCCTGGCGAGGCAACTTGTCCGCTGCCGAATCCGACACATTCCCGAAAACCTGCGACACCTTGAGCACGTCGGAGTGAGGTTGCGCGCGAGCCCTGAGTTGGTGTTGTCCCCTTTGTACTTGCTGGTGGGGTCCAGGAAGTAATCATTCCAAGCATTCTTGGTATCATCCAGATGTTCGGTGGACAGGGGGATTCGAATTTCATGGTTCTTGCCCGACCGAAGTTCGAACTCACGAACGTGAATACGAAGATCCTGATGAAGAACATTTTCCAAGTTCTCGACCATCGCCCCCGCCGCAGTCCTGTCGACGCCCAACGTGTCCCGCTCCTGGAACGTGCAGAGATTGAGGATGTCCACGTAGGTCGGGGCGAACTGGGAAGTTTAGGAAAAAACACCTTCGATTGCATGGGCCCTGGAGTTCAGGTCCTTCTGACACTCCTGGAGTTGAGGTATGTTAGTTGTCATGCCCTGGACGTCTCGCCTGATGGGTTTCAGAATATGGTCCATCTCCTCAGACTGCTTGCTCAACATGTCCTAAGAAGCACAAGCCCACCACTCAGGTGGAGAAGACATCTGGATTTAATGTGGTTTGGGGTGGAAGGAGGATGTAAGAAGATTTGTTCAGCGGACCGTATCGGATATAAACAGCCAGGTGCATATTTCACTTGAACTTGAGCCAAAATGGCTTGAGCCAAAGTGGACCCCAGCGGGGTAGCTGACCGACGGCCAAAAACAGCCGAATGCATCCAGCGAGACGCACGTCGACTAGCGAAACCGACGGGGGACAGCACCAGCACACTCGAATGCCATTGTCGAATGAACCAGTGCAGACTTCCTCGGTCGACTTGTCTGGGTGAGCGCTCTCTCGGCGCCCGACTTCCCCCTCCCCCTCCCCGTCCAGCCCACCCGCCTCTTCGCGGCGGAGGGCTCGACTCTTCGCCCTCTCAACGCCCAGAAGCCTTCGGCGAGACCGCCATGACGGAGAAGGCGGCCACCACGACGACGACGACGACGACGACGACGACGACGACGACGACGACCTCCCCGACGCCGCCACCCCAGAGCTGCCCCCACCCCTGGCTCAGCCCTCTGCTCGCGCCCCCCGTGCGTCGCCTCGTCCACGCTGCTGAACCGCACCATCGCGCAGGCCTTCTGCCCCGGCTGCTTCGGGGGCAGCACCTGGCGCGCGCCGCCGGGGCCACGCCGCTGCGCCGCCGCCGCAAGGCGGGGAGGCCTCCATCTGGGCTCGAGCTCCTCGCCGCCCTCGGGCCTGGACGTCTTCGCGCCGTGGAAGCATCGCGACTGAGGCGACGGAAAGCTCTTGGGTAAATTTCGGTGTTGGGGAGCCCTCGCGGGGCCCCAAAACTCGTGAGGAAGATACGCCCCTGGGGGAAGGGTGGGGACTTTCAGGGGGCCCCGCACGGCACAAAGTCAAGACATCGGATGTCTGGACGGCCTCGGGGTGCTCTTGCCGGAGGGGTAACGGCCCAGGGGAGGACTGGCCCAGGGGGGGGAGAGCATCGGGCTGGCATCGGCAATACATTGCCGACGAGCCCCCGACAGTGAAACCGCACATTCCTGGGTGGGGTGGGCTATCGGGCCCCTATCGGCGATCAATCGACGATGGGGGGCCGATGCATCCCTCCTCAGCGGATGGCCGTCTGGCGTTGCCCATGCCTGCCCCTCCTCTGCTCTTCGCAAGGGCTCCGCCTCGCCACGGCTGGGTCGCCCTGAGAGTTTGGCCAAGACGCTCCTATGTAGAGAGGCTCAGGGGTCGACTTCTGAAGGGGTGGGGGGTCAGGCTCCTCCGTGTCGCGGACAGGTTCGAGGTTCCAATCTGTTCTCGGCTTCGTGATGTACGTTCGACGTTCGCAGGCTGGTT
This sequence comes from Prorocentrum cordatum, assembly GCA_963575745.1. NCBI lineage: Eukaryota > Dinophyceae > Prorocentrales > Prorocentraceae > Prorocentrum > Prorocentrum cordatum. Next base: position 616,435 of record CAUYUJ010015593.1, on the reverse strand, counting down.
TCAGGCACTGGAATCGCCAAAGACCAATCCAGGATGGAAAACTGGCCCAGCTGGATCTCACTAAGGGTCCAGGGACCGATGTTGGTCGATGTGGGTCTCCTCCAAGAGGGGTAGAAGCTAGAGTCCAGGCCCTCTAGCGTCGTGAACGAAAGTCGCAACGGAAGATTTTTGGTGATTTGCTTGGTTCCAGCGGGGAGGCCGTCAAACAAAGACTCGGGACGGAATGCTGTTCCTATGGAGGTCGAAACCTGTGGGGCTACACGTCCGCGGAAATCGACGTCGGTGGCCCGAGGAAGGGGAGGAGGGAGGGGTGGGGGGAGGAGGGAGGAAGGGTCGTGGTTCCAGTGGGGAGGCAGTCAAACAACGACTCGGGATGGAATGCTAGTCCTAGGGAGGTCGAAACCGGTGGGGTTCCGCGTTCGCGACAATAACGACGTCGGTGGTCTGGGCAAGGGGAGGAGGGAGGGATCGGGGGAGAAGGGCGGAATTGTGAGGGAGGCACCATGGGGGGAGGGAGGAGTCATGGGGAGTGATGAGGGATTCCGGCGCATGTCACCAAACACTGTTGTCTGACAACTTTCCCCAAAGCGTGCCTGGGGCGGGAGGGAGGACTGGAGCGGGAGGGAGTGGGAGGGGGCGAGAAGGAGAGTCAGGAGGCAACTCCTGGGAAGTCATCGTGAGACAAAAATACGAAGGCTGCGAAGCCGGGTCAAAGATCCACTATGCCAGATTAGCCCAGCCATTCCAGGGTCTGCATCCTACAGGGAGGGAGTGGGAGAGAGTGGGAGAGAGTGGGAGGGAGCGAGACGGAGAGGGGCATAACAACCGCCTGCCCTCCGAGAAGCTGCTCCTGCAGCTGGAGCACCCAAGATGGCTCACAGACAGGCGCAAGATGGCAATACCCCAAGACGGCCTCCCAACACGGTCCAAGTTTGCCTACATGGCCAGTTACGTGCCTCAATGCCCCAAGAAGGTTCAAGATGGCTGGCATGTAACTCCCGACCCCCCCCATCGAGATCGACCAGAGACCCCCCGAGCAACCCATGTAAAACGAATGTCAGGGCGCGGACCCCAAAAGGTAACTCACTGCATCCGATTCGTGCGGTGCAGTCCTCGCGATGCAGTCTACGACGTGCGGTCGACGGAATGCAGACCCAGTCTACGCCGTGCCATCGAGGTGCGTCACAATGCCGTGGGCCCCACAAGGCTCCGACCGCTGGCACGTGCGGCAAACACGGGGACAGCGGGCGGCATGCCCAGGGGCCCGCGCGCCCGCGACGGCGGCGACAGGGCGGTGCGAAGCGTGGGGGGGAGGCCCGAGGCCACACCCGAGCGACGAAGAGAAACGGGCCTCACGCCCGGTGGCATAGCGACCCTACGCCGCGGCTTGCGCGGGGCGCCCGCTTGGCGCACCGCGCGGAGACGAGGGGGCTCACGCGCGACCTTACGCGGGAAGCTTACGCACGACTGCCCGAGCAAACGAACCCTTTCCTCTTCGTCGCTCTCTTGCCGGCGACCGCGTGCGAGGCCCACGGCCAGTGGGGGGCGCGAAGTGTGGCGGTGTGCCCTGGGCTCCACGCGCGGGCAGCAGCGGCGACGTGCGACACAGAGAGCCAGCAGGGTAATGCCTGCCCACGGCCCCACGAACGGGCGTCGGCGGCGGCGGCTGGCGACCTGCGACACGCAGAGCCGTTGGGAGGGGGGGGGCACGCGGCAGCGACGGCGACGACGGCGAAAAGTCCGACGCACAGATACTGGTCACGGGAACCAAGGTCACAGACCCCTGATGAGCTTCGAACGCTCGCGGTCTCGACTTCCCATGGGCCGCTGGGGCCTCGCGATGGCCCCAAGATGCTCTAATACGGCCGCAAAGACCCCAACGAGAGCCCCTAGATAGTGTGAGAGGGGGCAGCAGGCAATTATTCGGGTTCCAAGGGAGTAGTACCCCCCTTTTTCAAAGGTTGCTTACAAGAAGGCCCCACGAGGGACTGAACCGTACCCCAAAAGAGCCGCAAATGAGCCCGAGAATTATCCTAAGGGCTTCCTGAAGGGCCCCAAGAGAGCCACGGTTGCCCCAAAAAGGCGTCAAACCATAGGACATCCAACTGTCCATAGTGGGTGATACTTGGGTTGATCCCAAACACCGTCTGACTGTGCCCCGCTCCTCGGCTGCACGTCCCATCTGGCTTCCCATCCCACGCACGACAGCTATCCCACGAATCGTTTCTGGATAAGCCCGTGGGGATTACTCAGGTTGCCAATGCAAGAGGGTAGTAGAACGGCAGAGGGCGCGCAGGCTAGGATGTGAGAGGAACAAAAAGGATTAGCAGGGAGCAGGGAGCAGGGACGGGGAGGGAGTGGAGGAGGGAGGGAGGATGGAGAAGAGGACTCGGAGGAGTGAAAAGGGAGAAGCAGGAGCGGGTGGATGGGGAGGAGGCGGCGCGAACACAGAGAAAGAGAGAGAGAGAGAGAGAAAAACAACACGAGAGAGAGAGAGAGGGAACAACCCTCGGATGTTCGTGAACGGGAGGGCAACAAACGTGGGGGGGGAGGGGCAGACATGCGCGCCATACGTGAACCCCGTGTGGGCCCGCGATGGCAGCGCTCAGGGGCCGTTTTATAGGGCCCCTTTCGGGCCGCCTCCCTGCAATCCTGGATTCCCCCCCCTCGAGAGATCGTTGCTCCCCGTCGTGACCGTCGGCCCGAGACCCGGGAGGTCTGGACTACTTCCCCCCCAGGGCTTTGGGCCGTTCGCCCCGAGTCATGTTCTGACCGGCCCAGGCAGCGCTCATCCTCCCCCAGAAGGCAAGGAGGCGCTGAGCAGCCAGCCGCCGAGAGAGAGGCCATTCTGCTGCGACGCCGGAGGGGACGCTCGGACCTGGGGCAGAAGAGCTTTTCAGGAACATGAGACCCTCCACCGGCCAAAACACACAGAACAGCCAAGGGTACCCTCCCCAGGACGCACACGAACACCCAACAGACACGAAGAACATCAGGGCACCCTCCCCGAACCGACCTCGACCTCATACCTCGTGCTGGCCGTAGTAGGGGAACAACAAATTTCATAACAGTAAACTTTCGGAGGCCCGCGCGGATTTCTTGGATCCGCGCTGGACCCCCCTCCCTGGCGCACGGAGCGCGCCAAGGGGGGGCCCAGAGCCGATCCAAGAAGTCCGCTGGGAACTTGGAACGTTTAACTATGATCGAGCAGTTCAGCGACGATCAAAAACGGGTCTCACGCGAGATGACACAGCGATCTTACGCGGTAGCTTACGCGGGCCGCCAGCGCGGCACGCTAAGATTGAAGCGAGGGCGCTTGCGCGCGACCTTACGCGGGCAGCTCACGCGCCAATGTCGGCGCAGACGACCCCGTCTTTTTGCGTCGCTGAATTGTTCCTTCGTCGAGATACCGATGACGTCCTCGTCCGGCCCACTAGGGCCTGCCTGCTCCAGAAGAGCAACGGCGGCACAACCTTCAACGTTCGGAGGCGCGCCGGGACGTCCTTGGGCCGGCGCTGGGTACGCCCTCCTGGGGCAGGGAGCGCGCCAGAGGGCGGCGCCAGGGGGGCACCCAGGGGTGGGTCCAGCACCGACTTAAGAAGTCCGCGCGGACCTCCGAAGGCTCTCATTATGCGTGTGCCGCCTGCTTGTTCCCTGCTGCTCGCTGGAACAGGTGGTCGCTCGCTGGGCACCAGCTGGCACGGCAGAGTCACCACCGCGGCTCGTTGTGGCCACGGCGGCCTCGCCGCACACCGCCTGCGCTGGCGCCGGGAGAAGGCCCGCGCCCGCGAGGCACTCATGCGGCGCAGCCTTGTTCAGCCCTGGAGCAGGCGCGACAGGATGACCGGCGTCTGCCGGGCGTACTCGAGGTGGGTGCTCACAAACTCCTGCGAGAGGCACTGCAACCAAAACCCCTTGTTGCGTGACAGAAATTACGACGGACAGGTGTTTGCTATCTTCGGCCCAGGGGGCCCTCGCTGGGCCCCGGAATGCTCAAAACACGGCTCAAAATCCAAAGTCGGGGACGGACTGACCGGAATCAACACTAACCCGGGTCAACCACGGCCACGTCGTGACCGCTGACCAGCCGTAAATATGGGGAAAACAAACCTACCTCGCTTTTGACCACCCTCGCTTCCAAGAGATACCAAACGATGCCAAATTGCAGCCTGTACTGGTCAGGCCGCTTGACGAGGAGGCGCGTGGTATGGCTTGGTTTTGCCTGGAAGCGAAAGCGGGGTAGGTAATTCACGCTCGGAGAGAGGGGGTGGCGGGATCGGCTCGGCGTGGCCCCCAGACCCTGGTCAGCCCGAGGAGACCGGAGGGGCTTGCCTGACCCCCGTTCGCGCTGACCTTGCTACGTTCTCCGCAACAGGGGCGAAAAACCCGCCTCGGGGAATGGGTCGAGGCCTCGATCTGGGGGTCAACGTTGCGACAGGAGTCGCGACGTCGAGGGTCTGGGAAAGACGGCCGAGGCGTGGAGCGCCTGGAGAGGTCCGCACGCACCTCCCTTGTGGGCGCTGGGCATCGCTGAAGAGCCTGGCGCGCGAAGCGCAACAGGGGGGTGCTGGTTGAATTATCCTGGCGAAAGACCCAACCATAAGCAATTGTTGGTAACGCGTTGTGGGTGCCGCTTTCGGTGGGGCTCCATATGGGGCCACGAAGCGCTGCCTTGGATAGGGGGAACCGCATGCGGACTGCGCCACCGGGGCGGGCCTTCGGTGGAGCTCCCTATGGGGCTACGAAACGCTGCCCTGGGTGGGGGAACCGCATGCGAACTGCGCCACTGGGGCCTTCGGTGGAGCTCCCTATGGTGCCACGAAACGCTGCCCTGGGTGGGGGAAGCGCATGCGAACTGCGCCACGGGGGCTTTCGGTGGAGCTCCCCATGGGGCCACGAAGCGCTGCCCTGGGTGGGGGAACCGCATGCGAGGGCAGCCACTGGGGCCTCCGGTGGAGCTCCCTATGGGGCCACGAAACGCTGCCCTGGGTGGGGGAACCGCATGCGAACACCCCCACTGGGGCCTTCGGTGGAGCTCCCTATGGGGCCACGAAACGCTGCCCTGGGTGGGGGAACCGCATGCGAACACCCCCACTGGGGCCTTCGGTGGAGCTCCCTATGGGGCCACGAAACGCTGCCCTGGGTGGGGGAACCGCATGCGAACTGCGCCACTGGGGCCTTCGGTGGAGCTCCCTATGGTGCCACGAAACGCTGCCCTGGGTGGGGGAAGCGCATGCGAACTGCGCCACGGGGGCTTTCGGTGGAGCTCCCCATGGGGCCACGAAACGCTGCCCTGGGTGGGAACCGCATGCGAACACCCCCACTGGGGCCTTCGGTGGAGCTCCCTATGGGGCTACGAAACGCTGCCCTGGGTGGGGGAACCGCATGCGAACACCCCCACTGGGGCCTTCGGTGGAGCTCCCTATGGGGCCACGAAACGCTGCCCTGGGTGGGGGAACCGCATGCGAACACCCCCACTGGGGCCTTCGGTGGAGCTCCCTATGGGGCTACGAAACGCTGCCCTGGGTGGGGGAACCGCATGCGAACACCCCCACTGGGGCCTTCGGTGGAGCTCCCTATGGGGCTACGAAACGCTGCCCTGGGTGGGGGAACCGCATGCGAACACCCCCACTGGGGCCTTCGGTGGAGCTCCCTATGGGGCCACGAAACGCTGCCCTGGGTGGGGGAACCGCATGCGAACACCCCCACTGGGGCCTTCGGTGGAGCTCCCTATGGGGCTACGAAACGCTGCCCTGGGTGGGGGAACCGCATGCGAACACCCCCACTGGGGCCTTCGGTGGAGCTCCCTATGGGGCCACGAAACGCTGCCCTGGGTGGGGGAACCGCATGCGAACACCCCCACTGGGGCCTTCGGTGGAGCTCCCTATGGGGCCACGAAACGCTGCCCTGGGTGGGGGAACCGCATGCGAACACCCCCACTGGGGCCTTCGGTGGAGCTCCCTATGGGGCTACGAAACGCGTGAGAGGTGTGCCGAGAGCAGAGGCAAGGAGGGGGAGGAGGGAGGAGGGGGAAGAGGAGGAGAGGAGAGGACGCGGGCACCGTCTCTTCAAAACGAGGACCCAACACCACAGGATGGTTGGGAAAAAACGCAGACTTAGACCAATAGGGAGGAGGATTGGGAAGGGACAGGAAATGAAGGCGCCATAGACATGGGTACGGGTTGTCCGAACCCGAGGGGTACTCCCGTTCGAGCGGGGATCTCCATCCGACAACATACGTCCATAGCCCCAACGGGGTCGCATAGGTATCGGTGCTAGCTGTCAGCTTGTGAGGAGGAGGAGGGGGGGACAACGCCGACCCAAGAGATCTCGCGCGAACCTCCGACACGGTTACGCTCGGAGCCGCGCTTGGTGCCATGCTAGCTCCGAGAGCACGACGTTCTCTACCCCGGGCACGCTCGAGAGGGGCCTGTAGCCGGCGTAGGGCGCGGAGAAGCGCCTCTGGGCATGACCGCGGAGCTCCTGGGCGGGAACCAAAAACCTACCGATGCCGATGCTCCGCGGATCCCTCACAGGGTGCGTTCCGACCAGGATTTCGGGGCGAATCCGGCCGTGGCGACGAGGGCCACCCTGGAGGCCCCAAAGAGGCGAAAACGACGCAAGGGTAGCGATATCGGCACCTAGTTCTGGAGGCACGAAAAGCTGCCGATACCGATGCTTCCTGGACCTCTCCCAAGGTGCGTTCGGAGTAGAATCTCGGGGCGAATCGGGCTGTGGCTGGGAGGGCCACCCAGGAGGCCTCAGCAAGGCGAACACGACGCAAGGGTAGCGATACCGGTATTTACTTCTGGAGGCATGGAAGATACTCCAGATTTCGTAATAAAGGGAGAGGGGTCTCATTTCGGGGGGGGTCTCTTCCAGGCTATCTTGGAGGGCCTGGGGGGGTCTGGGGACTATGTTTTGGAGGGTTCTCCCAGGGGGGGGGTCTAAAACTTCTCGTCTGGGAGGGTTGAGACCCCCTCCCTTTTGTTACGAAATCTGGAGTACCGATAGGGAGGCTCCCTGGACCTTTTCTCTTAGGATCTCGGGGCGAACCCGGCCGTGGCGACGAAGGCCACGCAAGAGGTTGCTAAACTAAAACGCGGCAGGGGTCGCGGGATCCTGAGATCCGACGTCATAAGATATGTACTCCAGATTTCGTAGTAAAAGGGAGGGGGCCCGAGAAAGCAGGCCTTGGAGGCTCCGAGGGAGGCCTCTGAGAGGGCCCAGCGGTTGCCAGAAGCCCAGCACCCGAAGCGAGCGTCGCTGGTGGGACGGAACTGGTGGCCAGAGGGCGCCCCAGCCGCGCCCGAGGCCCCTGGGCCGGCGGAAGGAGCGGTCCGCGGGGAGGACCCCGGGAGGGGGTTGGGGATGCTGAGAAGTTGATTACTCCAGACTTCGTAGTAAAAGGTAAGGGGGTCTGGACCCTCCAAGACAAGCCATTTCAGACCCTCCCCCGTGGGAGAACCCTCCAAAACATCGTCCCCAGACCCCCCCCCAGGCCCTCCAAGATAGCCTGGAAGAGACCCCCCCCCGAAATGAGACCCCCTCCCTTTTATTACGAAATCTGGAGTAGCGGAATCCTGAGATCCGACGTCATAAGATATGTAGCATCGCGACAATTCATTGCCAAAACCAGTCTTTCACTTCCTGCGACAGTTTTCCGGCCGGATCGACCGGCCCAGGGCCCCGAAATCAGAGGAAAACGCCCATTGCGAAGAAATTGCGATGCAAAGATCTTACTTGAATGACCGCGGGCGCTGCTAAGGGGATAGGGGGGGCTATCAGTGGATGCAAAGGTGGGTGATATCTGCCTGACCTAGCCAGTAAGTGGCGTACAACTGGCCCAAGTGGCTTTAATGTGGTTTGATCAATCCGCTACGTGGGCGCAGCCCATTTAGCCTGGATCGCCCCCCTCAAGCCGCTTGGGGCATTTGTAACCTAGTATGAACTAGGTTAGGCCAGATATAGCGTTGCAAACCACCTTGGCATCCATTGACAAACCCCTCTATCCCCTTAGCACCCCCCGCGCCGATCACAGCAAGGTATCGGCACCTCGGCTAGCTGACCAAAGCCCAATCAGAAATGGATCCCATGATCCCTCCCGGGGGACAAACGTACTAATTTTTTGAGCTACGTCCAGCGGTGGCGACAATTAGGGTCTCCGAGGGCTAAGACGCCTCGAACCTCGAGCCTCGAGGTTAAAGGTTCGAATCTCGACGTGAATGCCCCGCGGAGGTACCAATCTCGGAACTCATGGTCGGTGGTCCGCTCAAAGTCAGTCTCTAGACCCCTCCAGGGGTCCTTCAGGTGCAATGTTTCGCCCTGGATCCGTTCTCGACAATCCTGGGGCCTGAAGACGGGGCCGGAACCTCGAACCTGCCCCACCCCTCTTTCTGGTCAGAACAAGTTCTGGGCCATCTCAAACTCCCAGGCAGCTCCAACACGAGGTAGCAACCACTGATGCGAGGCATGTGCGCGGGCGATTTGGGTGCAAGGGACAGGGGAGTCCAGAATCGAACCGACAAGTCGGATCGGCGGTCGAAATGAGTTGAATCGACGGAAATCGGCAGCCGAGTTGGAAGAAGTCGAATCGGCAGAAATCGGCATGATAATTAGCAAGGCCTGAGTTGAGAAATCGGAGTCCAAATCGGAATCCGAAGTCGAGTCGACTCGAAATCAGAAGCCTCAAAACTCCTGGTCGGTGGGAAGAAAGCCGTTGACGAAGCGGCCGCTGGCGAGCTGCCGCAGCGCGGCCCACTCCGCGGCCGTGCCGCCAGCGATGGGCGCGCCGATGAGCACCACGTCGCAGACGACGTCGGCCGCGTGAGGCGCCTCGCCTGGAGGCCTCCCAGATGGGGTCGGAGCACATGGGGTCGGAGGATCGCGCCCCTGCGGCTCGACGCGTTCGACACGCATTCGACACTGATGCGACACAGAAGGCCAGACCCTGACGGACTGCAGAATGAGTCGACGGCTCACGTGACGCTGATCCTCTTCGGGGGCATCCAGGGCATCGAGCAGGCGTGCCAACGGCGAACATGGCCGTATCCGCCCCCTCACGGTCTGGATTCAAGGGCGCCGTTCCCGCGCCCGCGAGTGCGCAAGCGCGCGGAGACGTTCTGCGCGGGGCACCAGCGGAGAAACGCCCCGCATCCGCGGGGGCGCGGCCCAGGGGCCCAGCATCGTCGATGCATCGGCGACGCGGCTCGATGTGGAGCTCGATTTCACCACGCCGACGTCGCCGATGCACCGCCGATGCGTCGACGATGCATCGGCGACGTCGGTGCAGGGAAGATCGGGCTCCAGCTCATCGAGCCGCATCGCCGATGCGCTGGCGGTGCGGCGCAGTCCTCCGACCCCATCTGCTCCGATCCCCGTCCGGGAGGCCCAGGTCCCGAGTCCGCGAGGCGGCGCAGCTCGCGCAGGCACGCGTGCACCAACACGGCGCCGACGGAGTAGCCGACCTCCGAGGAGAGGGTACCGATCCCCCTACCTTTGCTTCGTCTGGGCCTCCTGGGGCCTCCTGGGAGGCTCTCGTCGCCACGGCGGGATTCGCCCGATCGGAACGGGGTGCGCAGCAGTGTCGGTACGTTGGGCCGCCCTGGCGAAAAAAAACACGGATGCACGTGCACCGATCCTGGCCAGGCCCATCCGGGGCCCAGGCTCGGGGCATGCCGCCCTCCTGGCTCGGTCAGGGAGGCATGTGCACCGAGACTGGGCCCAGGATGGGCCCGGCAAACATCGGCGCGTGCGCATGATCTCGCACCGGCCGGCGACCAGGGTGGCCGGCCGTGGGGGGCCAGGCCGGGCCGGCACGGGCACGACCAGCTGCTGGGCCAGCGCGCGCCCAGCCTGCTCCTGTGCAGGAGGCAGGGAGTATGACGACGCCGACGACGAAGACGACGACGAAGACGACGACGACGACGAAGAAGACGACGACGACGACGACGGGCAGGGTAAAGAGGTGCCCATGCCGCCTCTCTCGAGCGGGCCTCTCCCGGGGGTGCGCTCCGACCAGGGCGTCGGGCCGCCAGCCGTGGTGGCGACAGAAGGGCAGCGGCATCGGTGCCCATTCCTCCCCGGAGCTCCGCCCGCTTGATGGCCAGGTCGAAAACGTCGTCGAGCTCCGTGACCAGGGAGTACAGGAGCGTCTGGCACAGGGTCGGGGGGGTGGACACGGCCAGCGCCACCTGCGCGGCCACCATCGCCTGGTTCGCAACCCTCGAGAGCAGTCCCACGAGGTGCGTGCCAAGGCGCAGCAACACCGGGGTGTCGAACCGCACGGCGAAGACCTGCCCTTCTGTCCATGGGTTGTCCGAGTCCACCTCCCAGGGCAAGAAGACGTCGGCCTGGCTCGTGAGGAAGCCACTGGCACACACAACGGCCAGCTGCGAGGTTGGGGGGCCCATGGGCTCCAGCGCCAGCTCGCGAATGACCTGGTAACGCAGGGAGAGGCGCGAGTGAGCTTCCCATCCCATGTAGAGACCCCAGGCGACGAAGAACGTTAGCGCACCCTGAGAAGAGCCGATGTAGGTACCGATCATCTCGTCCAGATCGCTCCGCATCACCGCATGGCAGACGGGCTTCATGGGCGGGATGAACTTGTGATAGTCTGGGTTGCACAACACATTTTCGTCCAAACCCTTGACTGCAATGGCGGTGAAGTATGCGGACGCGCTCCCCAATATCCCCGAAAGCACGCCGAAGCCAACAGTACCGCCGTACAGTGGGGCCTGGCAGCCTGGAAGCAGCTGCGTTTTGTCGCTCGGGTGCGGTTCCCGCCCGTCCCTCCCGAGCAGCCTCGACCAGTCCACCGTGGGCAGGAAGCTCTGCGCCTGCGCCCGTCGCGCCGTCGCCGCCGGGGCCAGCCCACCAACAGGCAACTCACCCTCGTGCCACGCGCGGGCCGCCGCCGCCCGCTCCGTGGAGCTCGGGCACTCTGACATGGGCGCCGGGACCTTCAGGACAGGCCAAATCCAGACAGACGAAGCGAAGACGGAGGCCGAGCACTCCGTGCGGACGTACTCCGCACAGATTTAGCATCCTACTCGGAAGCTGGATTTCCGGACGGAGTAAACCCAGACGGCTACCGAGCACTCCGTGTGGGCTCCGTCTGCACGGACTTGGCATCATCTGAGGGCCTCGGGAGCCAGAGTCCCGGCCACGCCCGTGGCGCGGATCAGCCGCCTCTCCATCATGCCCAGGAAGCGCCGGCCCGCGACCTCGGGCGGAGCCACCGCCGCGGCCGCGTCCATCAGGGCGGAGCGCAGCGTAGCGCTGCAGCCCCCGCGGCGCAGCGTCTCCGCGAGGAGGGCCGCCAGGGGCACCAGGGGGTCGATGGAGGCGCCGCGGCAGCACCCAGAGTAGGCCTCGGCGGCCCCCTCCTTCGACGGTGCCTCTCCGGGGCTCTCCTGCGGAAGCCAGGAGGTACCAGCACCGCTTGGGACCCGTGCGTATACACACTCGGCGGCGACTGTAGGGGCGAATAGCCCAGGCATTACACGCATTCGCCCGGGAGCCTTGTCGAAGACATCGATCATCGGCACCGCTGGATACATGTATGGCTCCCCCCTGGGCTATCCTAGGGGAAGGAAAAGTGACATAAACATAAAAACTCGGAGGTCCGCGCGGATTTCTCGGATCGGCGCTGGACCCCCCTCCCTGGCGCGCGGAGCGTGCCAGGGGCGGCGCCGGAGGCGCCGCCGGGGCGCCCCAGCGCCGATCCGAGAAATCTGCGCGGACCTCCGAGTTTTTATGCTTACGTCACTTCTCGCTCCCCTGGAATCGCCCCTATCGTCGCCTCCGATGCACCGCAGTCGTCGTGCAGCCACGAGAGCCGCGCTTTCCAGAGCCAGTGGGCGTCTCTGGCCACGGCGGGCCCAGGCCACACACGGGCTCCACGCCGATGCCTCCCCGGGGCCTTCCTGGGGGACCCGGGAGGTGCCGTCACCGCTCGGGAGCCGTGCGTCCAGGCACTGGTATCTGCGGCGAGCGCGGGGGGGAGTGAGAGGGAGAAGGCCTTCTCAGAAGGCGGCGGGATTTCGACACCATCTACTCGGACCCCACGCGGGAGGCCTAGAACGAAGGTGTTGTGGCCCTGTCCCATGGGGCTTCGCAGAAACGTCATCGGACAACGTGTAGTGTAACATTTGCACCGCCGGCTCTCCAGGCGACAAGTGTGTACAGGCATACATCTATGTCTATGTGAATATGTATAGATGTATACATTGCAATTGGGCCGCCATGTCCCACTAAGTCGTAAACAAAGATGACGTAATATAATGGGCATGCTTCTGGCTCCGACCGCTCCTCCCAGGACTTCTCCAGGGGTGCGTTCTGACCGGAGTATCCAGGAGAATCCAGCCATAACGAGGGCGTCCCAGGAGGCCCCCCAAAAGGCGAAACTGTGGCAGGGGTCATAGTATAGGTGCCTTTTCCTGCCCTCATCTCCACGCTGGAGAACAGCAGCGCCAGCGGCTGACCCTCGACGCCCAGCGCCTCTTGGCACGACAAAGAAACGGTCCTGACTGAAACGGATCCTGGACCCCGGGGCCCGTCCGCCAGCACCGGCTCTTAACCCTGAATCGTTTTCCGACGGTCCCGGGGCTACTGGAGGGCCTACGAAAACCAGGTCGGAGCAGAAATCTACGAGCCGCTGCCGTCAGGACCCGCTTCATTCATGGCGAGCCTCGGCCGCGAAAGCCACCGCCGAGACCAGCCGGTCGCGGATGCTGGCGGCATCGTCCTCTTTTTAGAACATGTTGTTGTTGCTACTGCTGTTGTTGCTGTTGCTGGTGTTGATGTTGTTGGTGGTAGTGTTGTTGTTGGTGGTGGTGGTGGTCGTGGTGTTGCTGTTGTTGTTGCTGCTGCTGTTGTTGTTGGTGTTGCTGTTGTTGTGATGGTCGTTGTTGGACTTTCAAATGTAAAAATCAATAGTGTTGGTCCCCCCTCCGGAAATTATTAATCCTTATGTGTTGTTCCATTAATGTAATCCGCCTGGGGCTCGCACCCAGTCTTTTTAGAAGGGGAAGCCAGGTGCCACCTAACTGGGCCCTTGGAACCCGATATACAACAACAACAACAACGGCGCCCACCTCATACTTCCTCACTGCTTATTCCCAAATCGCGCTCTCGCGCGGGACGTCCTCTCTCTCTCTCTATAGATATGTGGGAATCGCGCTCTCGCCCATTTATTCAGACGCCGCGTCCTCGACACTCAGGAATCACGCTCTCGCTGAGGATTTCCTGACGATTCATGTTGGAATCGCGCTATCGCTTGAGATCCCCTCGGGATTCATGCAAAACGCACGCGTCAGCAACCCACTTGCTCGACCTGGCCGCCTGGGCCCGCTTTCCCGATCCGCGAGTTACGGTCTACCCGCCCGATCTGTCTGTCTGTTTTTTGCCACATGTTTTCTGATCCTAACCCCCCTCCTGCTATTCCCTCTGGTGCTCCTTCCTCTTTCCTGCCCCTTGGCCCTTCCTTCCATCCATCCTCTCTTCCCATGTCTTATACACGAATACACGTTGCAGGTACGAAGAAAATAAACATACCCCCAATGGGGGCACGATTGAAGACGAACAGGTCGGGTATCGAGGCTTTGGGATACACGTGCCCGCGAGCAGGTAAGAACGAACACTATTACAATGATTAATGTTGTTGTTGATGCTGATGTTGTTGCTGTTATTATTGCGCTCCCGCGACTGGTCCCCCCATATTTGCGGCAACTGGTTCCCAACACCGCCCCGTTTTGGGAACTGGTTTCCCCAAACCACCCGTTTTTGGCAACTGGTTCCCAAAACGACCCATGCTTGGCAACTGGTTCCAGACCCAACATTGGCAATGAGTCTACAAAAACACGCTTGGGGGTGTCAAGTTGTGAGAGGATGTATCAGGCGAAACAAGCGGGTGCAACGTATCCAGACCATCCTGTCCCGCTCCAAGCACTGCGTTCTCTCCGCCACTCTCCGCCCAAACGGTGCTCTTGACCGCAGCCTTTGAGCCTGGTGACTGGATTTGTACGTCCTGCTGACTGTGCCTACTGCAGGTAACTTTTTGGTGCAATGGCATCGGCAGCCGCAGTGGCAGGCGTGGGGACGGTGCGAATCTTGAAGATCCAGGGTCCGCTCCTAGAACGTTTCGACCATGATGGGCCTGCCAAGTGCTATGATGTTCGGAAGGATGACAACGCTACCCTCGGGGAGCTGTACTTGGCCTCATGTGGTGGCAAGCTCTCGGAGCCCGTAAACATCGCATGGAAAGCCAACCTCGTGGCGGTCGTTCAGAAGGACTTTCAGAAGATGCAGTTGTCTCAATCGGATCTCGACGCGTACCTGGGGCCACTTCAGAACTTTTACTGTTGGGAGATGACAGACGTCCAACCGATGTGGAGCAGCGCGCCTGACTGCAGAGGATGGCAGCATATCAAAAAGTACAGCAGCAACTTGCTGACCATCAACCCTGGCCGCCTCATCGGGCCGCCAGCCTGTCTCGACCAACCAGCCAGCCAGGCACGCGCGGCTAGTGGCCTTTCTGGCGTTCTGCCTGGTCAATCGCGCCTGGACTACTTCCTCAGTGCTGCTGCGGGCCATCTACTTGCGCCTGTGTCAGCCCTGGCGCTCGAGGATGACGCGGCCAGCTCCGCGGCCGCGCCGTCGCGGCCGCGCTCCAGGACGCCGGCGCGTCGCCTCGGGCTGGCGGAGACGACTTCGACGTCTCCGACGAGTTCAGCCTCGGCCGTGACGCCGCCTCAGCAGTCGCCTGCGCCAACGCTGGCAACCAAGCTGGCGCCGGTGCCACCGCCACCAACGTCGCTTCTCACGCCGTGAGGGGAGATCATCCGCGACGACCTCAAGCACATTCACCAGTGGCCGAAGAGGGACCTCAGTCTGCTCAGGCAGCTCAGGGGCACAGGCGCCACCAGGCTCTTCCTCGAGAACTGGCTCGTCAATAAATACTCAACCGCATGCTCAAGGATAGACGCCCTGACAGCGCCCTCGCGATGCTCCGTGCACAGTTGTCGGAGGAGCTCGGCTTCGCTGTGCCAGAGGTCGAGCACATCCACGCCGCAGAGTGCGACGAGGAATGTCAGAAGGAGTTGATGATCCACCCCAATGCGCCGAAGTGCATCTTCACCGACTTGAGCGACGCTTGGGAACCTAGCGTGGCTCAGAGGATCTGCCCCTTGCTGTCGGCAGGCTTCGGCATCCCCTAAGCCCAGCTCAAGCCGCTCATCATGTCCAAGAAGGCAGTCCGCAAGTTCATGCACTGCAAAGTTCACATCAGGCGGTGCGAGATGAAGTCGAGCAAGGTCCACATTGCGGGCCTGCGTGGGTAGTTATCCGTCATCCTGCAGGAGCCCTTCATCATCAACGAGAATGCGAAGACGTTTGACCGAAACATCCTGGACAATATCTTCAACACATATTACGTCACGGAATGCACGGTGGTTGACGCCGCGGAGAGAGGGCTGCCGCAATCGAGGGTAAGGAGTTGGAGCGTGACGGTTCACAGGTCCTTGGTGTTCCAGAGAGCTTCTTCGCTCGACAACGTGGTGAGGCTGTTCGCGATGCCTGAGGCCTGCTCGTGGCAGTTTTTCCTCCTGGCGCCCGACGACGAGAAGCTCCACGAACTCAAGTGGGCGGCCAGAGAGACGAATCCAAAGCGCGCGAGCTCCAGGTGGCCCACTGGGTTCAAAGTAGGCCTCGACGTCGATGATGCGTTCGTGCAGTCTCTCTCGCAGTGGGAGCTCGACAACTGGTAGGAGTACCAGCACAACCGCGGCATGACGGGGCACCTTCTGGCCTTCCTCCTCCACCAGAACTCCAACAAGCACTCTCACAAGAGCAATCCGAACACGCTGTGTACCCTGATCAAGAACTCTGGCCTTCATGTCCACGCCCCGCCGGAGGTGGTTCACCGCGAGCGAGTGCTTGAACGCGCAGGGCTTCCCGACCGACGACGTCTTGAGGATCATCGACGATGGTATCATGCTGCGTGGGCGCCAGTACTGCTCCTTCAACCGCGCTCGCTTGGCCAGGCAGAGTCATCGCGTGAAGGAGCAGGTTGGCAATTCGATGCCGCTGTCTGTCATTGGGCTGATATTCACATACGATTTTGGGTATCACACCCACTTGGGCGCTTAGGCGCTTAGGCAGTGCTTGGACTCAGCCGCTCCAGCGAGCAGCGACGAGTCGCATGGGCTTCAATGTCTCGGTTATGGGATCCAGGAGTCCAAGCGCGAGGCTTTCGATCTCCCATGAAGTCCCTGGGCAGTTCACCGGACCAGCCAGCAGCAGCCTATGTTTCCAAGCTCAGGCCTCTCTCGGGCATTTGGGAGTGTCCGTCTGTCCGTCTGACTTGGCGATCTGCGCGGGGAAGGTTGAAGGTGCTGCGGAGGAGTGGGGGATGGGGTCACTGGTCACAGACTGAGGGTTTCAACTCGTTCGCTTTGGATCCGAGGCTAATCGAAACACTGCTGCTAAGGTCCTCGCCAAGTCTTCCGATGATTTTGGACCTGCGTGCAAGACGCGGGGTTTGCTGCGCAAGCAGCTGCTCCCGAGGGAGCTAGGTTTTATAATGGCCGTTCAGCGTATGTTCCAGTCCAGTGCCGGACCCATTGATATGCCGAGGTTGTCACCGATTGGCACACGCGGCTTCGCTGTTCGCCAGACATCACAGAGGGATGACATGTGCAATGCGTCAGGTCATTGTACGAGCGTGCGATCACCACGCATGCTCCTCCTGGCCCTGCTGCTCCTCCTCCTCCTTCCTATCCCCCCCCCTCCCTCCAGGCTAATCTTGTGAACGTCTCGGAGGCCGAGCCCTTCGAGATCTCTGAAACCTCAGGGGCCCCCAGGGGCCCTCAGGGGACTTCTTGGAGCTCCATGGGGCCCTGGGATCTCGGGCCGGGCTACTTGGATAAAGCTCGGGTCGAAGGCCCCGTAGTTTGAACTCGATGGACGACCGCGGAAGTTAGAGATTGGACGAGGAAGGCAAAATGAGGACCCTACATACTTAAATACCCTAAGGAAAAGAAAGGACCCGAAGGACCCGAAAGAAGGTACGCAAAAGGACCCTGAGGACCCTAAGGACCCTGAGGAAAGGAACGGGCCCTCCTAAAGAAGGTACGGGAAGAACCATAAGGACCCTAAGCACCCTGAGAAAATTAGCCTGGCGAAGGACCCAACCATATGCAGCTGCGAGTACCGCGCAGGATATGAGATGAGGGAAGGGGGGCACGCAAGCTACGAGTAGCGCAAGGCACGCCCCATCTTCTCACAGGCACCGCGCCACTGCATGGACGAAGCACAGGGCAGCGCGGGCAGGAAGTGGCTGGCGGAGGAGGGGGGCTAAGCGGGGCGAGCCACCGCATCAGCATCAGCGCATCTTGAGACCTGTTACGGAACACGCAGGAAAAGTTACGGAGACACCGCGCAGATGTCAGAGGCAAGTGGGGCAGAAACGAAGCGAAGGCAGCAGAGCGAGCGACAGGCGAGGGGTAACATGTTTGCCTCCGAACCGATGGCGAGCCACGCAGAGTGCACCGCGCAGGCGGCGCCGCGCGAAAGTGGGCGGGGAGTCCCCGCCGACGCGGTCTGGTCATCCCGAGGGGGTCCCATCGACGCGCGGGGGTCGTCCACTGCGACTCAGAGTAAACGCATGGCGCCCCCGTACTGCGCGGCGAGGCGATGCGAAGAGGGCACGATCTGGGTGGAATCTCCCCGACAGACGCCGGTCATCCTCTGGCGAGAAATTCCGACGACGAGCTGGGGTCATCCAAGCGTCTGCGACAGCCAGAGCGCCAGCCGCCACGGCGGCCCCTCAGATCAGGCCTTGTGGATGAACTCGCTGGAGCCCAGCTCCCTTTGACAATTACCTCGCCTTCCCGGGCGCTGGTTCGCGCGCGTCGCGAACCTGGTCGGCGACCATTTCTGGAGCGCCGAAAACGCTCGAGACGGTGTCGCCCTTCGCACAGGCGCATGTGAGCAGCCGGCCCCCCGGCAGGACTGCGTCGACTCTCCCAGCACCGCGCCCGAACTGGCCCTCTTTCCAAGCCAGTTTCAGATCACGCCAAATCGTCTTCAGTGTAGTTTCGGATGAGACTGAGGTCCTCCAGCACTCCTCGCCGCTCACTGTCCGGAATATCATTGCGAGGTCCTCCAGCGTCGCCTGCAGCAGCATCGAGGGCGGCGCCGCAGCAGCGAAGGCGGTGCCCGGGCCCGGGGCCGAAATGCGATGTCCTGGTTGTTCGCGGACAATCCACAAACCACAATGTTCCCGTCACTTGTGCTGCATATGGTATACTTCGCCCCGGCCGCGACACGCGTGTAGGTGACGCCCTCACTCAGAGGTGGGATGTTGCACTGCCCCCAGTCATGGCTGCCGCAAGCTGCTGCAGTCCCATCGCTGCGCAGCAGCACCGAGTGCTTCCACCCGGCTGCGACCTCCGTGAACTTCACGTTATCCTCGAGATCGGGTAGGTCGCACTGGCCCGCGTCGTTCCTGCCCAAAGCGTGGGCAGTGCCGTCGTCACCCAGTAAGACCACGTGATTTGACATGCTGATTTGCACGATGGTCCGATGGACCTCCCACTCGCAGATCTCCTCGCCCTGCGGATGGATGATCTGCAAGATGCCGTCGCTAAGGATCCCGATTGCATCGCCCCAGGCCGCGATTAGGAAGTCCACCACTCCCTCGCTGATACTAAGGGGGCTGAGGCGCTCGTCCTCGTATACGAAGACCACGCCGTCGCATCGCAACATCACCGTGAAGTGCGCCCCGGCAGCGATATGCGTGAAGCGGAGGTAGTCGTCGCGAACGACGCCGAGTAGCCGCGCGACATCCTCTCCAGATATCGCCAGGGTGACGGAGTAGATGTGGACCTCTCCATCGGCGCTGAGTAGTGCGACATGTTGCTCTCCCACAGCAACCCGCGTGAATGCAACGCCAGATGGCGGCGGCCTCACCACCTTGGCGGAGTGGTCAACTGCCGAAAGCAGGAGGGCTGCCCCGTTATTGATCAGGAACGACATGCGCTTGCAATGCGCGGCAGCGGCCATCCTGGCAGCAAGCTCCGTTGCAACCGCTACGCCCGAGGTGGGGGGCCTACTGACTGCCTTTGGCAGGGTCGAGCCTGAGCGGCTTCGTGAGACCTGTTACTGGGCACGCAGGAAAAATGTCACGGAGAAGCCGCGCGAATGTCAGGGGCAGCTCAGCAGCGGCAGAAACGAGACTGGGGGGCGCGCGGTCAAGAAGCGAAGGGAAGCAGGACAAGCGAGAGACGAGGGGTGACATGTTTGCCTCCGGGACGATAGCGAGCCGCGCAGAGTGCACCGCGCAGGCGGCGCCGCGCGGGGGTGGCTGGGGAGTCCTCGCCGACGCGGTCTGGTCATCCCGAAGGAGTCCCATCGACGCGCGGGGGTCGTCCACTGCTTGTCAGAGCAAACAGATGCGCTGCCGTACTGCGCGGTAAAGCGACGCAAAGAGGGCGCGATCTGGCTGAAATCCCCCGACAGACGCCGGTCATCCTCTGGCGAGAAATCCCGACGACGAGCTGGGGTCATCCAAGCGTCAGCGACAGCCAGCGCGCGCCGCTGGCTCGCGCGGGGCCGCCCAGGTCAGGCCTCGCGGATAAACTCGGTGAAGCCCAGCTCCTTGGCGAGGGCCGTCGCCTCCCTCCTGCACCGCTTCGCGCGCGTCGCAAACTGCTCCAGCTGCTTCCGCAAGCCCGCCGGCGGCCCTGCCAGGAAGAACTCGATGCGCGGCGCCCGCATGAGCAAGAGGCCCCGGTGGCGCGTGGCGCGCGAGAGCAGCGCGTAGAGCTCCAGGCACCAGTCGTCGTCGTCCTTCTTGCCGTTCCCGACCTCGTGGCGGCCGCAGTCCAGGATCACGCCTGGGCGGCGTCGGCCGGGGGGGCAGTGCGCCCGACAGTCGACGGCCCAGAGCGAGAGTCCACAAGACCGAGAGAAGGTCCGGCTGCGGACCGCTCGCGCCCGGAAGGTTCGGCCGTAGACTGCCCGGTGGCGCCGTTCCCCCGCCCCGTCGCCTTCCCGCACGGTGCGCCCCTGGCACGCCACCGTGGTGATGACCCTGCCGCGCGAAAACGGGAAGCCCGTCCGGGTGACCTTGGAGGCCCGGAAAGTGAACGGCTCCGACGTACGGGGCTCGATGAACACCAGCGGGCCCGCGAGGTCTCCCGTGAGGCTGTCGTCGTGGCGCTGCAGGTCGTCCACGAAGGGCGCGCTCGCGTACTTCTCCATGCGCACCCAGAACCCCAGCGGCAGGCGCCTCAGATAGATCCTCTTCTCTCCGTCCCTCTCGGCTCTCTCGACGTCGCCCCGATCCCGAGGGCCCACGACGATGTGCAAGATCTGCCCCTCGGCGTCCTTGACGAGGCCGTTCTTGAGGTCGAGCGCCTCCAGGAGCCGGATCCACATGCCCACGTGCACTGGGAGCAGTCCGTGCACGCCGCCGGTGTTCTTCGGGTTGGCACAGTTCATCATCTTGGCCGCGTCCTTGACATTCATCGTCGGGGCAGACCTGTCGGCGGCCCGCACGAGGAAGAGGGGCTTCTTCAGGACGTCCGCGCTCCGCTGTGCACGCATGTTCATCCACCGCGCCACAGTGTCCCAGTAGGACCCAATCATGTGGCCGTTCTGGAACCTTTCCTTACGAGACCTATGTTGCTTCACATCAGCAATTTGGCCCCTGCTGACTTTTTTCAAAATAATATTTTGGGATGAAGCGCTGCCGCTGGATATATCGAGCACAGTTGATCACAACACAAACGCTCCTGCGATCCCCGCCAAAATGGCAAGAAATGGTAAGCTCAGATCCGCATGGCTACATTGCAACCGAACCGCTTGACCACCATCTCGACCGAACTGGCGGAATTCGACCACGCGTCCGACAAAATACGTTCGACGAGGGATGCGCTGCACAATGCCCCGGCCACGGGCAGCGCTACGAGGGAAAGCGGGCCCTTCGATGTGTCACTTTCAGCGCCCGTGAAAGTGACACCTCCCAGGGCCCACTTAAAGAGCACCAGAAAGGCTCCAAGAAGGCCCCGAGAAGGCCCCAGGGCGGCACCAAGAGGGCTCCCAGAGGGACCCAAGAGAGGCCCCAAGAAGGGCCCAAGAGGGCCCTCCGCGGTGTCACTTTCAACGCCCGTGAAAATGACACCTCCCAGGGCCCACTTAGGGCCTCAGAAAAGCTCTAAGAAGGCCCCGAAAGGGCCATAGAGAGCCGCCCTGGGTTCAACTCCGCGTGGCGGAGTTGGAAGCGATAACTTCAATACCCTGCTGGAGGCCTCTTAGGGGCCCTAAGACGGCACTGAAGAACCCCATCGGGGCTTTTTCAAAGGCAGAGGAGGGCGCAAAAAGGGGCCTCAGTGAGCCCCTGGTCTAACTCCACCTGGCGGAATTGGAAGCGATATCGCCCGGCGCCTTCATGGAGCCGCTCGGAGCTTCCAAGACGGCTCCAGAAGGCCCCAGGAGGGCCCCAAGAGGATCGAACGACGATTCCTGGAAGTGCACCAGTGAGACCCTTGTTGACCTCCGCCTGGCGGAGTTGGAAGCGACAATTTCCAGTGCCCTCTTGGGGCCTCTGGGGGGCCCCTCAGAAAGCTTTGGGGAGCACAGTGAAGGCCTTCGCAGGGCCGCGTGAGAGCCGTACCAGGGCCGCATGTGTGCGCGGATGGGGGCGACGAGTGCTGACGCTGACGAATATGAGAATGATGAGGGCGATCAAGGCTGGCCCGAAACAAATCCTGGCGCCATTGCAGGCCGCCGATTATCGGCCACGCCGCCAGGACGACGCCAAGCAACAAAACGACACCAACCAACAAACCGACACCAACCAACAAACCAACAAATCGACACCGGCCAACAAAAGGACACCAAGCAACAAAACGACACCAAGCAACAAAACGACACCAACCAACGAAACGACACCAACCAACAAAACGGCACGAATCAACAAAACGGCACTGACCAACCAAACGACAAATCACTTCACGACACCAATGAACAACGCGAAATCCACCGACCGCCAACCAAGCATAAAATCAACCGACACAACGAAACCAACCCATAGAGCCAGACCAACCACTGGATTCGTGAGTCGGGGTAGTCATGGAAGTGAGCCGCTGCAGCCCGCGGAAGCCATTAACAGTGACCAGAGCACCGCAATGCAGCAACGTCCCCGGGCGGCGGCGGGAGTCTCGGATCTCCCGCGGGACTGGAGCGTAGCGAGTTCGTCCTGGGTCCGGTTTAGTGAAGTGAAGAATTTCGGGGTGCTTGCATGGCAAAAACCTTCACTTCACTAATCTGGGGCCCCTGGAGCCCCAGGGCGTTTCAGGTCCCCTCGCTGTCTGGGTAGTCCAGGGGGCGCAGTGGCGGCTTACCAGAGGCCCTGTTCCCTAGCCTCACTTGCTTTCACCCGTGGTGCTCGACGGCCGTCTCGGAGCTGTCTTGTGGCGGTCTGGGGCAATCCCGAAGCCTCTTGGAGCCATCCCAAGGCCCCAAGGCGCCACCAATGGGGGCCCCAAGAGAGCTCCCAGAGGGCCCCGAAAGGCCTACAACAGATTGCACGTTCGCGCGAATTCTTTGTACCACTTTGGGGGGTCCCTCTTGGGGCCCTCGGGGAACGTTCTTGGGGCCCTCCGAGGGCCCACTGGGGCCCCGGGAAGGCCCCAAGAACGCTCCCAGAGGGCCCCAAGAATGCTCCAAGAGGGCCCCAAGAGGACCCCCACAAGTGACAAAAACTATTTGCATGAGGGTGCAACTTACTCGGCGCCTCTTGGGGCGCTCTTGGAGCCGTGCTGGGCGCCACTCGTGGACGACATGGGCTGGGCGACGGCATGTGGACCCTGTCGCTTGGGCCATCGGGGGTGCTCCCCAATGGGGCCACGAAGCTTCTGAGCGTATGACGGAATGGGCTGGGCGGCGGCCTGTGGGCCCTGCCTGTGGGGCCGTCGGTGTAGCTCCCCGTGGGGCCACGAAGCGTGTGAAACGTATGCCGAAATATGCTGGGCGGCGGCCTGGGGAACCTGCCGCTGGGACCTTTTTTTGGTGGAGCTGCCTATAGGGGCACGAAATGTTTGAGGGTGTCATCAATGTGGCCTGGGCGACGGCATGTGGACCTTGCCGCCGGGACCTCCGATGAGCTCCTCATGGGGACACGAAGCGTCTGAGGGGCGTGCCGACATGGGCTGGGCGGCGCACTAAGGACCCTGCCGATGGGGCCTTCGGTGGAGCACCTCACAAGGCCACGAGACTTGCGGGGGATGTGGCGAAGCAGAGACGCGGGGGAACAAGGGGGGTGTTTTGATGATGTTGATGAGGATGGTGGTGGTATTGATGATGGAGACGACGAGAATGCTGATGATGCTGATGATGATGGTGATGGCGACGATGACGATGGACGATGACGACGGGGACACGCGGAGAGCAGGGGCAGATACGCGAAGAGGGAGGACGAGGGAGGGGGCCGGAAGGAATGACGCGGGGCGGTGTTTCTTCAAAACGAAGAACCAACACTGCAATATGGTAGAAAATTTATGGACGACCCCCCCCCCCCCCGTGGCGCGGTCAATGTCCGCGACAGCATCGCTGGCACTACGAACGAAATGATCGAACTCTTCCTGCGACGTTACCCGCGGGGTGGATCAGCCAGGGATG
Source organism: Prorocentrum cordatum (assembly GCA_963575745.1). Classification (NCBI taxonomy): domain Eukaryota; class Dinophyceae; order Prorocentrales; family Prorocentraceae; genus Prorocentrum; species Prorocentrum cordatum. Next base: position 592,750 of record CAUYUJ010015593.1, on the reverse strand, counting down.
GGGGTCGAAACCGCCCCAGCGCAAAGCAAATGTACAATCCTGAGAAACCCCAGCCCACATCAACCGATCCGCAACAAGCACGCAAGCCTTTGACGACCCCAACGCACGTGACATCGCATAACGCGACGCGCCATCGAAAACGTTCGACGCGCGGCCTCGGAATGACATCGGGCTTCATGGAACGTCGAATGGAAAACATGAAAAACCGCCCTGTGGGCTCCGAGACCCAAAAGTACTGATGTGAAGGATTTCGGCTCGTCGATTCCTCCCGGAGCCTACGATCATCGGGTTTCAGCTGCATGGCGTTCCACGTGGCCCGGATGGCCGGAGTGACCTGCTTCACCGGTTTGCGCAGGAACGCCATGAGATCCCTGAGCTTCGTGTCCTTGAAGCGGTTGGAAGCCTGTAGCTCGAAGCACAGCGGCGTGTTGCAGAACATCTTCATCACGGCCTGGTACTCTGGAGCGAGGTTGATGCCCGCCGCCGCAAGCTCCTCGAAGCTGGAGATGAGCGACACTTTGCCTCCTGTCGGCTTCAGCTGCAGGAAGTCTCCCAGGTGGATCACGATGGGCACCCGGCCGAAGGCGCCGCCGACCTGGTCGTACTCCCGCTCCTCCGCGCCCCACTCGGCTTTGCGTCCCAGGTAGGACCGGAATGCCAGCATGTTGTACAGGTTGGGCGAGATCATGCTCACCTCCTCCAGGATCAAGCACCTGACCGACTCCCACGTGTCCTGTAGCGCTTTCAGCTTGCCCCCCGCGGGCATGTCCTTGTTCCTGAAGGACTGCACTCCTATGAGCCCCGCCTGGTGGCAACTGACGGCCTTGTGAGCGCCCGTGGAGATGTTCGCGGCCTGAGACCACTTCGCGCAGACAATCTGCGTGGACTTCGCCTTGCCCGGCTCCACAGGGAACAGCGCGTCCATGGCCGGCAGCACGATCTCCTGCACCATGGCGGTCTTCCCGCTGCCGCCCTGGCCGAGGAGCAGGAACTGGAACGTCTCCCGCTTCGCGTGCTTGGCCATGCTGCCGTCCTCGATCTTCTGCTCCTCGCCCCACACCACGTTGCAGGCGTTCGCGAACGCCGTGACGAACAGTGCCTGGTCGGGCTTCAGAGGACGGCGCTCCTGGTGCCCCGTCCTCGGGTTGACCGCGCCGTCCTCAAACTTTTTGACGAGGCGCTTGACGATGTCGATGGGCCGCTGCAACTCCTCCGACGGCACCCGCCGCGCCTGCGCCTCCTCGACCGGCATCGCGCCAGCGCCCGCTGCCCCTCCGTCGTCCGGAGCGGGGGCGTCGTCCACGGGCACCTCCGCGTCCTTCGTGCCTCCCTTTGCGAATCTCTTCCGCTGGATCTCCACCAGGTCCTTCAGCTCGTCTGCGTCGAGGTCGCGCAGGGCCCTGAACGGGGCGAGGACGTCATCCCTCAGGGCGTGGGCAGCGCGCCGCGGCGCGTCGGCGTCAGTCGGCCCGGGCAGCGCGCCGTTCTCCATCATGGTGGCGGCCTTCTTGAGCCCCTTCACGAAGGCCTGCGTGCGCTCGGCGGTGTCGAAGCGCAAGATCTGCCCGAGCGTCTCGGGGTCGAAGTGGTGCTCCAGGACCGCGTTGGCACCCAGCTTCGCGAAGCCGTCCTGAGCGCGGATGCCCTGGGCCTCCACCTGCGCGGCGCCCGCCCCCGAGTCCTCGGCGCCCTCCTGGAACGCGGGGGCCTCGGGGACCTGCACGTCGTCCTTCTGCGGCCTCTTCGGCTTCGAAGCCTTCGCCTTGGAAATGCCGTCGAAGTTGGCCGCGGTCTTCGTGGTCTCCAGGGCCAGGTACTCCTGCACGGTCAGCATGCTGTCCAGCCAGTTGCCCAGCTCCGTGCACTGGGCGCACTGGCACGGAGGCTGCACCTCCTCGCGGCGGTCGCTGCGCTTCTCGCGCAGCGCGGACTCGACCTCCTCCGTGTTCCAGATGCTGGGGGTCGCCCACGACCCGACGTCATTCCTGAGGCACTTCGCCCTGGCCGTCTTCGCCAGTTGCTCCTGGGCGACGGCGAACGACTCCCAGCCGCGCTGGAACGGGCCCGAGACGCCCTCCCCCGCCGGCTGAGCCGGCCACTCCGGCTCGCCCACCGGCGCCGCGCACAGGTGCTCGTACGCGCGGAGGTAGCGCAGCTCCTTCGTGTCGTTGGGCCCGTCGGCGTCCGGCAGGTGCACTGGTCGGAGCAGCGCCGACTTCATGAGGTAGTGCGTCTCCACGTTCGACTCCGCGCTCACGAACTGGAAGCCGTCTGGCTTCGGAATGCGCGGCTCGACGGCCAGCCTATGAATCCAGTTCCGCGCCGCCGAGTAGGCCGAGTCGAAGGGGATGTCGACGTGCAGGGTGCGACCCCCGCTGCCCTCGGGCTCCAGCTCCCCAGCTGGGAGGGCATGCAGCGGCAGTTCCACGCGGTGCACCCAAATGCTGTAGACGCACAAGCTCATGTCTCGGACAATAGGGTGGTCACCGCGGTGCATCCAGTCGTCGTGCTGGCTCAGCACGGCGCCCATGAGCTTGCCCTGCGCGAGGCCCTGGACAGTCGGCCCCGGTGCCTCGGTCACCTCTTCTTCGGCCTCGCCTTCCCGCATCTTTTGCAGCGCCTTCGTCGCGTTGCGCAGCGAGCCGCCGCTGGCGTTCGTGATCTGGAACGCCTGGTGCGCGTACTCGATCGTGTCGAACTCCTCGCCGCCGGGGCTGACGTACAACGTCTCCCCCTCGCGCTGCACCTCGCTCCACCCCGGCATCGCGACCTGCTCACCAGTGCCGGGAACCGCGTACGTGATCGAGGCGACGGGCGGGCTTTCCGCGGCGTCGGCCTGACCGTATCGCCTGCGCCAGGACTCCGCGGCGAGGTAGATGGATTTCCGCATGGGCGCCTTCCAGCAACGGGGTGCCCGAAGAGCATTGGGAATACCATCTCGCTGCCGCCTTTCCAGGAAGCCCTGCGGAAGCAGGTCTCGAAGCGGGACAGCACCTGCAGCGTGCGCTTGAAATCCTCCTTGCGCTTCCCTGCGGCGGTCGACTGGGGGTCGTCGCCGACGTCGCCCGCGGCCCGCGCCCGCCGGTCGCCCCGCTGGCTTTTGAGGCGGCGCACGCCGTCAAGGAGCTTGCAGAGCACGTTGTCCATGTTGGGGTTCACCCTCGTGGTGTAAGAATTCACGTAGTAGCTCGTGTTGTGAGCATCCACGAAGGTGGCGAGCGCGTGCCGTTGAAGCTCGCGTTGGAGGTCGGCGCGCGCAGCGTCGTCACCGTCCACGCTCGGACTGCCGCAGTTCGCGAGCTCCCTGAAGATCCCGTGCCAGTCGGTGATGGCGACGAGGTCCCACTTCGCCTCGGACGTGGTGTTCAGGTGCTGGAACCATCCCCAGTCCTCCCGGGCGCCCACCGAGAAGTCGGGGTAGCGCTGAGGGTAGAGGCCATGGTTGCAACTCTGGCGGTCCTTTTCTTCCGCTCGCGGTTCCAGCTCCGACGCCTCCATCCACAGCCGCGGGGGCAGCAGCACCCGTCTCATGTCCTGCACGTCCACGTTGCACCGCGCCGAGACGAGCGCCGCGTACTTTGTGGTGGTCTCCCCGGGGTGGACCTGAAAGATGACGATGCGCCCAGCCATGCCGTTGTCCGTCTCCCGGACGATGCAGCCACGCAGCGCCTTCCCGCGCGTGCGGAGCCGGCACTCCTGGGAATCCCCATCCCCGGGCCACGTGCACAATGTCACCAGGTTGTAGTAGTTGTGGCGGCAGATCTGCGAGCCGCGCGCCGTGTCGGAATGGCACTTATAGCAGGAGGGGCTGCAGACGTGGATGCCGCAACCGATGACGAGCTCGCGCGTGTCGCGGCACATCTCGCGAATCCACTCGTCGCTCGGGAGAGACTGCCCCAGGTTGCACCCGCCGCGGTACTTCGGGAAGATGCCGGAGGCGCTGCTGGAGAGCGGCCGCTGCCAGTGCCTCTTGCTCTCCGCGGCCTGCTCTGTCCACGTCGCTTCGTCGTCCACGGTCTCGCCGGCCTTGTTGCGCAGCGGCAGATTGGGGCGAAGCGCCTCGTGGTAGACGTCCTCGCCTTGCTCTTCGGTCGCTTTGGGGTCGAAGATATACAATGGCTGCGGCTCCTTGTCGCCTGCGGCACCGAGCTGCTCAGCCGTCGCCACTTCCGTGCCCCCGTTGGCTCTGAAGTACCGCTTCTCGTTGACTCCGAACGGAGGCGGCGGCACCTGGACCCCGCACTTGTCCTCGCCCCCCTGGAGCTGCCGGGGCTGCAGCTCCGCGGCGCTCTGCCCAGTGGCACGACGGCCCGCACCACCTGCCGCATCCACAGGTTCAGGCGCCCCCGGAAGCGCGCCTGGTCGCCCTGCAGCATGTCCAGGAGCACATGCAGCTGGCCCTGCAGCAGCCAGATGAGAATGTGCGGGTGCAGCGAGCCGCGGCCCTGGGCCTCGACTGGCCCGAAGGCCGCCGCGAAGGGGCCGAACACTGTGGGCACGCCCATGAGAATCGGCAGCGACGCCGTCGGAAATCCAATGCTTCGAAGCCTTCTGAACTTCTCCTCGCCGCCACCCGATGGTCTCTGGGCGCAGGCCAAGGACGTGGACGAAGAACAGCCTCATCATCAGCTCGAATACCACGGCCTGGCCCGTTGGGTCCTTCGCGATGCGCTGCGACATCTCGCTGAACGTGAATCTCTCCGCCTCGTTCAGGTCGTTGTCGAAGGTGCACTCCTCCCCCTGCGCGACGAGGATCAGGGGCTGCTTGGTGTCGGCCAGGTTCGGGGTGACGAACTGGACGGGCGGGCCGAAGCGCAGGGCATGCGCCTCGCCCTCTCCGCGCAGCTCCCGCCTGTGTCCGTCGGACCCGACAAGACTTGCAGTGGCCTGGCCCAGGGTGGCGAAGGCCTTGCGCGCCTCGTTGGGGGTGTCCTTGTCCTTGAGGATGCCGTTCAGCGTGGCTTTCCCGGTCGTCTGCTGCGCCCTGAGCTGCACCTCCCCGATCATCTCTGGCGTGATGTCCGCGCATGCGCGAGCGGCCCCGAACGCCCAGGTGTAGGTGCTGTTGGTCGTCTCCGTGACTCTGTAGAAGGAGTGAAGCAGGTGCACGTCGTACCAGGAGCTCCGGAAACGATTGATGGGTCCGGCCTTGCACCCCTCCTCGTCGCCGGGCACGTCGTACTCCATCTCCTCCCGCGTGAGAAGATTTTTGATGAAGTGCGTCACGCTGAAACAGAGCCGGCTTTCCTTATCGCCGAGGCCCCAAGCGCAGTCCCCGTAGCAGAAGTCCGTGGGCCTGGCAATAGACCAGTACTTCGGGTCCCACCAGGTCTCCGCCTTCTTCGAAGCGGGCACCACAAGCCTCGCCTTTCGCTGGCCGTCTGGGCCGGGCGGTTCCTGCAAGGAGCGCGGGTCGTCCCCGGCGGGAGTCCCCGCGACTCCCGGAGGTCACGCCAGGTCGCCTGCGCCCTCCCCCGCCTGGCAGGTGTTCGTCGCCAGCGCCTGGACACGCCAGTGCAGCTTCGCCATGTCCTCCCCCGGGGACATCTTCCGACAGCGCGCGTGGAACTCCTTGCACAGATCCTGCAGGCGGTGACGTCCGATCTCGTCCAGCTGCATCGCCCTGTCCTCGCCTCTCTGGTCCTCGAGCCTGGACATCAGCTCGTTGGCAACCACGCGCCCCGCCTGGCTCTCCATCCTCTCGGGCATGCCCTGGAGCGCCAGCAGGGACGTGAGCTCGCTGACGTCGCCCATGTGGTCCTCAAGGACAGACAGCCACTTGGTCAGCTCCCGCGCGTCCTCGGCGGCCGCGCCCATCTCGGCCTGCGCGCCAGCGGTGGCCGAGGCGGGCCCCTGTGCCTGCGCGACGTCGCCCAGCGCCGCGTCCGTGGGGGCGTACTTGGCGCAGGCCAGCATGCAGTCGGGCACGCCCGGCTGCGGGGAAAACTGGCCCACGAGGTCCGATCGGCACTGCACGCCCGGGTCATTGTACACGTAGTTGTGCTGCTTCAACAACCGCGCCTGGGCGTCGTACTCCGCTTTGTCGACGTGCAACGCCACCTCCTCCCTCATGGCTCTCAGGGCCCTCTCTTGCTTCTGCTCCTCAGTCAGGGGGATGCCCTCGTCGTCGTCGTCCGCCCCCGCGAAGACGGCCACGAACGTGTCCCTGAACATGTCGGGCTCCGGTGGGAAGCTCCGCATCGCGTGGTCCACGTTCCCGTTCCCGAACACGATGGCGGTGCCCTGCATGGCGTACTGCAAGAACGTCTGCCTCCATGACTGCTGCTCCTGCCGGACGGCCTTGTCGGCGCCCTTGCTGGACAGGTAGGTCTTCGTGGACACGACGCGGCCCAGCGCGAGCAGCATCTGGTGCGCGAGAGCGGCCTTCCTTAGCAGGGGGTGGTGGCGGCCCAGCCAGAGGTCGTTCACCAGTGCCATGAGCGGCATCTGGGGATGATCGGACCACAGGTCCTTCCGGCAGTCGTCGCACACTTTCACTGGCTCCTTCCCTTCGAGCGCCTCTGGCGGCACGCGCCTCTTGTGCAAGAGTATCTTCGTGGACGTCGGCGAGCCCTCGCTGTCTTCGTGCGGGAAGTCCACGGCCGACGACATCAGCTCCTCGCGCGGCATGAGGGGCCATCGTTGGTGGTGCCATTCGGCCGACAGGCATTCCGCGAACTTGGCCCGGTTCTCTATGGTGCACTTGTCGCCGACGAGGAACTCCGAGTGGAGGTTCTCGGACCGCAGCTGCATGGCGCAGCAGACGCAGGCCTGGAAAGCGCGGGGCTCCCTCGCCTGACACGCCGCCTGAGCGCGGGCTGCCGACTCCGCCGCCCTGGCCGCCTGCAGGGACGCATCCTCCGCGGGGGCCCCCTGCCCGATCTCGCCGACGATCCTTTCGATGATCGCCGCGTGGAGCAGCTGCTTCTGCACTTCCGATTCAAGCTCCGGGACGAACGGCTCGTCCACGGAGTCGACGGTGGCGCAGAACTGGGAGATGTGGAACCTGCGAACCACCTGCAGCGGGGGCGGGAAAACTGCCGCTGGACCCCCGGGCCTCCGCTGCCATACATGCCCGAAAAAAAAACGAATTGCCAGCGCTGGCAGTGATAGCGCGAAGAGAATATCCGGGGGGGTCAGGCGCAGTTCTCCCGCCCGCCCGCTCGCCTGGCGCTCCTCGGTCGGCGACGGCTGGTAGGGCTCCAGCTCGCACCGCGCCACGTACTGCGACTGGTACCACCGCTGCCCCCCGTGGACTCTGCCCCGGCGCGCCATGAACGCCTCCCTGTTGGGAAACTCGGCCTCGCACGTGCGGCAGGCATACTGCAGCGCAGGCGCGGGGCACTGAAACCGCTCAGAGCGATCCCGAAGGCGCGCAGGCATGGCCGAGTGCCGTGGCGGCCCGCGGTTGCAGGGTCTGCGCTGCCACGCCTCCGCCAGGTGCGCCCTCAGAGGATTGCCGTCGCCTTGCGCGCCCGGCCCGTCACCCGCCGCCATGCGGACCGCGGCCGCCACGGAGTGTACGCCGCGGGCGGAGTTCAGGCGCTCGTCCAGGAGCTCCGCGACGTGGTGCATGTGCCACTAACCGCACTCCAATCGGCGTTTGGCGTCGGAAATCTCCTCCTCCGTGACCCCGAGCGCCTCCCGCAGCCTGCCTGCCAACTTGTTTGGCCAGTCGGGGGCGCGCAGGAACGTCGCCCATCGGTCGGCGCAATCGTCGCCGGCGTAGACGAAGAAGTCAGGGTAATGCTTCAGCAGGTCATCGGCAGCGGCCAGCGGCTCCAGCAAGTGCAAGAGCAAGAAGAGGTCGCCGCACTCCCGGCGCGCGTCGCAGGCCGCCTGCAAGCTCTTCGCCTCCCTGCTGCTGCGCAGGACCGGGGCGGCGGCTCTGTTCTGGGCGTCCTGCCTGGACCCGTCGGCGTTGTCGCCCTTGCTCTTCGGCTTTCGCCCCTGCCGGAGCACCTCCTCCGGCCTGCGCCCGCGCTTCTGGTCCTGCCTCTCCTGCTGCCTCCCAGGGCGGCTCTGCTGCCTCTCCTGCTGCCTCCCAGCGCGGCTCTGCTGCCTCTCCTGCTGCCTCCCAGCGCGGCTCTGCTGCCTCTCCTGGCGCCTCCCAGCGCGGCTCTGCTGCCTCTCCTGGCGCCTCCCAGCGCGGCTCTGCTGCCTCCCAGCGCGGCTCTGCTGCCTCCCAGCCGCACTCTGCTTCCCTCGGAGGCGGAGCCGCTTCTTGGCGGGGGCGCCGCACCTCGAAGACGCCGCGGGCCGCTTCCGCGCGCCCGACAAGCTGGCGTCGCCGGCCCCGTCCTCCTCCTCCTCCTCGTTCTCTCCATCGAGGCCACGGCTCTCCTCGCTGCCCGCGTCGACGTCGCCGTCGTCGCCCGCGCCCTCCGCGCCGTCGACGACCGCCGCTGGCGGCCAGGGGCACGCCGCGGCCCGGGCCGCCTGGGTGCCCACCCTCTCGAGGAGGATCAAGCGGGGCATCTTGTGCTCGGTACCGGGCGCCCGCTGGACCACGTGCGGCCGGTCGCCCAGATCGTCCGCAGTGCACCAGCTCCCGCTCTCTTCGAAATGGGCCACAGAATGGCCTTGGATGCCAGTCGCGGCGGGCTGCACCACGGCAGCGCCCGCGGGCGGGATCCACTCCACGTAGGCGCGCATGCGGTATGCGACGTCTCCTCCCGCCGATTCCAACGCCACCTCCGGGCATTCGCCCCAATCGGGCACGATGTCGAGGGCGCTGAGGAGAAACGCCTCGTCGTCGTCTCGCACCCCCCTGTCGGGCAGTTGGATGGCCAGCAGCTCCGGCGTCGACAGTAGCCGCCCCCCGCCCGAGGAGGCGCAGCGGCGGAGCATCTGTCGCATGTTGAGTCTCTGCGCGCCGTCGTCCCGGCAGAACTCCTGCGGCGACACGGCTTCGTCGCCCTCGTCTGCCCCGTCCACGAAAGGCGGGGGCCGCATCAGGGCCCCCTGCTCACCATCGGACTGGATGAAACTGAAGAGGCGTTGGAGACGCGGCGCGCCTTCCACTATGACCGAGAGCGCCTCGCCAGCGTCCCCGTGCCTCTTCTCGCTCGCCACCCCGAAGATAACGCGGTGCTTCGCCAGGAACGCGCCCACGAAGGCGTGCGGGGACCAGCGGTCCACGGGCAGGAACTCGCGAGCCTCGCCGCCACCGCCATCTGAGATCGCCGGCACCCCGCGTCTGCAGGCGGCCGCCAGGGAGAGCAGCTCCTCTGGAGACACATCAAATATACGCACTGCGCCCCCCCCCCGCATGCCCCCGAATTTCCTATCCTTCCACCCATCCGCCCCTCTTCGCCCCTCTCTCCCCCCTCCATCCCCCCTTTTTACCCCTCCTCCATCCCGCCCCATCATCCACCCTCTCCATCCCCTTCATCTCACGAACGAACCCACCTCAACCCGCTGTCCTGCACGACGAGCGGCTCGCTCTCGCCCTCGGCACCCAGGAGCTCGGCGCGCGCGGCGGGGCAGTGGAGCAGGCACTGCAGTGGCGCGTTGATGTAGCAATTGTTGCACAGGTTGGAGAGGCTCGGGCACGGGCGCCGCCCGCCACGAGACCGCTGCAAGGCCGGCCGCCTCCGCTGGGCCTCGTCGACGACGTCGTCTTCCCCGCGCCACTCCTCATGCTGCGTCAGCAACATTTGCTCTGCACACGCAGCTCGATTGTCACACTGCTTGGTGCTTGGTTGCCTCCGACTCCGCCGCCAGCGCCTCGATGCGCATCTTCAGGCCCCGCGCAGCCGGCTTCAGCTTCGTGGATCCCTTTGACCTGGCCCACCTTTGCGCCAGCTGATCTTCCCCCAAAGTTTTGCGAAGCGGCATCCGGCGGTGCTTCTCGACAAAAGCCAACACGTCGCGGAGCACCATGGCGGGTCGATCCTGTCCGCCCCCGACCGTCCTCGGAGTCGGCCCCCGGCTGCGCGCCGACCCTGGGGTCGTCCTACACTGCCTGCGCGTCGCCGAATGGCCTGGCGCCCGGAACGCCGCTCTCGCAGTCGATGCTGGGGTGCTGGCGCGCGCCCCTGGCCCGGGGGAGTGGCGCGGCGACTGCAGCGGCCGCTTTCCCCTCATCCTGCGCCGCGCCGGCGCCGTCCGCTCGCGCTGCGGCGTCTGGGCCGCCTCCCCCGTGGACTGCATGGCCTCTTTTTTCAAGCGGACCAACTCCTCGCGCTGCTCCGTCACAGGCCGTGCCAAGATGCGAACCCTATCCGCCTCGGCCACTTCCCGACCCTCGCGCGCGGGCCCGCGCACCGAGCCCCCGCTCCTCTCGCAGCCGGACTTCAAATATCCCCAGCCTCCTCTCCTCCAAGCGAATCCGATGCGGGGCCCCGCTGCCCTTCGGCGGCATGCGCGCGGCCCCCGCCGAGCGCGCGCCCTGGGGCCGCGCGCGCCAGAGTCCCCACCGACTCGATCCGGTTGTCCCGCGCAGGGAGCCCCGTCAACGAGCAGCGGTTATCCGTCGAGAACAGAGTCGGACTTGAGCCAATATGGTAACGGAGCGCTGGATCGGCAGCGTCGATGGAAGGAAAACAAAAACGACAGCCTGGAGGACAACACGTGAAGACGTCAACTGCACAGCCTACGATGACGCCGAGGCTCGAACGTCAGATCCTCGAGGATCGAGATTCGAGGCTCTTCGTCGTCGTCTCTGTCGTCGTCGTCGTCGTCATTCCCGGGTGCTGTTTTTGGACTCCAGGACTTCGATTTTGGGTTCCGTCGTCGTCGTCGTTATCGTCGTCGTCGTCGTGGTCGTCGTCGTCGGCATCGTCGTCGTCACCGCCGTCGTGGTCGTCGGCATCGTGGTGGTCATCGTCGTCGTCGTCGTCGTAATCGTCGTCGTCATCGTCGTCGTCCTCCTCCTCCTCCTCCTCCTCGTCCTCCTCCTCCTCCTAAGGGTTGTTCGGGCCTGTCGGTGTTCTCGTGGGGCCCCGGACCGAAAGGGAGGGAGGGAGCGAGGACGATGATGACGACGGCGGCGGCGACGGCGACGGCGACGACGACGCTGACGACGACGACGACGACGACCAGGTTCTGCCCCAAGCGCGCCCAGAAGCCGGACAGGGAGCCTTTTCAGGGTCCCTCTCCGAGAAAAAAAAACAATGCGGGACAGGGGGCCTTTTCAGGTTCCCTCTCCCACCGCCGGACAGGGAGCCTTTTCAGGGTCCCTCTCCGACACGGCACTGATGGACAGGGGGCCTTTTCAGGTTCCCTCTCCCACCGCCGGACAGGGAGCCTTTTCAGGGTCCCTCTCCGACAAAGCACTGTGGGACAAAGAGCCTTTTCAGGTTCCCTCTCCCTGACTCTCCACCTTCCATACCTTCCGCGTGGAAGGTGCCTCACATGGTCTTTTTTCGCTCAAGTTCTTTGGGGTTTCCAAGGGTTCTTATAGGTTTCTGACGGTTTGGGGAGTTTCAACGGTAACAGTAAGTCATCATTGCAAAATACGCATTGGTAACGCTCATCATTCCACACGTTTTCAGGCAAGCGTGTTGGACAGTTGTTCGGGCGTTCGTGTGAATGTTGTCTGCGTAGTTTCCGTCCTCATCGTGGATAGAGTCAGGGCAGGCCCTCCGATCCGAATAGCCAATATTCAAGTGCTTCTGATTCTGAGACCCAAGACCCTTGGACCCTGATGCCTCCCTAGCACTAACCCGTAGACCCTGAAGCTCTACAGGGGCACCGAAACCCAAAGACCATTGGAAATGACCATCGCACCCTAGGGTCCCATGGCCATCGAACAGGTTAACCTAATGATCCCATTACTTAGAGGCCCCTTCAGAACCTGAGACCTTCAGACTTTGACTACAAGCCCCTCAAACCCGAAGACTTCCAGCACAAAACCTAAGATCCGAAGGCCTCACGCGCGAGCTCCAGGACCCTGATACCATATGACCGTGAGGCCCATGTATGACCCCCTGGCCCTGAGACCCCGAGGTCCCGAGATCCTCAGATTCCAAGACCCTGGGACCTCAGGGCCTAGGGTTCAAAGGCACTCAGAATCTAAGACTTTGATCCAGACCTGATTGATCTCTTACAAGATGGCCCCACGAGCGCCCCTGAGGCTCCCAAGAGGGCCCCAAGAGGCGCCCAGGCGGATCCAAGAGGTGTTGAACATCCTCGTAGTCCTCGTTGTCGCCGTCTTCAGGGTCGGCGGCATTGGCCGTACAGTTTTCGTAATACCATATTGTCCTAAGTCCTTAAGGTCGTAAGATCCTAAGAGCGGTTCGATTTGTCAGTGCGCCCTTCATCCAGAGCCCTCGTCACCAGACTCGCCTCTAGCGTCCTCAACAATATCCCCCTAGTCCTGCTCCCCCTCATACGAATGCGTCCCTCCCCATCCATATGTTTAGCATGTGTTTTTTAGGTTCCTGCCTGGGCAAGTGCGTCCCGAAGCCGAGGGGACCAGTACAGCGCACTGTGAAACATCGGGTGAACCATGAGGTTCCAAGCGTTGCAGGGCATCTGCATTCTGACGATGATGAGTGATGATGTTGGTGTTTCATCGTGCAGTGTATTCATGATGGCGGTGATGCAGATGCCAGAGTGTGAAACTTAATGAGCACTCAGCTTCATTAGAAATTCCGTCGCCCACTTTGTGAGCCATGTCTGTGCAAACATGGGGCGGAACAAACCAAACGAACGAACTCTCGACCCATAGTTCTCCGACTCGTCGGCATAGTTATGGCTGAAACATGGGTTGCCTGCAAACTTTGCCTGCGCCTCAAAATGGCACGCGAATACGTGCCACTTCATTGTGCATGGCTGCCCTGTCCTCGCCCAGGCTCGGACGCACGATCTCGTCACATGGCCAAGATGGGCAATTGCGTTCGGTGGCATGTTGCGCGGCTCCCGCGCACATAGGGCATAATACTCCACCAGCGCATTGCCACAAATGGCAAGATTGGTACCGAAGCCTGCAGAAACGGAATCAAGAAGCTGAGCGCCTCCCTTGTCAACCAAGAGGCTCACAAAAAAAGGCAAAACTGCTTTAGCTTTGGCAGCTTTAAGTTTCAGTATCGGGTTGTTTGTTTTTGTGTCCACCATTCCAGTTGTAATGTGGGTCCTGAGACCCTGATCCACACCACGAGTAGTGTAGTAATGTGTCAAACAACGGTCGAGCTCAAAATCAGCCCCATCTGGTTCATTCTCCGACCACGCCCCGAACATTTTTGCTTTCAAGAGTTCCGAGAGTGTGACACCCATGAAATACATGACAATGCCCAATTCCACGCAGTGCATGGAATCGAATAAAAAGTGTTTGGATGTTAATCCACGGATTCCTTGCTGGTGTGGCAAATCCAGCAGCGCATTCAAAAACAACACAGAATGCTCATGGCGTTGGTACGTCAAGAACCGTCTCTTATCGGGGGGAAACGTATCCACGCGCTCGCCGTGTACGAAATCGGGGAAGCCGAGCACCGCGGGCTCGATCCTGGCGCCCCTTCGGACGCTGGGCAGAGCAGGGTGGTGCCGTTACGTACAAACCGCCTTTGACGCGAGACCTGGCACACACCGACATGAGAGATGGCACTTGCGCATCGCATATATCGTGACAAGAAATACACGTCAAGCTCGTAGTTGTGTACCACGTGTGCGTGCGGAGGCGGTACTGTGTATCTATATCATGCAACCTGCTCTGAGGAATGAAGCAACTGAGGCAACCGTATGCGCTGCGGTAGTGGGGCAGTCCCATAGTCTTGGTATACTCATCTAAATCACATGACACTTCGCAGCACACCAAACGGATCAAGTGACCGTTTTCGCCCATGCCGAACAAGGGCGAGTTAGCAAGAAATTCGCGACGGGACCCTCTGGGCCAACATCTGCCGAGGGCGTCGCGCTCGGGCCACGTACCACTGGCCCCTACATTAAATAACCAAGCAACTATCTGGAGAATTGGGGCGATGGTGTGGCCCCCCCTGCAGCCACAACGGCAGAGCAACTTGCTCGGGTAGGATCCGACGGGGATTCTCTGCCGTTGTCCAATCACAGATATGAATATCCGACTGCCCGTGCCCTCGGCCGTGGGCTATAGAGGCGCGCGCGGAGACGGCGGGCACGAGGAAGCACACATACAGGTATGTATGTATGTATGCATGCATGCGTAATTGTGTATGTATGTATATATGCGTGCATGCATGTATTTCTGGATGTGTGTACGTTTGTATGTACGTACGTATGTATGTATGTCGGTGTATGCATGTATGTGTGTAGGTAGATAGGTCGGTATGCATGTATGTACGTATGCATACATACGTAAAACATATATGGGTGTGTTTGTATGCATGTATATATATATATATATGTATGCATGGATGCATGCATACATGCATGTATGTATGTATGTATGTATGCATGTATGTATGTATGTATGTATGTTTATATGGTTGTATGATTGCATGTATGTATGCATGTACGTGTGTATGTATGTATGTATGTACGTACGTACGTGTGTACGTATGTATGTATGCATGTATGCATGTATGTTTTGTGTGGGTGTACGTTTGTATGTATGTATGTAGGTAGGTAGGTAAGTCTGTAGGTAGGTATGCATGTACGTGTGTACGTATGTATGATTGTATGCAGGTATGAATGTATGTATGCATGCATGCATGCATGCATGCATGCATGCATGTACGTATGTGTGTATGTGTGTATGTGTATGTGTGTGCATGTACGTAATCCTAAACGCATTCCTAAACGCACGACGGGGGCGGAGGGAGCCATGGGAATCTGGCAGGCGGGACGGGGGCGGAGGGAGTGAGACAGAGATAACACGAGGCGCTCCGAGGGGAAGCTGGGCGGAAGAGGATGACCGTCGTTCGTTTTTTACATTCGAATGTTCGCTCGTTTCCCTATGCCCTCATTGCCCCTAGACAGACAGGAAACCGCGTAACCTCCTGGGAGTCCCAGGTGGCGTCTAGTATTGTTGGCAAGGCGGAAAAGGCAAAACAGCCATTGTGTGTTCAAAGCGGGGTTGTGGAGATCCATTCTCGCGTAATCGATGAATAAACGGATCGGTATGCAGTTCTTACCTCCATATAATTTGACCACATCGTGCCCCCAAAACGATTCGCACAGTATCGACGGGTCGGCCCTGTGCGCAAGAAACTCATCACGTTTTGTACGGTACAATATGGCAAGAGGTTCGTAAAAGGGAAGCACTGGCAGTGGCGTGATCTCTGCTCTCTTGTCTCGAGATTTCTTGACGCGCTGCGGGACTGGAACATATAATATACATTCGTTGGCAACTTCTTCTGTTCCCAAGGCTTTCTGCACCACCCTCGTACTATTCCGAGAATGAACCAGATCTCGCGCCAAATCTTCCAAACCTGCACCGCCAGCGTTAGTTATGAGCTGGCTCAGCCGCACAAGCATACATGCCGTCAGTCTCCCTGACAAGTACAAGCCAATCATCGTGTCCCTGAGCAGAGCACCGTGGTCAATCACAGGTTCACCACCACATGGCTGCACTGTCTGCCGAGAATTGCGGGCGCCAGACGATGCAGCCAAACCAGCAAGTCGATGACGAGCATTGGCTCTGATTGCGGCCAACGTTTGGGGACGCCGTTCTGCAGTTTTTGTGGCCGCAGACTTGCCTCCGCCCACAACCGTGACCATGCCAGATTGGCCCTGCGCGGGGGCTAAAGCAACGACCTGAACCCGCTGTCCGCGGAGCAAGCGCAACCACGAACCTTGAACAATTGAATGGCTACGGATAGTTGGCGTTGGTTATGGCTGTCGATTGTTGCGTTATTGTGTCTTGTTGCCGTCAGTGATTGCATTTGTTGCGGTCGGTCTTCCAGTTGTTTCTACCGTCGTTGCGTTTGCCCCCCCCCCCCCCCGACGTGTTAACCCTCTAACATTCAGATTAACGCTCGCACGCGCAGATCATACCATGCTACTGCACCCAGCGCGCCCCCCCCAAGACATGTAGAACATACACCACGTTGGTGTGTAGTAGCTTTCCTGAATCAGCGTCGCATCGTCCGCAAGCTTGTACACGTGATCTATGTGGACCCAGATCGGATTGCCTTGAACAGCATAATTCGGCGATCTCGAACACGCAATTTGGGACCCCTTTTCCTGCGATCGGCGCACTCCATTGCGTCGCGCCCCCCCCCCCCCCCCTCCCCCGAGGCACCCGAGAACTATTAAGAGGGCTGTCCGGGGGCCCAAAGAGGGCACAAAGACCGCCCAGCAAGGGCAACTTGGTTCGTAGGTGGCGTCATGGTGGTAGTTGGTTTCTTTCAAGCTGCCGTTCCTGAAGGTAGTTCGTTGTTTCAGTGTTGTGTTCCTCGGTAGTTCATGGGGTCTCGCCGTTGTCGATCTGGGGGTAGTGTCTAGTTTGGGGGGTCGGGGGTAGTTGGGTAAGCGTGTTGTCTGAGACATAGAGGGTAGTTTGACATGGCTAGTAAAAGTGTAAGGGTACGTTGGTTTCTTGGGTGAGGGGTCTCTGAGAAAATGTTGCGTCACTGGGGTTTGGGTCATGACTGTAGTTTGTGCTCGGAGGGTTGAAACTATGAGGGCAGTTTTCAATCATAGGGTTTTGGTTTGTAGGTAGTTCGGTTTGTTAGGGCTGCGGTGCCTAGCGGCAGGTGCGTTCCATAGGGCGTTGATTATTGTTGTAGTGTAGTTCCTTTGGGTTGGGCGATAGTACTGCAGTCTACATATGTGTTGATTTAAAGTCTTATCTTATCGTGGGCAAGCCTTTTGTGTTCCTGGGGCTGGCGATACGAGTGCAGTATGGTGCCCCGTGGCTGTAGTATGGCGGGGGGGGGGGTCATGTTGACGATCACGGTGGCATGTTTGTTCGTATGGTTCAGGCCTGACAGGCCACGTGTTTCGAAGTTAGTACGTACAGTTTTCTTCACGCACGCTAGATCAGACAATATCAAATGTCAAGTATGTGGCACGCCCGTCGTTGCACGGGGAAGCGTAGGAAACATGTCAACACATAGGATTGCAATGGGGGCCATGCGAAATGCATTGCACCGCCCCGTCAACGAGAAACATCTCACATCGTGATTATAAGCGAGGAAGCGAGATGATCCGCATTCACATGCTATGAACTACAGCCACAATTGACCATGACAATTATAACAACCAACTGGGCAGTATGTGCCATTATACAGGTGACGATGCTACCGCTTCAAACCATACCACTACACACGACTATGATTGCAGATGTATGCGTTCATCTGAATAGATTGCATTACATTGGGCAACCTACGAGTGCTCTTCTAGGTGGGTTAACGCTTGTCCATAATTACCGTTATGCAGCATAACATCGGCGAGCGTGCGGTGTTTTGCCATTCCGTGCACCGCCGCCAACTCACCCAGAGAAATGCCCAGGCGAGGTGATTTGAACAATGACGCTCAGCAGCACGTTGTGCAACAACGGGAGCCCGTATGGAGCGCGGGCCCACGAGTCGCCGCGCGCCTTTAGACGAGCCTCAAGAAGGACCCACGAGGGGTCCAAGGTTGCACCAGGTGGTTCCAAGAGTAACTTGGGAGGGCTTCAAGAGTGTCTCAGGGTGGGCCCGAGCGATCACAACAAACGATCCCCCACCCGCGTCGTCGGTCCGTCATGGTTCGGTTGTGTGCATGCTGTGTGTTGTCATTGTGCACGTGTTGGCATGGGCGACAATGACATGCGCAGACAACCGCACCCATACGCAGTCAGGCATACGCATAGCTATACAAACATAACTAAGCCTAACCATGCACAATCGGCATACACGCAGACATACCCAGACACGAGCATACATACGCAGACACATCCAGACATACGCAGGCACAACCAGAGACAGACATACACAATCAGACATGAACAGGCACACTCAGGCATACACAGACATAAGCATATCCACTCATACACAATCAGACACAAGCCAGCCACGACATGCCATCAGTGGGGGGGGGGGGGCAACGAATTTGAACTGGCTGTGCGAGGCATCACGATGGCTTCAAGGAGCCCCAGCGAGGTGGTCCCACGGGACAGTTCCGAAATCAACTTGCGTGTCAAGGTTGCGTGTTATGCAGTGCGTTTTGTCGGGGCCAGTTGGTGGCATCTCTTCGGGCCCCAATGTAGAACCCTATTTAGCACCTCAAGGAGACCTCGGTGTCCTCTCCTCGAACCGCACAGGTGACCTCGAGGAGGCTTCCAGGGAAGAGACGCGTAACCGTAGATTGTTTACGCCCAGGGTGGCGAAAGTGGGACTGTATGCTATTGTAGGGTCATGAACAAGGTATCCCAGACAATGCCGTTTGGCAGGGCATTCCATGATATTGTAATGCAGTGATTTGCAGTGGTATGTGCATTGTCTTTGCATGTGCCTTGGTATTGCGTTGCGGGGGTCCAGGAGAGGGCAAGCAAAGGAGGTTATACTCAGAGACCGCCCACATTTCAACCCAGCGACGTCTTGGAGCACAACTTCTGAGCACGTTGGGCCGATGGCTTCAGCGCGGCATGGGAGCAACCGTGATCGCACCGACCACACGCACCTCCAAGGCGCCTTCGGCATGCCTGACAGCAGTGGGCATTTAGAAGCGCGCCACCCCCCCTCCCCTCTGCGCCGTGCTGTCGGCTGTCTCCACACCCACCCCGTCCCCCACCTCACCCCCGCGCCCCGCGGTTGGTCTAGCTTTCTCACCGCAGCCCGTCGGGCTGAGGTCCTACCCCGAGCCAGCCTCCCACGCGGCGCGGGGGTGAGGGAAGGAGGGGTGAGGCCAGATCAGCCGATTGCATGACGAGGCTCGTCCTCACGTTGCATAGTTCCTCCTCCTCCTCTTGGTTCTTGTCCCGCCACTCCTCATCCTACTCGGCCTCCGCTTCATGATCCTTTTTCTTCCGTACCGTCATCGTCGCCATCGTTATTATTATCTTCAGCCCCTCGTTCTCCGCATCACCCTCCCTTCAGACAGCGGGGGCGCAATTTCATCCCGTGCAGTTGCCGATGCAGCATCTTAAGCGCACATCGGCGCGTCCCCGCCGAGCTTTGCAGAGGAGGTGTGACGAGACGGGTGAGGCGGGGAGGAGTACCATTGTATCAGGAATACTGCGGCAACGGGGTGGACATGACGATGTCGATGGTGAGATGATGGCGATGATAACGCTGATGTGGTGGGTAAGGTGGTGATCATGAGGATGTCGATGGTGATGGTAATGCTGATGATGATACTGGTGATGATGTCGCTGATTATGTTGGTGGTGATGATGATGAGGTTGCTCAGTGCGATGAGTACGACGATGATGGTGATGTTGATGGTGGTGACGATGATGGTGATGGCAGTGGTGACGATACGAATGATGATGACGATGTTGAGTATAGTAAGTACGATGATGATGGTGGTGATGCTGATGAGGTTGATGATGCTGATGATGACGATGATGATGTGGATGGTCATGCCACTGATGGTGATGATGGTGATGCCGACGATGTTGATGCTAATGATGCTGATGCTAATGATGACGGCGGTGATGCTGGTGCGAATGGCGATGGTGACGATGTCGATGCTCATGTTGCTGATGCTGCTGATGATGAGGACGCTGATGCTGCTGACGATGGTGATGATGTTGAGGAGGATGATTACGCTGATGGTGATGGCGATAGTGATGATGCTGCGGCTGATCAGGATAGCGAGGGCGATGATGTCAGCACTGAGGTAATGGGGGCGAGGGTGAATCTTGTGACGATGATACGGCTGTTGACGCGCATGGTCATGACCTTGTGGTCATGATCGCGATTACGAAGGTTGCGATCAGGATGCGGATGATGCTGTTACGGATGACGCGGGTGCGGATTTCGATTGCACGGATTCGCATTAGGTTGGTAAAGAAACATGCATGGTGATGGCGGGAATAACGAGGACAATGCAAATATGACAGCCACGAGGAGGATGAAGCCAAGAACGTAGGGCAGGCCGCGTGTCCCATTGCGACTGCTCCCTCTCCTCCTTGTCGTGACCCGTCTCCCCTTTTCCTCGCCCTTCCCATGTTCGCATCTCCCTCCTCCACACCAACTGTTTACTGCGGCGTCGTCCTCAATCGGAAGCTGAGCTGCTCGAGCCGCTGGTGTCCGACGCCACGTGCTTCGTCGGCTGCTTCTTGGCGGGTGTCTGCAGGCCCTTGCCCTTGCCCTTCAGCTTCGGCTTCGGCGTGATCTTGGGCGTGGCGGCGGTGGGCTTCTTGAGGTTGATGGGCTTGGACGAGCAGTCGGAGGAGCTGACCGACTTGTGCTTCTTGTGTTTCTTCTTCTTCTTGGACTGCTTGCCAGACTTGACCGTGTCCTTGTCTTTCTGTCCGCTCTTGCTGGGCTTGGTGGCGTCCTTGTCCTTGCTGTCCTTCTCCTTCTTGGAGTCCTTGTCCTTGCCCTTCTTCTCCTTCTTGGAGTCCTTGTCCTTCTTCTTCTTGGTGCTGCTCTTGCCGTTCTTGGTGCTGCTCTTCACCTTCTTGCAGTGGTGCTTGCCCTTCTTGGTGGTGCTCGCACTGGACTCCGAACTGCTCGACGCCTTGCGACGTTTCTTCTTGGCACCCTTCTTCATCTTCACCGAACTGTCGCTGCTCACCTCGCTGCTGCCCTCAACGTCGGCATCCGACTCTCCGTCAATATGATGCTCCTCCTCTCCGTCAGCAGCAGCATCGGTGCCAATGTCGTTGTGCTTGCCGCGGTCAGTCACCTCGATCTCGTAGTCCGCCGACTTCCTGCGTGGGCTGGGGATGGGTGGGGAAGAGGAAGATGGGGCTTGGGGGTAACAATGACGACGTCGGTCGAGGGGTGCGGGGATTGACTTGGCGAGGGTGGGGGGGGAGGGGGTATGAGAAGGAGGTGGGATAGGCTGCGGGACCATAGAAACTGATCGGTCTACATAATCCTGGACCTGGCGCTGATCATCCTCGCTCCCACCCTGCTGGCCAGTATCCCTGTCCTTCACCTCCGTGCCCTCACACTCCACCCTCGGTGATTGCGCCCAATGTCCTCGACCCGTGGCGCTCGAACCGCTTCTCGAAGTAGTAGACCTTGGCCCGCCTCTTCCCGCAATACTTGGCGAGGCCGTTGGCGCAAGCCCACGTTGCGTAGTTGCCACCTTGCTCAGGGTCTTTGAACTCGTCGCCCAGCTGGGACCTGGAGAGCCACGTGCCCTCCGTCTCAACGGCTGACCTGGCTGCGCATGAGAAGTGGCAGCACGAGCATAGAGAAGGTGGGATGACATAGTCACGTCCATCACCGTCGCCATCCTCACTGTCGTAGTGTTCATCGCCCTCAACGTAGCCGTCGCCATGCACAGCATCATCAACAGCAGCATCATCATTCATCGGCATCATCCTCATCATCATCTTCAACATCGTCACCACCAGGATCGACATCATCATAATCATCATCATCATCATCATCATCACCATCAGCATCATCATCATCATCATCATCTTCATCATCATGTTTATCATCATCACCAACATCTTCATTATCAACGGCACCAGCATCAGCATCGCCAACCTCATTATCACCATTATCCGCATCACCGTCACCATCACCGTCACCAGCACCATCATAATCACCACCTGTATCAACAGTGTCCCCGTCATCACCCTCATTTTCACAATCCTCATCACATGCATCATCGTCATGCTTAGCATCATCAACGTCACCACCACCAGCATGATCATCATCGTTACCATCACTACCATCATCATCAGCATCAATGACATCATATCATCGTCATATCAGCATCGTCGCCAGTATCACCACCGCCATCAGCATCATCAGTGTCACCCCATCACCATCATCATCATCATCATCATCATCATTATCATCATTATCATTTTCATCATCGCCATCATCATCATCATCATCATCATCATCCGCATCAGCATCATCCTCATCCTCATCCTCATTCTCATCCTCATCCTCATCCTCATCACCATCATCAGGGCATTCAGCACCATTGTCATTTGCATCGTCATCTGCAGTCACATCCTCGTGATCATCCCCGTCCTCATCCGCATCCGCATCCCCGCCCTCATAATCTCAAGTGGCGTAGCCATGTTCGTTGCCGCCATATGGCGGCAACGAACATGTCATCGTGATGACGGTGACGATATCGTCACCGTCATCGTCGACATCGCCATCATCCAGCCAGTGACCACATTGACTTCCTGATCCTCAAGACGGCGCCCGCCTGGTTGAAGTCGCTCTCCGCCTTCTCCCAGGCGTCTCTCAATTGGCGCCGAACCTCGGGGCGTTGACCCCCTCATCAGCATCGCATCCCCCGCTAAGTGGTATGTGTGTACACACATATATATATATATGTATACACATGTAGATATAGATACACGCATAGCTCGCACCCCTCGCATCCCCCTCTGAGGGCGTGAGAGGGTGGTGTGTGTAAATATGCATACATGTAGGGGAAGAGGGGGAGAGAGAGAGAGAGTGTGAGAGGGAGGGAGGCCGACCGAAACACCGAGATGTATAGGGAGAGATAGAGAGAGAGAGAGAGAGAGAGAGAGAGAGAGATAGAGCGCGAGAGAAAGAGAGACAGAGAAGCAGGATGGAGGGAGGCAGGGAGTGCCGAGAGGAGGGAGGAGCGAGGAGGCAGGAGGGAGGGAGAGAAGAAGCGAGAGACCGAGATAGAGCGAGAGAGAGACGGACATACTGACATGGAGAGAGGGAGAAGGAGAGAAATGGATAATATGAGCGAGATACGGTGATACAGGATCGAGGTGAGGGTGGAGAGAGGTCGGTTATGGGGGTGGGAAGGGGAAGGAGGGGATGCGGGTTCTCCTCCGTCCGCCCTCGTTTCCCCTCTCGGCACCTGTCGGGTGGTCGCGCTGGCGTAGCGCTCCAAGAACGCCTTGCCGTCGTTGTCGAGCTGCCGCTCGCCCCTGCCAGCCTCGTCCCAGTGCCTCAGGAACATCCTGTTGCGGTTCCTGATCCGGAGTTTATCCTTCTTGCTCATGGGGCCGCGGCGTTTGCGGGGCTCTGCCTCTGCCAGCTCCAAGGCTGCGTGCATCGACCCGTCGGCCATTGCGGCGCCAAACGCGCGCGCAGCTCTGTCAGCTAGATGTCGCTTGGAGCCGACGGGCGAGCCTGCGAGTGAGCCCATGGGATGCGCACGGGGGATGGGGGGTGGGGCTATGGGGGCGCTGGCGGGGTGCCCACATTAGGGGGAGGGGGGGGGGGTCGTCGGTGAGCTTTTTTTTTCGTAGGGGGGGGCGGTACATAAGGCGAGGAAATATTCTGGCGCCCGTGTGCCCTGTGGGGAACCTGTGGAGGAGCGCATGGGTGAGCCCAAGTGGCAGCCGTTGGGGTGGCCTCTGGGGGAGCTTGCGGGAGGGGTGGCCGCAACTTGTGGCACGCGCAATTGCGCAGGGTCAGGCGCCAACGCGTTCGGGTGCCAACGCGTGGCTCCCATGCGTAGGGCAGCGTATGCGTCTGCGTGCGGGCGCCTGCTTAATGTCTGCTTACGTCTGCTTGTGTCTGCTTATGTCTGCTTATGTCTGAGTATGTCTGCTTGTGTCTGCTTATGTCTGTTTATGTCTGCTTATGTATGCTTTTGTCTGCGTTTGTCTGCTTATGTCTGCTTTTGTCTGCTTTTGTCTGCTTATGTCTGCTTGTGTCTGCTTTTGTCTGCTTATGTCTGCTTTTGTCTGCTTTTGTCTGCTTATGTCTGCTTTTGTCTGCGTTTGTCTGCTTATGTCTGCTTTTGTCTGCTTTTGTCTGCGTATGTCTGCTTTTGTCTTCTTATGTCTGCGTGTGTCTGCTTTTGTCTGCTTATGTCTGCTTTTGTCTGCTTATGTCTGATTGTGTCTGCTTGTGTCTGCTTGTGTCTGCTTTTGTCTGCTTTTGACTGCTTATGTCTGCTTTTGTCTGCCTTTGTCTGCTTGTGTCTGCTTAGCTTTTGTCTGCTTATGTCTGCGGTTGTCTGCTTTTGTCTGTTTGTGTCTGCTTGTGTCTGAGTTTGTCTGCTTATGTCTGAGTTTGTCTGCTTGTGTATGCGTATGTCTGAGTGTGTCTGCTTATGTCTGCGTATGCCTGCTGTTGTCTGCTTATGTCTGTTGTTGTCTGCTTATGTATGCTTTTGCCTGAGAGTGCCTGCGTTTGCCTTGTCGTGACTGCCTGTGTGTGCTTATGTCGGTGTATGCCTGCTTGTGACTGAGTATGTATTATTAGGTATGCGTATGTTTTCGTGTCTCTGCTTAGTTCTGTTTGTGTATGTCTATGCTTGTGTGTATGGTTATGTCTGGTTATGGCTGCATATGGCTGCATATGTCCGTTCACGTCGGGCAGTGTCGCGTGGCTGTTCTGCTTGACGGTGTGTGTGTGTATGCGCATGCGAGGCCGCGATTGCATATGGCCCTCATGCGTTCAATTATTTTGGCGCCCTTTATGGTTTGACATATATGTGCCTCCCATCTGGGTTCACAAATCTTGCGCGCATCCCCTTTGGCTTGATCTATCTTGGCGCCCCTGCTGGGTTGACATAATTTGGCACAACCTTTGGGTTCGAATATCTTGCACCCACCGTCGCGCTTACGTCGGCCAGCTTGGAGGGGCGAGGTTGGAAGGGGCGGTGCCACAGACCATGCTTGTCAGGGCTACCCCAAATCATTATGTCATAATCCGTGTTCATGTGGTCTGGTCCTCCCCCCCCCTCCCTAGTCCCATCCGTCCCCCCCTCCCGCATCACATCAACCTTTGTCAGTGTCGCACCTCGCACCTGCCTGGGCGCGGGGCGTCGCTGCTCGTGGGAACATGCGTGAACCAGCACGCATCGCAACACGCCTGCCGTGCCACATCAAAGACAGCGAACCCGCAGGAGTCCCCATCATTGAAGATCACCCGCAGTTATAACGAAGGCTGTGGGTTATCGGAGCTGCCCTGCGAGCGCTGCTGCTGGCGGCAGCCAAAATCGGGGACAGCAAACAGATCAACTTTGTCAAGCCCCTCTATGGCGGACTGAAAAGTTGTGTGCCCTCCAGCCAGCGTTCCACGCGGAGGCGGGTGAGCCTTGTGCACATTGCCATCCGAGCCACTGGAAACGTCGAGGGCAACATGGAGGTGAAACTTGTTCGCTGGCGGACCGTCGGCATCTTCTGACGGAGTTGCGCGGGTCTTCTTTGCTGGCGGCCCATTGGTATCTTGCCACGCAGTCCTCGTCATGTCAATGGCCTGGGACTGGCCTTCCATGAGAGTCTGAGCGTCCACGTCGACCACATCAACCACGTCAACGATGCCACTTTTGACCGACGCTGAAACAGTTGGCGCGCTGCCTGACGATGCAGCTGGCTGCGGATGCGGTGCTGCAGCTGGCTCTGGGCATTCATGAACTGCTGATTTGGCCGTCGCTGCAGCTGGCTCTGGGTGTTCCTGAACTGCTGATTTGTCCGTCGGTGTATCGGCCTTCTTGCTAGTGATCTCGATCATGAGCGGTATCTGTAGGATCTCACGTCGGCGGAAACCTGCGGGGAGCTCCTTGAGACGGATGTGAAGTTTAGGGTATTTGTTCATGTGGGAAATCCTCTCCTGGCCATCCGCATTGCCAGACATCACAGCAGACCGACCGCGACTTGAAGCAATATGAACGAAATAGTTGATTGGAAATGGGAAGTCTAAATTGAGCCAAAGTGGCTTCGGGCAGGGGGAGTGGGAGAGGCGGGTGCTGGATAGCTTGGGCGATGCAGAAGCGCCACTCACATGCGGGCCAAGGCTCCAGAACGCGTGCCTACGCATTGTGATGTCTGGCGCTGTTTCCCCAGAGTTGCGCGTGCCTGCGTGTGCTTGCCCGCTCGTTGCTGCAAGTTTGCAGATATGCATGTCTGGGTATCACTGCATTTGCCTGGTTGCGTCTGCCTGTGCCCGCTTATGTTTGTATATGTCGCCTCGTGCTTGTGTATGTCTGAGCGTGGTTGCTTGTGTCTGCGTATGTCCGAGTAGATATGCTTATGCTTGCTTATGTCTGCGTGAATATGCGTATGTCTGCTTGTGTCTGCTTATGTCTGCTTATGTCTTAGTATGTCTGCTTGTGTCTGCTAATGTCTGATTATGTCTGCTTATGTCTGCGTTTGTCTGCTTTTGTCTGCTTATGTCTGCTTTTGTCTGCTTATGTCTGCTTATGTCTGCTTTTGTCTGCTTTTGTCTGCTTGTGTCTGCTTTTGTCTGCTTATGTCTGCTTATGTCTGCGTATGTCTGCTTTTGTCTGCTTATGTCTGCTTGTGTCTGCTTTTGTCTGCTTATGTCTGCGTATGCCTTCTTATGTCTGCTTTTGTCGGCTTCTGTTTTATCGTGTCTGCACGTGTTGTTTGCCATATGCTTATGTCGGGGTGTGCATGCACTTTCGGTCATGCGCGCGCGGTTGCCTTCCGCCTCCAAGTCCAGATCCTACCTATGTCGTCCCCTCCTGTCGTTCTTGCAAATCCTCAGCTTCATGGGCATCCCTCTCCCCTCCTCCGTCTCATCCCCCTTCTCCTCCTCAGGCCCCCCCTCCCCCCCCCTGCCCCTATTCCGGAACCAGAGCGGAGGTGAGCTGAGGTTGGGGCGTTGGCGTTGGGAGGGGGAGCAGGGCGGTGGAGAGCAGGTGGACGGGAGCGGCCGATCTTCCACCTCCAATGGGAATACCTGCAATACCGTTCTTTGTTGTTGCCCCCCTCATCCAGTGGGCCCCTCTGATTTTTGTGAGCATCATGTACTTGTTATGTTGTTGAAGTCCACGCTCTTCAACGCGTAGTTGTTTCGCTCACGCGGGGGTGGGGGTGTGTTTGCGCCGATGGGAAGGCTGCTCGGGCACTTGATTATTGTTTTGTGTGCTGTTTGTTCTCTCTCTCTCTCTCGCTCTCTCTCTCTCTCTCCCCCCCTCTCTCTCACACTTCTGTTGCGCCGCAATTTCCCACTGCGCTCGGCGCACGGACGTATGCATTTTTTTCACATGTGCATTGCTTTCCCATGCCTGGCAACAAAAAAACACAAACTCAGCCACTCATCTTTTGTATGTTGTTGCCCGCCCAACTCTGCATTGACGTCTGCTTTCGCGGCGGCGAAATCAGACGCGCACGGTCGCGTGTCTGATTTCGCGGCCGCGAAATCAGACATGCGAAGTCTCATGTCTGATTTCGCGGCCGCGAAATCAGACATTCGACCTTTCATGTCTGATTTCGCGGCCTCGAAAGCAGACATTCGAAGTCTCATGTCTCATTTCGCGGCCGCGAAATGAGACATTCGACCTTTCATGTCTCATTTCGCGGCCGCGAAATGAGACATTCGACCTGTCATGTCTCATTTCGCGGCCGCGAAAGCAGACAAAAGCAGACAAAAGCAGACAAAAGAAGACAAAAGAAGACAAAAGGAGACATGAAAGAAGACAAAAGCAGACAAAAGCAGACAAAAGAAGACAAAATCAGACATTACATGTCTGATTTTGTCTTCTTTTGTCTTCTTTTGTCTTCTTTTGTCTGCTTTTGTCTTCTTTTGTCTCCTTTTGTCTGCTTTCGCGGCCGCGAAATCAGACGCAAAAAGAGACAAAAGAAGACAAAAGAAGACAACATCAGACATTTGGGCGGGCAAAAGCAGACAAAAGCAGACAAAAGCAGACAAAAGAAGACAAAAGAAGACAAAATCAGACATTGAATGTCTGATGTTGTCTGCTTTTGTCTGCTTTTGTCTGCTTTTGTCTTCTTTCATGTCTCCTTTTTGTCGTCTTTTGTCTTCTTTTGTCTGCTTGTGTCTTCTTTTGTCTGCTTTTGTCTGCTTTCGCGGCCGCGAAATGAGACATGACAGGTCGAATGTCTCATTTCGCGGCCGCGAAATGAGACATGAAAGGTCGAATGTCTCATTTCGCGGCCGCGAAATGAGACACGAAAGGTCGAATGTCTCATTTCGCGGCCGCGAAATGAGACATGAGACCTCGAATGTCTGCTTTCGCGGCCGCGAAATCAGACATGAAAGGTCGAATGTCTGCTTTCGCGGCCGCGAAATCAGACACGCGACTGCGCGCGTCTGATTTCGCAGCCGCGAAAGCAGACATCAAATCATGCATCTGGGCATTCAGCGGGACCCAGAACACAGCCTTGCACCATTGGAGATTTGAGCGGGCGCAGGCACAATCACATAACAGAACTCGAACGGGAGCTCCCAGGCTGCGCGCCGCGTTGTTGTGATGTTGCGTTTTATACGAGGGTTTACGGGTTACGGGCTGGCGTCGATGGGGTGGTCGCGTATGTTTGTGGGCCGATGCGAATTGGCCGTGGGCCGCTGGGCCACGGCGACCAGCGATGGGGGACGCACCCTGGGCCTCACGGGCTATGGGCGACTGGCTGTGGATGGCAGAAATAACCAACATGCGGGCTGAGATGCGCCATGCCGCCCGCCGCTAGCCTAGCCTCCCGTGGCCATGGGACCCGTCTAGGCGCTCGGGGCACGGGGCGCTTCCTTCAGCGCCCATAGCGCACCCGCTGGGAGGTGCAGCGCCTAGCGCCCATAGCCTAAAACCTACAAGAAATTAATTGCACATGGCGCATTGCCCTCGCGCGCGCAGTAGCGTTGCCCGCGCGCCCACATATTGCGTTACTCTCTCTCTCTCTCTCTCTCTCTCTCTCACACACGCACAGACACACTCACACACACATACACACACACACACACACGCACAAACACACACACACACACATACCCACACACACACACACACCACGCGTGCACGCAAGGTCTTTGATGCAAACACAGCGGGCGAACATTGGGTGGGCGCGACAGAACCTGCGCGGGCGTCACTACCATTTTGACCAGATTTGCACGCGCGTGGGGTGCTCGCCCAGGCGCGCGCGAATTTGAGCAACGGTGGTCCGCTTGGGGTGCGCGCCAAAACCAGCGGCAACATAGCTAAACTTGATGCACCTGGCCAGCACCAGCCGCAATGGCGCGAATCTTGTCGTACCTGCCCCAAACCAGCCGCAACGCAGGAAATCTACCCGCATCTTAACAAAACCAGCCCCGCGCTTCGGTTTCCGCCCCAACCGCGGGAAACCCTCGAGAACCAAGCGCAGCGCGCGGAATCCCAGCGCAATGCTCATGTATTGCTGGAGCCATTTGAAAACCCGATAGGCTGAACCAGTTCGCCCGAAAATGCAGCCAGCGCGCTCTCACAGCTGCGCGTATTATTTGGGGCGGAGGGGGGGGGTGGTGGGCGAGCGGTGGGGGGGGGGGGGGGGGCGGTGGGGGTGGTTGGTGGGTGGGTGGGTGGGTGGGCGGGCGGGGCGAGGTGGGGCGGGCGGGAGGGGGGAGGGGGAGGGGAAGGTGCAGGGGTGCCCGCTTGGGCGCTCCGCGCAAGCTCGGCGGCGCCGCGGGCGCACCCCCGCCGCGTCTGATCTTGACAGCTCGATCGCGCAGCCCGAGCGTTCTTGGAGCGCTCCGCCAGCCACGGCGACGGCGCCGCGCAGGGCGCCCAACAGGTCGCCCTCGTTGGCGGCCGCCCCGACTCGGCCCCAGCGCCGCCGCCCGCGATGGGGGCGCGGAGGGGAGGGGGGGGGGGGGAAGGGCGAGCGCAGGAACAAAACAAAGCGCTGACTTCGCCCGCGGTTGGTCGGCGATGGCGGCGTGGACGCGCGCGGCGCGGGCGCGACGGCGCCCGCGGCCCGTTGCGGCAGTCCCGAGCGGACGCGCCCTTGCCGACGCACGCAGCGGCGTTGCTCGCAATCGCGATGGTGCGATCGTCTGCGTGCCGCCCAACCGCGCGCGCAAGCTGCGCGTCGAACGCCAGCGCCGCCCCATGTCGGGGCATCGCTTCGCGGCTGGCCGCGTCGCCGCGCCCGTGTCGTCCACGGCGAACGCGCCGTTGGAGTGGGAGTTGCGATCGGCTGCTTCGCGCCATTGCCGCCGTCTCAGCGCAGCCGCAGCGCCGCCCCCGCGCGGCGTTCAGTTGCCCCCAGCTGCGCCATCTCACGTTCGTCGCCGCGCCAGCGCCGCCGCGGCCGTGTTCGCGATTGGGACAGGTGCGCGCCAAGGGGGAGGGGGGGGGGGGGGGTGAAGGGGGCGGGGCTTGCCCGCGACTGGTGCGAAGGGCAGGGAGGCGAAGGGCGAGGAGGATGGAGGCGCTGGGGGAGGCGCGAGGGTGCGAACGGGGGCAAGGGCGATGGGGGGGGCCAGGGGCGATGGGAAGGGGGTGGCGAGGAAAGGCAAGCTGCGCCCAACGCCCCGTGGCATCGGCGCCCCGTGACATCGGCGCCCCGATTCCGTCGTTGACCGCGATGGTGCCGTGCGCCGTTTCGCGCCCGATCGCGGGGCGGGAGCGGCCCCGCTTTCGCGCCGCGCAAGGTCGACAGGCCCGCGCGCGGCCGCCGCGGCGCGGCAGCTGGTCGGTGCGCAAGGAGGTGCAGCCTAGATGAATTGCAGCCGAAACAGCGCTGCAGCGTCGCAGTCAGCCCAGGCGCCCGCTTGCCAGCAACGGCTGCGCGGCTACTTCGGCAGCTTGGCAGGCGCGCAAAATGGGCGTGGGGGCGCGGCAGTGGCACCGCTGTCGCGCGCGAGGGCGAGGGGCGCATCGACCCCCCGCGTCGCGCCCCCCCCTTCCGCCCCCCCCCCCCCCCTTCGCCCGCGCGCGCGCGCTCTCCCGAGGAAGCTTAGACGGGTTAGATCGCGCAGCTTTCGCCTTCAAATCCTGCAGCGCCCGCAGCCCGCGGCGCCAATCCCGAAGGGGGCGATGCCTCGCCAGCGCGCCCAATCCCGCCGCAAACTACGCGCGGGGCGCTTGCCCGAGCCCTGCTCAACCGCGCGCGCTCCGCGCGTCGAGCGCCAGCGCCGCCTCTTTCGGCGCCTTCGCATCGCGACTGGCCGCGTCGCCGCGCCCGCGCCGTCCGCGGCGCGCGCGGCGTCGAAGTGTGAATTACGCTTGTCTGCTTGAGGCGGGCGCTGCCCCCGCTGCCCGCAGCGCCGCGGCCGCGCCGCCCCCGCCCGCGCGGCCCCCGAATTCGCGCGAAACGGCGTCGCGGGCGGGCGCGACGGAACAGGGGGCGGGGGGTGGAGGGCGCGCGCAGGGGGGGGGGGGGCGTGCAAAGGGGCGAGGGGGAGGGGGGGGCGCGTGCGAATGCGCCAGGGCGCGCGGGGCCAAGACCCGTCGGTGTCGGGGGAGACTTGCAAAGGCGCCAGGGGCGACCCCCACAACATTACTAGGAATCCAGCTAGACGCGGAGGGAACTAAGGGGCGCGCGGGCGATTCACCGACATCGCAATGCATGCGCGCAGAACCCTCAGCCGCCTGCCTGAACATTCAGAAACCTAACCGACGCGGCAGGAACGCGTTTCGCCGCGCACTTCCCATTGGAAAACCGCCCGCGTCCGCAGGAACGCGACGCGCGGCGCAGGAACGCCAGGGGCGCGCCCGCCACGCGCGAGAACACACCAGACGCAATAGAAACCCCACGGAACCACAACAAACCACCAGGGCCGCAAGAAACATAGGGGAACCATAACCCATGCAACGCGACCCGTGCACACTTGCTTAAATCAATCGGAAGTCGATTGGGAGTGGTGGAGGACTCGGGTGGTGGTGGTGGTGGTGGTGGTGGTGGTGGTGGTGGTGTTGGTGTTGGTGTTGGTGTGTGTGTGTGTGTGTGTAGGTGTGTGAGTGTTGTGTGTGTGTCTTTACTTTGTGCGCGCGCGCGCGCGGCTGTGTGTGTGTGTAGTGGAGTGTGTGTGTGAGTGTGTGTGTGTGTGTGGGTGTGTGGGTGGTGTGTGTGTGTGTGTGCGGATCAAAGTTTTGTGGGTCGTGCGTGTGCGTGTGTGTGTGTGTGTGTGTGTGTGTGTGTGTGTGTTTGTGTGTGTGTGTGTGCGTGTTGGTGTGTGCGAGTTGGTTGTGGCTGCGCGCTGTGCGTGCGCGTGCGCGGGTTGGGGTGGGGGGGGGGAACGGCGCCCCCGCGAGATGGCAGGGGGCGCAGGCGGTGAGGGAACTGATGGGGGGTGCGCGGGGTGGGGGTGGGGGGCAGCAGGGGCGGGGGGGTCGCTGCGGTCGTCGTCGTCGTCGTCGCTGTCGTCGTCGTCGGCGTCGTCATCGTCGCCGATGTCGCTGTCGCCGTCGCGGCCGTCGCCGCTGCCGTTTTCGCGGCCGCGACCCGCGCGGCCGCGGGCCGCTGCGGCGGCGCCTAGCAGCGGGGCCAGTTGCTTCCTAGTGGGGGCCGCTGGCAGAAACGCAGGCGCGCGCAGCTGGGCACCACCGCTTCAACGGGGCGCCCTCGGCAATTGCTGCGACGCGCAGCGGCGCGTCGATGGCGACTGCTAGATGTCGTTTTGCAGAGTTCCCCACTTGGGAACAGCCGCGTCAACTTCCAGAAGCCATCGCTGGCCGCGGCGGCGCCCGCGCCGTTCGCGCGCGCTTCGGCGCCTGGCGCCCGCGGCAGCAGCGAGGCTGCGCCGCGGCCGCTACCGCCGCGGCAGGGCCGCGCCCGCGCCCTGGAACTGGTCGGGAGGGGAAGCGCCGATTGGCGCGGGGGCGGGGGGCGGGGGGGGCGGGGGCGGGGGCGCGGCGGGGCAGGAATGGCGCGGGCGACGGGGCTGCGCGAAGCGCACCCGCAGCGCGCGGGCGGCCCCCGTCGGGTGCTGGCGCATTCCGAAACAGGAAATCACAGCCGCTAGCAAGCCCGCCGCGGGGCCGCTGCGGTGCGAGAAATCAACCAGCGCAGCGCGCGGGCGGCCCCCGTCGGGTGCTGGCGCATTCCGAAACAGGAAATCACAGCCGCTAGCAAGCCCGCCGCGGGGCCGCTGCGGTGCGAGAAATCAACCAGCGCGCTGAATGCGCCCCGCCGCTGGCACCCGCCCGCGCGCTGGATATTCGCGCGCGCCGCTTCCGCGCCGCCGAAGATCAGTCAGCGCGGGGCGCGCGGCGCGTCTGGGCGCCCGCGCGCCCGCGCCGCCCAGCGCGGGGCAGCGATCGGCGCTGCGCTCGGGGCGAGGCCGCCCGCCGTTAGAATGGCACCCGCGGCGCTGGCGCCGTCGCTGCCCTGGCGCGCGGCGGCCGCCGCGCGGGGCGGGCCCGCCTCTGTCCGCTTCGACTTGACCTGGCCCGCGGCAGCACGCCGCGACAGCTTCGACGTCGGGGCTGAGGCCCCTCGCAGAAAGTTAGGTCTCAGGCTGTATATTTGCCCGACCCCCGCGCCGCCGCGGCGGGGTCGCTTTCTTCGCAGCGACTCCGCCCGATGCGGCGCGCCCGCGGCGTTCGGGCGGCGGCCGCGACGGTGGCGCCCCCCCCGCGCGCTGCGCTGGCCATGCAAGGGCGTTTGCCCCCGTCGGCCGACCATCGGCCCTGTCCTGATCGACGCGGGCGGGGGCGGGGCGCCGCCGCGGGCCGCGCCGAAACGGAGCCCGCCCCCGCCAGCAGCGCCCCCCCCCCCCCCCCTTCCCTTTTTGCAACCGCTGCGGGACAACGGGAGAGAATAGAGAGAAAGAGAGATACATGGAGAGATAGAGAGAGAGAGAGAGAGAGAGAGAGAGAGAGAGAGAGAGAGGGGAGAGAGAGATATACCAAGCAAACAATAGGGATATATATTATATAGGCGAAAGGGGGATGGAGTTTGGAGTGGGAAGAGAGAGAGAGAGAGAGAGAGAGAGAGAGAGAGAGAGAGAGAGAGAGAGAGAGAGAGAGAGAGGTGAGCGAGAGAGAGAGAGAGAGGAGAGAGAGAGAGAGCGAGAGAGAGAGAGAGAGTGAGAGAGAGAGAAGAACAAAAAACCGTGAAAGTTGAGAGGAGAGGAGACTATTGAGAGAGGCATGAAAAAAAAGAACGAGAGCAGAGAGAGAGAGATAGAGAGAGAGAGAGAATCAAACAAAAGGAGAGAGGGGTGGGAGAGAGGGGGACGAGGGAGAGAGAGAGAGAGAGGGAAACTATGTGTGTATAATATATATATAATATATTATATATATATATTTAAATATAGAGAGAGAGCTGGAAAGGGGAACGGATAGTGGAAGCGATAGGGAGAGAGAGAGAGAGAGAGAGAGAGAGATGATGAGATGAGAGAGATGGAGGGAGGGAGAGACAGGGAGAGAGGATAATATATATATGTGTATATATATATACGTCAACGCATGACGGGATATATATATATATATGAGAGAGAGAGAGAGAGAGAGAGAGAGAGAGAGAGCGAGAGAGAGAGGTAGGGCGAGCGAGAGAGAGAGAGAGAGAGGGGGAGGGAAGGGGGGAGCGGGCGAGAGAGGGAGAGGGAGAGAGAAGGGAGAGACAGAGAGAGGGAGAGAGAGAGAGAGAGAGAGAGAGAGAGGGAGAGAGAGAGAGAGAGATAAAGAGAGGGGGGCTCAGCGAAGGGAAGAGCGGGGGGATGGATCGGGCGGGGGAGAGAGAGAGAGAGAGAGAGAGGGCGGGAGAGGGAGATGGGATATATATATATGTATATATATACACACATACATACACACGCACATTGCGCGACAGAGGGGGAGGGATAAATATATATATATATATATATATAGAGAGAGATAGAGAGAGAGAGAGAGAAACAAAAGGGCGACAGGAAGGGGGGGGGACCCGCGCCCACGTATCAGCAACAATGTCATGAGGAAACAGACCGAGATGTCGAAACTGATACACGTCGACATCTACAGGGAGAGAGAGAGAGAGAGAAACAAATGGCAAGACAAACCAACTAACTAGAAGCAAGCACCTGTTGGTGCAGAAGATGCATAGCGCGTGGGCGGGCGGCGCGGGGTGGGCGGGCGTGTGTGCGCGTGTGTGTGTGTGTGTGTGGTGTGTGTGTTGTGTGTGTGTGGTGTGTGTGCGCGGTGGTGGCGGCGGAAACGGCGCGCTGTCCTTTCTGCGGGTGTTCCGACACAGGCTCCAGAGGCCGCGCGGCGGCCATGAGGCTGGGGGGGGGGGGGGGGGGGGGGGGCAGGTGCGAAGGGAAGGGGCGCGCGCGCGCAGAGTCGGGGGGGAGGGGGGGGGGGGAGGGGGGGGGGGGCGGGGTGGTGTGTGTGTGTGTGTGGTGTGTGTGTGGGTGTGTGTGTGTGTGTGTGTTGTGTGTGTGTGTGTGTGTGTGTGTGTGTGTGTGTGCGTGCGTGTGTGTTGTGTGTTGTGTGTGTGTGTGTGCGCGGTGTGTGTGTGTGCGGGTGGGTGTGTGTGGCGGTGTGTGTGGGGGGGGGGGGGGGGGCCATGCATGCATGCGTCGTGCTACGCAGCAGGGTCCGACGAAGTCGGCGGGCGCTCGCCAGCGACCATGTGCGCAGGAGGAGACGGGGTAGTGCCTGCTGCAAGCTTGCACAGTGCACGCACGCATGCGTGCGCATGTGCATGGGCGAACGCGATATGCGCGCGCGTGCTCGGGCGCGATGCGCCGCCGAAGAAATAAGCAGACTGCAGCGGTGCAACGCCGTTGCGCGCCTCGGGCAAAAACAGCAGCCAATCAATGTCAGCATTCGATATCGCCCCGCTCATGGTATACATGAGAAGCGTCGGTAAGCAAACAACAACACGCAACAAGAAACACTGCTGGCTGCAATGTCAACCATGCGGCCGTGAACGGCCCACTCTTAGCTCCCCAGTCGATACGGTGCCCTGCCCATTCTTGAGAAGGTATAGCACATGCATGTTGGCGCCAGAATTTGCCATGTTACAGTTCAGCTTTTTTGTCCACAAGCAGCATATTAACAGTTCGTACACCGAGAAGGTATTCGATGTCAACATGGCGCCTGTCCGATAGCCTCTGGGGCGTTCGAACATGCATGTTGACGTCGAAATCCAACCTACCAGCGTTCTGTGTTCACTTTAAGTTGCATGTATACATGGCGGCCTGCAGGTTTACAAGTTACATTAAAAACACATGTGGGCTCCAGAACCCAGTTGGCCGCCATTAAGGTTGCACGTTGGTTTCCCCGCCAACATTGTGAATTTATATGTAACAAATATGTATAACACTCATGTTGGTACCAACAATTAATGTACCATCGTTAAGGAATCACTTTAGTTCCCAGGCGCGCAGGACGACTCTTCTAATGTGGGCGAAGCACAGTCACCAAGCGCGCGGGCCGCACTATTGTTTACAGTGGCAAGCTCGACGCGTTGGCTCGGCAGCTAAAGTTGGCGCTTAACGGTGGTCACGCGGATTTCGGGTGACCCGCCCGCGCGCGGGTCACCCGCGCTCGCGCGCGCGTCCGTGCGCGCATGGCGAGTTCTGTATTACAGTGGCAAGCTCGACGCGTTGGCTCGGCAGCTAAAGTTGGCGCTTAACGGTGGTCACGCGGATTTCGGGTGACCCGCCCGCGCGCGGGTCACCCGCGCTCGCGCGCGCGTCCGTGCGCGCATGGCGAGTTCTGTATTACCAGCAATCAAAAAGCCGCCATGTTGGCCTGGGAATCAAAGTGGCCCCTTAACGGCGACCGATTGAATTTTGAAGATAACATGCGTTTTTCCAGTGCAAAAATAGAAAAGAAACAATATTGCATTGTCATTAAATATGCTTTATAAAAGTAATCACGCTGACCCGCGCGCGGGTCGCCATGATTGCCCGCGCGCGCATGTGCGCGCTTGGTGCTTTCTGCATGTTCCTCGATCGGAAAGCTGCCATGTTGGACTGGAAATTCCAGTGCCCCCTTAACGGTGACAAATTTGATTTTGAACCTAGCAGGTTTTTTTGTTTCTGTTTTTTTCCATTAGATAAGAAGTTATGTTGGCTTGGGGGCTGGCGTTGGCATTTAGCAGCGACCAGTTCGATCTTGACATTCACATGCGTTTCTGTTGCGCTCTCGGGCGTAGAACTTTCGCCATGTTGCCAGTCTGGCTTCAAACAGTGAGGGGGGGCCATGAGGAGAAGGAAGAAGAAGACACAGGGGAGGATGACGGGGAATGTGCAGAAGGAGGAGCGCTTGGTCCGATCCAGGCGGGAAGTTCGGCAGGGGTGGGCGGAGGGAGATGGGGGGGGGGGGGGGGGGGGGGGCGGGCGGGGAGGGAGGGGGCGGGGAGGGAGGGGGGGGGGCGGGGGAGGGACAAGAGAGGGACACGAGCTCGAGGACAGGGACGGGGGGAGAGGTACGTCTGAAGGAAAGAGAGGACGACCAACGAACGCGCGAGGAAGGGAGCGAGACAGCGATAGAGAGAGGGAACTATGGATAGGGCGAAGGAGGTGTGTAAATATATACACATGCGTGGAGAGAGGGAGAGGGGGATAGAGAGAGAGAGAGGGAGACGGCAGAGACGGAGGGAGAGAGAGAGAGAGAGAGAGAGACCGAGAGAACCGAACACCAACAACAACACCAACAGCAGCATCAACAACATCAACAACACCAACAACAACAACGCGGGGGAGAGACAGAGGGCAAGGGCGAGGGGGCGGATACCTGTAGATAGAATGGCAGAAAAGGGGAGGACGTGGACGTAGTGACAGACGGGGGGGGGGGGAGGGAGAGAGAGAGGGATATAGAGAGAGAGAGAGAGAGAGAGGGAGAGAGAGAGAGAGAGAGAGACAACACGAGAGAGAGAGAGAGAGAGAGAGAGAGAGGCATCGCGCGCGAGCCATAGCGAGATGGCGAGAGAGAAGGGGGGGAAGAGAGAGAGAGAGAGAGAGAGAGAGAGAGAGAGAGAGAGAGAGCGAGAGAGAGAGAGAGAGAGAGAGAGAGAGAGAGAGAGAGAGAGAGAGAGAGAGAGGGAAAAAGAGAGAGGGAGAGAGAGAGAGAGAGAGCGAGAGAACCAGAGAGAAAGATGGAGAACGCGAGAGAGAACAACGGCAGAAGCACGGAACACGTTACATACTCAGAGAGGTTGGGGGCGAGAGGGGGAGCGAGAGAGAGCGAGAGAGACACACATAGAGAGAGAGAGAGAAAGAGAGAGAGAGAGAGAGAGAGAGAGACGGAGGCAGAGAGAGAGAGAGACAGTGGAGGGAGAGAAAGAGAGAGAGAGAGAGAGAGAGAGAGAGCGACATAACAGAAAGAGAGGGAACGAGAGGGAGCGATACCGACAATCACATATAGAGATCGATGGGGGGATACTGGCAAAGAACGGGGGGAGGAAGAGAGAGAGAGAGAGAGAGAGCGATCGCGAGAGAGAGAGAGAGAGGTACAGAGAAAACGGGGCGCATAACCCGAGCTGGGGAGAACAACGACGATGTATGAAGAGAACGGGGGCGCTATATACGTGCGTGTCCGTATTCAGATATAGATGTATAGTTGCAATAAACGATGTATAGCAACAGTGGTGTATACATAGGTCTCGTGTCTGTCTACATGTGCGTGTGCACATATTCATATATGTACATGGGCATCCGCCCAGTGTGTGCTCACGCGCGCGTTCGTCTGCCTACGTATTCGTGCTTTGTGTTGTCATGAGATGCGCGTCTGGCCCCATGTGCTAATGTCAGTGCTGCCTATCTGTGGTTATGCCTGCACGCGTATGTCTATGTCTGTTTATGTATGCTTACACCTGCTTAGATCCGAGTGTGCTTGCGTATGCCCGCGGCTGTATGGTTAGTTGTCTGCTTGCGTATGGTCACTATTGTCTATGTCGGCAGTTGTACTTATACTTGCGTATGTCTGCATGTGCTTGCACATGTCTGGATGGCGTGTGTCTGCCTGATCGTGTGTGATTGTGTCTGCATATGTCTGAGTATGTCTGCTTATGTCTGCTTATGTCTGCTTATGCCTGCGCATGCCTGCGCATGCCTGCTTGTATTTGTATGCGTGTCTGGTGTTGTTTGCATGGGTGTATGCTGTCTGCCTCTATGTTTTATCTGCTTGTGTCGGCCTGTGCGTGCCTGTGTCTGCCTATGCTTGCCTGAGTCGACTGGAGGGCTCTCGCCCCCCCATCCTCTCCCCCTCCTTACCCGTCTGTCAGTGTCGGGGGGGCAGCCCTCCCGCGCGGCAGCGTGGGCGCACTTGTATCGATCAGCTCGGACGCGTGGCGGCCGACGGGCGTCCAGCGCAGGGCGGGCGACGACGACGACGACGACGACGAGGAGGCGTGCTCCCAGAACGATGGTGAGGATGCGAGGGGCGACGGACGCCTACGACGACGAAGCAGGCGTGCCAGGGTCATTGGTAAGCGGTTGCGTCAGAGGGGATAACCAGATGAGCAGAGAGCCGTCCAATGGGGCCAGCGTCAGCAGGTGGACAAGGCCGAGCCCGTTAGATGGAGGAGGGAGGGGAGTATGGAATTTGAGGGAACACCCGTAAGGAGGACACGCATATGCATGGCGCATTGAGCGCATGAGACGGGCCGTTGAGGGAGGCGCAGTTGGGGAGTGATGGGGAGAGTTGGTCAGGAGTGGATCGGGCGAGGATGGGCGGGGAAGGGGCATGACCAGAGGGGTGAATAGTGCGAGGGGCAAGGGAGCGGTGGGAATGCAGACGGTGGGGCGGAACACCACGGTGGGGCGGAATATCCAGCTCAAGCTTATAGCACGAGATGTGCGCAGGGATACGGGCGGGCGTATTTGAGGTGATGAGGTGCGGAGGTTAAGTTGGATACGGGTGTCTTGCTCATGCGGCTGGAACTTGTTCCTCCCAGCCACGAGTAAAATTGAACGGTGCTCCCCTGCACGAACAGCAGGGGGAGCAAACAGCGTGGCGCGGCTGCGCCAGCGTGCGAACGTGCGCACGAATAGAAACATGTAAAATGCTAGCAGCCTGCAGCCAGCGGAACGCGTACTTCTTCCAGAATGGCGACTCCGTGATGTTGCTCTCTCTCTCTCTCTCTCTCTCTCTCTCTCTCTCTCTGTATGTATCTCTATCTCTTTCTGTCTCTTTCTCTATCTCTCTCTCTCTCTCTCTCTCTCTCTGGTTCTCGCTATTTCTCTCTCTCTCTCTCCCTCCTTTCCTCCCAGTGCCTTATCCCCTCCATGATTCCAGATATCCCTTAACAATCCTCAGAGTCAGGTTCGCCATGCTGCCTCGTGCGTCGGATCACTCCTGCGCATCCTCATCTTGGTCGCCCTTCTGGGCCTCGCCAGCCGCGTGGCCGCCAGCAGGGTCGGGGCCCGAGCTCTGATCGGCGTGGCCCGCGGGAAGCGTGTCGGCGTCGGCAAGGCCGTCGGGAAGGATCTCGGCAAGCGTATCGGCCAGCTCGTCATTTCCAGCATCATCACCAGGGCCCATATCCCTTCCCTCGTGCATCTTGGCCGCAACCATGTTAGCATCGCGGGCCGTGTCCAGCAGAGACTTCTTTGACTTGGACTGCCAGCTGCTCCAGCGCTGGCTGCCGTTGTACTTCACCCACACCTCCCAGCCGCCAGGCCACTTGGGCCGCTGGTCCACGCCCACCCTGTAGTCGCCGTGCCGCTCGCAGCCATTCCTCGCCTCCTTGATCGCCGCCTGCAGCTCGGTCATCTTCGCGTCGGCCTCGTCGCCGTGGGTCTCGGTGTTGGCCTTCTTGCTAGTGCCGCCGTGGGGCTCGGTGTTGGCCTTCTTGCTAGTGCCGCCGTCGCCGTGGGGCTCGGTCTTGGCCTTCTTGCTGGCGCCGCCGTCAGCGTGGGGCTCGGGCTTGGCCTTCTTGCTGGTACCGTCGTCCGCAAGCGTCTTGGTCCTGAACCGCTTCTTGCCTTTGCCAGTCTTGCCCGAGCCCTTGCCGTCCTTGTTCTTGCCCCTGCCCATCGCGACCTTGCAAGCAGCGCCCGTGCTCTTGTCCTTCTTGGGCGCGCTCGCCTTGCCACGACCTGCAGGCTCGTCCGACCACGCAACAGTGGAGACCCACCTGTCGCCGTCCTGCCACGTGAAGCAGGTGGCCCCGTTGTCCATCTTGAACTTGCCCGTGGCGCGCGCGCCGTCCTCGGAGCGGACGCAGATGTCGCCCTTCATCACGTACTCGCCCTCGTCCTCCGCGTCCTCGTCCTCGTCCTCGTTGTCCTCCTTGAAGCTGCACTCGGACTCCGAACAGGCGTCGACGGCTGCGTCCTGGGGGCGGGGGCGTGGGCGCTGGTCCACCGCCTCGTCTCCTTCATTATCCTCATCTTCCTCCTCCTCCTCTTGCTCCTCCTCCTCGTCCTCCTCCCTCCTCCTGATCCTCCTCAGCCTGCTTCGCATACCTCGTAGTCCTCTTTTCGTTGTTTCGCCTTCTCCTCCTGATTATCATCCTGGCCCTCCTCGTCATCGTCCTCGCTATCGCTCCTCATGGCCCTCCTCCCCATCATGATCATCATCGTTTCAATTATCTCCCTTCCTCCCCTCCTCCGACGCCTCCCCGCTCTCATCATTATCATGCTCATCATTCTCATCATCTTGCTCACGCATCAACGGTCCTCCTCGCCCTCCTCATACATCCTCCTCATCATCCTGCTTTTCAGCATCCCCATCATCCTTCTATTCGCCCTCCTCCTTCTCCCCCTCCTCCTTCTCCCCCTCCGACTTTTCACCGCTCGTCTCCTGCTCGGGCTTGACGACCTTGCGGCCGCCCTTGCCGCCCTTGCCGCCCTTGTCGACCTTGTCGACCTTGTCGACCTTCTCGCCGCCGCCTCGGAGGCCGAGGAGGAAAGACGGGGAGGGGAGGGAGCGACGGTGATGCGGAGATAGGGGCGGGGAGGGGGAGGAGCGACGGGGAGGAGAGGGAGCGGGTGGTAAGACAGGGATGGCGGGAGACGTGGAACAGGCGAGGACACGCAAGACCCAGGAGTACCGCAATGGTACCGGAGGAGGACATGAATGTTGACAACCAGGATGATGAAGGAGATGAGGAGGGGAGGACGGATGCTGAAGAGCAGGATGTTGAGCAGGATCGCGGGGATAAGGAGGCATAGAAGGAAGGGGGGCGGAGAGAATCAGAACGATGATGCGCAGGTTGGGGCGGATGGCCAGGAGGAGCGATCCTGAGGATGAGAGCGAGAATGATCAGGAGGAGAACGAGGAGGAGCACGAGGAGGAGCAGGGTTGGGATGGTGAGGAGCAAGAGGATGAGGCGGAAAAGTCCCCGCGCAAGCCTGCTCCATCGGAGTCGAGGCTGTCGTCGAGGCTGTCCGACTCGAACAGGCTGCTCCGCATGTACTCGCGGAAGTGGCTCGTGCTAGTGTTGCCGTCTTTGGCCGTGTTCTTGTCTTTGTCCTTGCCCTTGCTCTTGCCCTCCAGCCCCATGAGCTCGGCGAGCTCCGTCGGCATGCTGTAGCCGTTCCTGGCGTGTGCTATGGTATATATATGTGTGTATACATACGAATCGGCATACCTAGACACACATATATATACATATACACAGGGAGTCGGAGATAGAGCGACACATGGACATATGCGTATGATGATGACGATGCTGATGATGATGCTGATGGCGATGATGCTGATGCTGGTGATGTTGATGCTGCTGCTGATGCTGTTGATGACGATGCTGCTGCTGAGGATGATTCTGGCGATGACGATGATGATGCTGATGATGCTGCTGATGATTATGATGATGCTGATGAGGAGGGGGCGAGCGAAAAGGAGGGGGATGCTGAAGAGCAGGGTGAGGAGGAGGATGGGGGATTGGGAGGAGGAGTGTAGAAGTGCATGATGATAAGGATGACGACGCGGACGATGAGTAATACGAGCAAGCACAGGAGGAGGTCGGAAGGGATATACTGGAGACGATGGTAAGCAGGAGTGGGAGGATGACCAGCGTAATGGAGGTTTGAGCGGGGAAGGGCTACCATCGTATGTTATTTTCCTCGTCATATCGTTACCTCTCTCTCTCTCTCTCTCTCTCTCTCTCTTTATCTCTCCCCGCTCTATCACTCGATGCCTACCGCCTACCGCCCATCATCGTCCTCATCCTCCCCATTATTCTCCTTGTTGCATCCCTCCCCGTTGTCCTCATATTCATCCTCATGTCTCTCATCTTGTAATCCTTCCCCTCCTACCATACTGCTCCTCATATCGTTTTGACCCGTGGAGTCCTGATGTGCCGCCTCCACCCAGCAACGAAGTCGAGGATCTTCTTGGCTTCCTCGCACACCTTCATCTGGCTGAAGCGCGGGCCGATCACCATCGCAACTGCCACCTCCCAGTCCGATAAGTCGAACTGCAGACCCACATGCACGTCCATGGCGCTCTTGAGCACCTTCCACCAGCCGCTCCCCAGGGCGTACTCGGGGAGGCCCTTGACCTTCTTGCTGCCCCCCGTGTGCCACGCCATCAGCTCGCCGCTGAGGACCATCTGCTTGGGGAGCAGCTGCAGCGCCCGCGCCAAGCCCTCGCGCGTGGGCTTGCTCATGGCCGCCTGCGGCGCGGCGCGCCAGCCCCGAGCGCGCCTGCAGGCCTGAAGGGGGCCTGGGGCCTGCAGGCGCTTGGGCCTGCAGGGGCCTGTGGTGTCCTTCTCCCTCTCCTTGTCCTGCTTCCCTCTCCTCCCTCATAGTGTTCGTCGTTTTCCTTCCCGCAGTCTTGTCTTTCATCGTCGGCGTTCGTCGTTACCTTCCTCATCATACTTAGCCTAATCGTCTTCATT
This sequence comes from Prorocentrum cordatum, assembly GCA_963575745.1. Taxonomy (NCBI): domain Eukaryota; class Dinophyceae; order Prorocentrales; family Prorocentraceae; genus Prorocentrum; species Prorocentrum cordatum. The sequence goes on along the minus strand of CAUYUJ010015593.1, from coordinate 549,357 downwards.
CTGATTATCCCGTCGAGGTCCTGATCATCCTCATCCTCCTTCCCCTCGAGGTCCTCCTCCTCCTCCTCCTCCTAATCCTTCTCCTCCTCCTCCTCCTCCTCCTTCCCCTTCTCATCACCATCCTCATCCTCAGATTCATCGCCCTCATCATCCTGATCATCGTAATCCTCACCATCGTCGCCGCCATCATCATGCAACTCATCATAATCGTCATCATCATCATCATCACCAGCAGCATCATCATCGTCATCACCGTAGCCAACGTCATCGTCATCGTCATAATCATCATCACAATCGTCATCATCACCACCATCGCATTCCTCATCATCATCACCATCACCATCACCATCACCACCATCATCATTACCATCATCACCATAATCATATTCCGCATCGTAATCGTCGTCGTCATCGTTATCGTCATCATCATCATCGCCATCATCGTCGTCACCATCACCAGCTTCATCGTTATCATCATCATCAGCATCACCATCATCATCACCATCATCATTAGCATCATCATCGTCATCAGCATCGTCATCATCAGCATCATCATCGTCATCGTCATCGTCATCGTCATCATCACCACCATCCTCCTCCTCATCATTGTCATCATCATCATCATCATCATCATCATCATCATCATCATTATCAGTATCTTCATCATCATCTTCATCTTCATCAGCAGCAATCACCAAGGTAAAACAAGACAGAAGAAGACAAACAAGACAAAAGAAGACAAACAAGACAAAGTAAGACATTAAAACACATCAAAACCTTCCACGCGGAAGGTGTGGACGGTGGAGAGTCAGGGCAGACGGCCCAAGATGCTTCCAAGACGCTCCCAGGCGCCTCCAAGAGACCCCAAGAGGCGCCCAAGAGGCGTCCCAAGAGGGCCCCAAGAGGCCAAAATCATAGATTTCCGATTGGGAAACGTATAATTTTAACATATACAGCTTTTCAGCTTTGACGGCGTTCAAAACAGGCCAAGAAGCCCCCCAAACCGCCCCAAGACGCCCCAAAGAGGGACCCCAAGACGGCCCAAGAGGGCGCCAAGACGGCCCAAGAGGCGCCCAAGACGGTCCAAGAGGGCCCCGAGACGGCCCCAAGAGGGGGACCACGAACCGAAAATCTAAACCATTCGCCCCGACAATGCCCCAGGAGGCCCCACGAAGTCCCCAGGAGGCCCCCAAGAGGACCCCAAAAGGCCCCAAGAGGCCCCCAAAAGGCGCCCACAAGGCTCCACGAGGCACCCAAAAATGCCCAAAAGAGGTTCCAAGAGGCCCCAGAAAAGCCTCCAAGAGGCTTCGAAATTTCCTCTGCGAACCTCGCGACAAGCCTGACCCCCCCTTCCGCCTCTCCCCCATATTCCCCCTGTTCCTTCCCCTCCTCCCTCCCCTCCTCCTCCTCCTCCCTCCTCCTCCTCCTCCTCCGCCTCCTCCTCCTCCTCCTCCCCTCCTCCTCCTCCTCCTCCTCCTCCTCCTCCTCCTCCTCCTCCTCTCTCCTCCTCCCTCCTCCTCTGCTTTCACCTTCTTCGCGTTCCTCTTGTCATCGGCCTCGTCCTCCCTCTCGCTCGGACCCCCGCTGCTCCCACTTCTAATGGCCATGGCACGGGCGCCCTACTGGTATCATTTGCGTGCCTTGCATTTCGCGGTGCCCTTCTTCTCGTCACGCGCGACATATCACGCGTCCACGGAGAAAGCCGACTTCGGCAATTTCCTCTGGCACTTGCAGCCTTCCCCCCCCTTCCGCCTCTCCCCATATTCCCCCTTGCTCTTTTCCTCATCCCTCTTCCTCTCCTCCTCCTCCTTCTCCTCCTCCTGCTTTCACCTTCTTTGCGTTCCTCTTTTCATCGGCCTCGTCCTCCCCCTCGCTCGGACCCCCGCTGCTCCTACTTCTACTGGCCATGGCGCGGGCGCCCTACTGGTATCATTTGCATGCCTTGCATTTCAAGGTGCCCTTCTTCTCGTCACGCGCGACATGGCTCGCGTCCACGGAGAAAGCCGACTTCGGCAATTTCCTCTGGCACTTGCCTCCTCCTCCCTTTTCCTCCTCCTCCTCCTCCCCCTCCTCCTCCTTCTCCTCCTCCTCTGCTTTCACCTTCTTTGCGTTCCTCTTTTCGTCGGCCTCGTCCTCCCTCCCGCTCGGACCCCCGCTGCGCCTACTTCTACTGGCCATGGCACGGGCGCCCTACTGGTATCATTCGCACGCCTTGCATGTCACGGTGCCCTTCTTCTCGTCACGCGCGACATGGCTCGCGTCCACGGAGAAAGCCGACTTCGGCAAGTTCCTCTGGCACTTGCCACTGCACTCACAGGCTTGCCAACTGCGCACCGTGAACCCGTTGGCAATGCAACCTGCGCGTGCAACTTTACTATTCCTCGTGAAGTGCTTACTCTCTGGATCGTCGCTGATGTGTTGCTGCCGAGCGAACTTTTCTTGCACGCCGCGCACGTCAGCAGCCGCGTCAACCGCTTCGACTCATCGACGACCCCTTTCGCGGTTGTGTCGCGCTTACTGCAGCCCCCGCGCGCCACTCTCGCTCCTTTCTTCGCCCTATGGCCCCCCGCCTGGTTGCGATTCAAATGCCCCGTCTCCCAAAAACTCACCCCGCATCCTGGCGCGCAGCACGTCAGCGGCTTCGCCACCGCCTTGTCTTTACGCCTCCTATGATTCGACTCGCGCGTCGCCTTGTCACGTTCCTCCGCGCATTTCCTACGCAGCCTCGCCCCCGCTGCATGGTGCTTCTTCTGTGCATCCGACATGTCCGCCTTCTCCTCGTACAGCGACAGGCACTTCTCGTTCGAACATCGCACAATGCCGACGCTGTCGCTCCACTTCGCGTTGCCGCTCCGCGAGTTCTTCATCGCTTTGACATGACTGCACTTCGCGCAGGACATTGATCGAATCCTTTTCGTCTCCCCGTCGCCGGCCGCTGCGCCCGCGCCCCGACCGCTACCGTGCCGCGCTGCATCTTCCCCCTCCGCTCTCGTTGCCCACCCTTTGCACGTTGTGCACCATTTTTCACTGGCGTTTTTCATCTCTGCCGCGCATTCTTTGCAGAGCGCTGGCCTCTCCTTCCTCTGGAATTCGTACTTCGCGAACGCCTCTACAAGCAACCTCCGGCGGCAGCGCTCGCACTGGTCTCGTGGCATTAGTTCCGCTTCCCATTCCTCCCAATCCACGCTCTCCCCTCGTAGCACCTGCAACAATTTCTTCGCGCCCGCCATCTCACCTGCGTTGAAGGCTTCCTATCAAGAGGCCTGAAGATCAGCAGGTTCTCTCGCCTGCGCACGCGTGTGATGGCAACGTAAGTCGACATCCAACTCACGCCGCGCCCTCTTTCCAGGTCCGCTATCACTGCCCCCATGGTCCGGCCCTGCGCTGAGTGCGCCGTCGCTGCCAACGACGGGGTTATCATAAACTGCGTTCGCGTGACACTCAATACTGGATGCTTCCGATACCCGTCCAAGAACCATTGCCGCCCTTTCGATGGGAAGATCGGATACAGCCCCGGCTCCCACCCTGGCAGGTGCCACTCCTTTCGTATGGAAGTCCAACACAATCACTCTCGGTAGATCATCACCATCATCATCATCATGATCATCAGCAGCATCATCATCATCACGATCATTTGCATCATCACAATCATCAGCAGCATCATCATCAGCATATTTTGCCTGCTGCAACTCATCATCATCATCAACGTCATCAGCAGCCGCAGCGTCAGCGTCAGCATCAGCATGATGAGCATCATCACCATCAACATCAGCATCAACATCATCATCATCATCATCATCAGCATCGTCGCCAATAGCCTCGGCATCATCAGCATCATCATCAGCATCAGCAGCACCGTCAGCGCTGGGGGCACCTTTTCGAGCCTTCGGCCCGAAGACGCCCCCAGCGCTCCAAGAGGCCCTGAGGGACCCCCAAGAGAACCTCAAAGGCCTCCAAGAAGCCCCCAGGAAGCCTCCAAGAGGCCCCACAACTTGGCCCAAGATGCCTCGAGGCGGCTGGATATGGCCTGCAGACAGGCCAAGATGCCACCAAAAGGCCGCAAAAGAGCACCAAGAGATACGATAACAGCAACGAAGCAACAAGAACGATGTCGAGCGCCGTGTCACGATTCAAACAAGCCTCGTGAAATGCAGTCCTGGAGACGCAGTAGTTTATATAGGGGTCGGCGGATGTGGCGTAAGCCTATAGAATCGTTTTGGGTAGCGACGACTTGCCGACGACCCGCGCCGCTACCCACACGCACACCTGCCAGACTGTGAAAAACGTACGCGTCCCCATGTGGCGACCTGCCTTGCCTTGCCAACAGAGTACAGCATTGTGTGCCCTCGCGGTCCATCAGAGCTTCGGTTCTCCAATCGCCACGACAGCTCGAAGCCATCTCACTCATATCCGCAACTGTGGGAAACAAGTTCCTCATCCTCCCTGTCATCCTGTTCCTTCTCCCTTTCCCCCGTCACTTTCTTTCGCGACGCTGCCCCCTACCCTTACTCGTCCTGCTCCTCTCTCCCCCGCTCCCTCGCTCCTCCTCGTCCTCCTCGTTCCCTCGCTCCTAGCTCCCTCGATCACCCGTCGCCTCCACGACTCTTCTCCCTCCGTGCGTCCGTCGCTCCCTCTCCCCCGCCTCCCTCGCGCGTAGCTTCATTCATCCATTCACCTCTTCGCCTTCCCCCCTCTTCCCCTCAACTGCCTTTACACTCCCCTGATCGTGCCATATTGGCAGATTTCGGGCCACTGGTGGCGTTCAACCTTGAAGAAAGCCCGCGCTGGTGTCGCCGACGCGTCGGCACGACACGAAATTACCGTGCTGTTTTTTGTTGTTATTCGCCGGGGGGACAAAGGCTGGGTCGCTGCGCTCGGGAAGGCAAGCACGAGGAGGGTGCATTGGCCCCGCCATCGGGCGGCGAATCAGAGGGTTCAGACCCTGGAGCAGGAGGTGATTGAGTGCTCGTACCTTCTTGTCGTGACGGCCCCGCCGAGGCGCACTCGTACCAGCCACTCTTGCCTCCCCCCTCCACTCGTTTCCCCGCATGCTCCTTCCACGTGTTACCCGTCCGCCTCCGCCCATCCATTCTTTCTTCCCGCGCGATGTCCCCTCAGGCGCGGAATCCGTATGTCTGAGACCCAGATGGCGTCGTATCCGTGCGCCAGGGAGTTGGGGGGCCGTCTGGAAACACAGAGTCTGGAACAGTGTCCATTCCCTTCCTCATCTGCTCCCTCCTCCCACCCCTCGTCCCCACCCCTCCTTTACCCATGCCTCCCCTCCTCTGCCCGAACTCACCCCTGCCCTCCAACCCTCCTCCTTCTCCTCCTCCATAATTACTCAATATGAATACTACTCTCCCTCTTCCCCTGATGACGTCTTGGGAATGTTCGCCCCCCCCCGTGTACTGTTGTTTACACACAGGTTTCCCCGGAGTTGGGTTCTCGCCTGCATTTTTGTTCCAAAATGCTGTTCTCGCTGAGGCACTGGCTTCATTTTCGTGCCCTGCTCGTTCCGAATCGTGCTCCCGCTGCAGCGCTGGCATCATTTCCGCCGGCGCCCGGGCTGCACGCCAGAGCCGGCGCCTGGGCCGGCGCTCGGGCCGGGTTCGGAGCCGGTTCCGGCCGGCGCCGGAAAATCGAGTTCCGAGGCGGCGCCGAAAAAAAATGCTATTCTAATACACATTTTCTTTTTGAAAATGCTGAATTTCGACGCCCACAGGCCAGCGCCCGAGCGCCCGGGCCGGACGCCCGAGCCGGCGCCCGGCGCCCGGGCCAGCGCCCGGGCCGGGTCCGAAGCCGGTTCCGGCCGGCGCCGGAAAATCGAGTTCCGAGGCGGCGCCGAAAAAAGGCCATTCTAATACACATTTTTCTTTTGAAAATGCTGAATTGCAGCTTCTGGCGCCCGGGGAGCCTTCCCCGGAGTTAGGTTTTCGCTTGCAATTTTTCCCCAAATGTGGCGCCGGCATCATTTTCGGGCCCCGCGCGTTCCGAATCGTGCTCTCGCTGCAGCGCTGGCCTCATTTCCGTGCTTCCGCTCGTTCCGAATCGTGCTCCCGCTGCAGCGCTGGCCTCATTTCCCGTGCCATGCCACGGCATGCAATGCAATGCTAGGTTGATACTACGCTTCGCGGTGCTCTTCTACGCCATGCCATGCCGTGCTTTACAATGCATCGCGTACCCTTTCGGGATCATCGCCCTGCTTGACATCTGACTGTGCGAGTAGAGAGGGGATCTGCGCCATGGTAAGGGATGGGAGGGAGGGGTAGGATGCCAGATATGATGCGAGCGCACCTGGCTTGCCCTTCCCCCTCCCTCCTCTCCCCCTCCCTGCTCTTCCCCTTCCTTCGTCCTCCTCCTCTCCGCCCCCCCCACCCCGTCCTCCTCCCTCCTCTCCCCTCCCTGCTCTTCCCCTTCCTTCGCCCTCCTCTCCTCCGCCCCCCTCCACCTCCCGGCCTCTCCCCCCGCCGGCGCGCGAGAGCCTCGAAGCTCTTCGATGCGGGGGGCACGACCGGTGGTGGCGGCTGCCGCTGCGGCGGCGGCCGCCGCTTCTCCGTGGAGCCGGCCTCCTCGGCCGAGGTCGTCGTGGTCGTCGTCATCGTCCTCGCCCTCTGCGTCTCGCCGCTCCCTTGCTTCCTCCCTTTCTCCTGCCTGCTCTCGTGGCCCCTCCCTCACCCCCCATCCACGATCGCTCCTTCCTCCCTGCTTCCTTTCGCCTTCATCCCTCTCCCACCTCACCCCCCCTCGCTCATCCTTCCTCCTCCTCCTCCTGCCTCCTCCTGTCTCCTCCTCACTCCTCCTCCTCCTGTCTCCTCCTCCCTCCTCTTCCCTCCTCCCTCCTCCCTCCTCCTCCTCCTCCTCCTCCTCCTCCTCCTCCTCCTGCTCCTACTCTTGCTCCCTCCAACTCCTCCTCGTCCTGACCCTCACGCCGCCTGAACTCGTGAACTCGCCGCCAGGGAAGGCGGGGGAGATGGAGGCGGATGAGGAGGGGCGTTAGGGGGCGCTGCGGCTCGGGCAACCCGGCAAGGGAAAAAGCGACTCGGAGGACACGGGGCGGGCGGGCGGGGGGGGGGGGGCGGCCGGCAGGCGGTACTGCCCGTGGTGGTGGTCGTGCTCGATGGTGGGCGTGGCGGTCGTGGCCACGGCAGCAGTCGAGACCAGTCCCGCCGCCCGCGCGAGCAGAGGCGGCACGCCGCGCGGCGGGAAGTGCGGACTGTCTCCGCCGAAAAACCGAAGGCTCAAGGCCACGGAGATCAACGGCACTCCTGAGGTGTGGGGGAGCCCAAACGTGAAGAGCGTAAAGGGTGGCCCTCCAAGGCTACGATTCGTTCTCTGGAGCCTCCTCCCTCCCTCCTCCTCTCCTCCCTCCTGCCCCCCTCGGTTCAGAGCTCGCTACCCTCCCCGCGGCCCAGAGGTGCCGAAGGATTTGAGGACCTCAAACTGCGGTCATCACGTACCTGTTGAACGCGGGGTGGCACCCAGCAGCAGCGAATTCTTGGGACACCCCCGACGGCACGAGCAGCTGGAATTTCAACGACCAGGCCCTGACTGGTTGCAGTGCCATCGACGTGCCCGAGAGTTTCTTTCTTGAGTTCCAATCCACCATCCAGGCCAAGTTATGGGAGGACGCCTCCACACACTTTGGCGGCAGTGGCATGGAAAGAGGTATAAGTAATCATTCCTACAGACAGTTACTACGACAGCTCGAAGGAGGGCCCTGGCGGGCCCCGTCTGGCAGATTTGATGCTTGCAGCGGCGACAGGAGCGTCTTGGCCCAGGACCAGGAGGCAGACACGCTGCAAGCAGAAGCTAGACGAGAAATGCCCCAGATGCCGTCTCGTTCCCGAGACCAGCTTTCACAGGAGATGGGGATGCGAATCTCGATCAACCAGTTCAGTGTATCAGATGAGCGAGCAGTACGTCGCCAAAGCAGACACCCAGTGGGAGTCCGAGGAGTGTTTCTGGACGAGGGGGCTATTGCCATCGTCGTGGGTCGCCGTCGAGGATCCACCAGACGTCGAGCATTGGCACGTCTCAGAAGGCTCTGGTTTCACAGGTTTCGGACGGGGCTACGCCGAGCAGCCGCTGTACCTGTTCGGCGACACCAGCGGAGGCAAGGAAACGCACCACCCTCGCCTCCGCCGCGTCGGTCTCGGAGTCGCCCTCTTTCGCTCGCTCGACGATGGCATGCACATTTAACTCGGCTTTTGGTCAGCTCTTCCAGGCGTTCGGCAGACGGTCGTTCGCGGTGAATTGTATTTTTTGTGGGTGTGCATACGTGAGAGTGAGGGGCACATTATATACACCACGGATAATTCCACAGTGTGCCCTGGATGGTACGAATCTCCGTGGCTATCGCCGTCGGGGGCCGACGCCGACCTCTGGTGGAAAATAGGGCAGGAACTTGCACGCAAGCCTGAGTTGCATTGCACAGTCTTGTTCATTAATTCCCACTTAGGCGCTGAGCACATGGTAGGAGAGCACGCTCCCAGGCTTATCATTATAGGCAACACCGTCGCCGACGAGTTTGCAGCCGCAGGGGCTCAGATTGCACGTTTACCTGAGAGCACGCGCACACGGGTACATAGGGCTGAGAGTATGGCCTTTGCTGTGCGCATGCGCATTTTACAGAGCACGCTTGAAACAATACATGCTGAAGATAGGTTGTTGCAGGCTGAGTTTTTCGGTGCTCGGCGTAGGCAGCGGAGATCTTCCACCACAGTCGTTCAACCCCCTGCAGTCAGTGTTTGTGCAATTTTCGCCTCGTCGCACCACCTGGGTGACAACGGCCGTTGTTGCACTCGATGTAAGGGGTCGACCTCACTCGCATGTAAGCACGAGTGGCTGAGCTCACCATGTTTCGAGTTAATTAGCGTGGACGGTGTGATTAGCAGACCCCCTCCTGGGCAAAGGGTGCACATCATGGGGGGGTACGCTCACGGGTCTCACGTTTTAAGGTTTCACACGGGGCTGAGGTTGTGGTTTTGCAATGTCTGTGGGAGTTTTGCAGCGGAACAGCTGGCACAGCTCGGTAAGGAATGCACCGCACGCCTCGACGGTAATCGAGCCGATTATCGCAGACGTATTCTCCAAGGACTGCGGCCTAAGGTCTACAGTAAGCGTGAACAGGCAAGAAGAGCCAATAAGCAGCAAGAATATCTGCTTCCAATAGTAACCGGCACAGTCGCCATACCCGTAACTCCGTAACTCCTCCCTCCCGCCAACTGGTCCGTTCTGGGAACCCTGCGGTCACCTCCTGGGAACGCAGGCCTTACTTCCGCCCACTTCCACTGGCGGAGCCGCCGCCGTTTGACTCCCTCCGCCTGCCGCCTGCCTTCCGTCGAAGGCAAGGGTACGCCGAAGGCGAGGCCCTCTCTGAAGCGCCATTGACTCAACGCAGGCGGGCATCCGCGATCGGGGGAGAGACATCAACATGAGCATACATGTTTGGAGGGCCGCGTGGATGCCTTGGGTCGGCGCAGGGCCAGCCGTGGCGACGCCTCCTGCGCCTACCCAAGACATCTGCGCGTGCCTCGGCGCGCCTCCGAGCGTCTGAGTACTCTATTAGTGAATTTAATTGGTTTTAGGGTTTTAACAAATGGTCGCAGCCACGCGGAGGGCGTGCGTAGCGACGCCCCAAATGCTCGGTCTCCAGTACTTCTACGTGGCGGCGCCCCCGCAGGCACGCAGAGGGCGCGCGTGGCGACGGGGGCGTCGCCACGCAGAGCTTCTAAAGACCAACCATTTTGAAAACCAATTGTTTCCACCACTAAAGTACTTTTATGTAGTGTTCGCTGTGTTCTGTGATTGCACTTACCTGAAGGGGCCCTGGGACACACGCAAATCAATACACACAAATAACAGGAACCCCCATAGTTTCGAATGTTTTCTGGGTTTTTGTCTTCCCCCCCCACTTCCTATATTTTCCTATATTTTCATGGGCGTCGACGATTGATTGTGTCTGTGTGTTTTTGTCCCTCTTGATCACCCCTGCTCATGGGTTTGTCCCCGCCAGTACGCACAGCTGCGTGAACTGGTGAGGCAATTTTTGGGGGCCCCGCCTCTGGCCACTCTCCCTCACGAGTGTGCCCTTCTGACGGAGGGGTGACCGCGAATCCCTCTCTCCTTCTCCCTCCTCCCCCCGCTGGGCGCGGGGAGGAGACCCAGCTGCGGCAACCTCAGAGACCGAGCAAAGACGCCTCGTGCGACCGCTGGGGAGATGCCGGCCCCAGAGCAGTCCGCGCAGAAGCGGCCCCGAGCGACAGAAAGGCGTTGCGTGCAATGCGAACTGGTCCACCGTGCCTCAGCGACGTTTCCACTGTGGCGCTGCTGTGCCAAGACTGTTCTCCTCTTCTCCTCGCCGCCGCCTTCCTACTTTGCGGGCTGTGCAATACCCTCTGTCTGCCGTGCTCTTGCCATCACATCGGCCACATTGATATGATGTTTTGCCGCTGCGTGTGTGTGTGTGTGTGTGTGTGTGTGTGCGTGCGGATTCCCCCAACGGCCGCCTCAAGAATCGTGTCAGACCGTGGGTGTGCACCACGGTTGTATGCCATGGATCTGTGCTTTCGTCGAAACCCATGGCAATGTCCTCCCAATGTGGGGTGCCACGTGGCACCACACTGTTAGCAAACCGTACCGTGCCCCTCTGGTCGTGTCGGCGTCGGGCACTACTTGAACGGCAATGGATCGTCCTCCTGATCCTACTCTTGCTCATCATCCTCTGTCTCCACCATTTTCAACTTCTCGCCATCCTCCTCCAGCTCATCGTCCCCCTCCTCGTCGTCGTCGCCGTTCTCCACCTTTATTCCTCCCATCCTCGCATGCACAAGTCCTGCAACACTCCCATTTGTTTATATTCTCCACTTCGCTACGTCAATCCCCTCCACTCCCTCCCTCCATCCATCTCACCTCCATCATGTCCCCTCCTGGCCCTCCTCTTCCTCCTCTTTCCCCTCTGACCTCCTCCTCCTCCTCATCCAAACCTGTAAACCTCCGAGCCTCGGAACCTCGGGATCGTTCCCTCCATTGCACTTCCCGCGCCCCCCCGTGTCCTCCCTCGTCGCTCCTCCCTCGTTCTCATGCGCCTCCATCCCCTCATCCTGGTCAGCCTCGCCCCCTGCTCCCCTCTCCTCATCCTCTTCCCCAAAAACACACGAAGACGACACCCGGGACGACGGCCCTGACCACGACCACGACCACGACCACGCCGACCACGACCACGCCGACGACGACCACGACGACGACGACCACGACGACGACGACCACGACGACGAGGGCACCGACGAGGAGGGGGAGGAGGAGGACGAGGACGACGGCGACCCCCCCCTCGAAGCTTCATCCTCGATCCTCCACGGCCGCGGCGGCGGCGGAGAGGGCGTCCTTCCGCTCGGCGGCCAGAGCCCGCACCGGGGACGGCGAGGGCACACCGCCCAGCTTGCTGACAGGGGAGGCGCCCAGCGCCGCGGGCGAGCCGGAGATGCGGCTGAGCATGCTGAAGGGGCCCAGTCTTTTCTTTGTCCGCGCGCGCGGTCGGGGGGGCGGCGGGGTTGCCCGAGGTGCCCCTGGCCCGAGGAGGTGTCTGCCGGCTCGGTCGTGCCGCTCGGGAGTCCCTGGGGCCCTCTGGGCCCTGGGCCTCGTGCGGGGTGCTGTGGAGACCGCCTGGGCCTCCCTAGACATGCTGGGGGCGCTCTGGGCCAGGGACACCTCTGGCAAGCCGGGCCCGGCGACCTCGTTGCGCCCGCGCACGCCGAGGGCCGGACTTCTCGCGCGTAGGCGGAGAGTCTGGCAGGGGGGCGGGATCAGCTTGCCTCGAGTTGGGGCAGATCTGCTCGAATCAGAGAGTGCGTCGGATGGGGCTGCATCGGCACAAAGTCGAGATCGAATGCGATGGGCTGCACCCAGATACGCATCTGCGCTGTGCAAGCTTTGGGCCGCATCGGATCGCTGGGAAATCGAAGTCGAATCGGGTCGAGCTGGGCGACATCGACATCGACTCGGATAGATCGAATCGAAATGGGCCCTGGGGGGGCGGCGTGGGGAGGAAGGATCGCCTTGAAGGAAAGGGGTCCTGGACGAAGGCCGTCCTGGAGGCGTGTCGACGTTTACGGGCCTCCAGGGCTCCAAACTTCAAAGAACGACTCGGGATTAACAACTGGTCCCTGGGACAGAAAACAAGATCCAGGACCCACTTCACTCAGGACCCGTTTCCTTCAGGCCAACGTAAGGAACACTCAATGTCGAGATTCGCTTGGGGCTCTTGAGTCTGTGGCAAGAGAAAGGAGGATTTTCGTCGTAGGGTGAGGAGGATGAGGAGGAGGAAGAGGAGGTGGTGGAGGAAGAGGATAGGGACAAACGCCACAGCGTTCACGCTCAGGTCGGTCTAACGAAAAAGGAAGAGAGGGAGGAGGAATGAGAAGGAGGGAGTAACGAGGCGAAGGAGGAGGGAAAGTGATGAGGACGAGAAAGAGGAGGAGGAGGAAAGAGAGGAGAAAGAGGAGGCATAGCATACGGCAAATGTCGTGTTGCGATTGCGTCCTAGCAATTCTGAAGTATGTAGCTCGGACGTTGCCAGATCTGCTTCTGGCCCGAAAAGTGTCCTCTGGATTTCTGGAGAGCCCATATGACCTCCAAAGAACCCCATGCGAGGCCCGCAAGACCCCCAGTTTCAAGAATGGCGAGACAACGAACAAGTTGGGACGCTCTGGACCATGAACACATTTGGGCCAGATGATCTGGCAACCCCCGACGAGCGACCTCGCCTCTGGAGCCCGGCCGGAACACAGCAACGAAACGGGTGCTGGATCCCGCGCCTTACCTCCTGGACCAGCTCCGAAGGATTGCAAAAAAACCCGAAGGATTGCAAAACAAACCCGAAAGATTGCAAAAAAAAAACCGAAAAAGTCCCGAGTCGTTCTTTGACGCTCTCGTGGCCCGTGGAGGGCACAGCGGGGGCCCGAGAACGGCGACAAGCCTGCAGGGCCCCCTTCCCTCGGGACCCGTCCCCTTCATGGCGGCGAAGCACCCTCTCCCCTTGATCGGGGAGACGTAAGACCCGGGTACGGGGGACTCGGAAATCCCCGACGAGGTCGTCAAAAAAATGACGAGGCCGAGCCTGCATTTTGACGAGGCCTCCCGCTGCAGACATCCCACGAAACTCCTCCTCGTCAAAATCCGAGTCGCGGTCGTCAAAAAACGATGGCGAACCCGAGTCCCGGCAAACCCGGGTCTTACGCTCCCCCGACTTGAGTCCGCCTGGGGCAGAGGGAAGACCTGGGAATGAGGAAACAAAAGGAGGGGAATGAGGAGGACGAAGAGGAGGACCAGTGCAAACCCAAACCTTATTAACGATGTTGGAATACACCCTCCCTCCAAGCTCCCTCTTACACAGGTGCCTGCGAGGAATCATTTCCAATGAAGAAACTGCCTCGTTGGGAGACAACCGTTTGAAGACCCTGAAGCATGCGAAAACGCCATTCTCGGGACTCTAACGCCACGTGTCAACTTGACTGTTGAGTGTTGACGATCCTGATCGTGCCAGAACACTATTTCTAGGACTTCAACACCGCGAATCAACGCAACTGTTGCTCCCTGACAATCCAAAATCGCTCCACAACGCAAATTCTGGTACGTTGGCCATGGACATCCGTTACACTCTGGCAAATGTTTAAGACGACTGTGCGCGGCGGGCTAAGGCGAGAACCACATTTGAAAGGAACCGTCCTCGATCTGTGAAGCTCTTGCAAATGTTTGAAACGAATGTGCGCGGCGCTACGGCGAGAGCCACATTTTGACAACGGCCCGCCCTCAATCCACCAAACTCTTACAATTGTTAAAACGGGTGTGCGCGGCGCTTAAACGAGAACCGCATTTTGAAAACCGCCCGCCCTGAATCCGCGAAACTCTTGCAATTTCTTAGAACAAATGAGCGCGTCGCTGATGCGAGAGCCACATTTTGGAAGCGACCCGCCCTCCATCTGTGAGGCTGCAATGCTTCAGCTTCGGGGCCAAAAATGATGAGGAAATCTCGGGCGAAACGCCCGGCCCGCCCTTTCGACTGGCCTCGGGGTGCGACAGGGAGGAGCTTTAAGGAAAAAGAATGGGAGAGGAAGAAAGAGGAGCTGATGACGCCTCAGCAAACATATGCGTCAGTCCGCGGAAAGTCAAAAGCAGGGATGAGGAGGAACAGGAGGAGGAGGGGGGAGGAGGGAGAGGAGGGGGGAGAGGGAAAGAAAGGGAGCACACGTGGCAGGAGGCGCCCGTCCAAATAAGAGGGAAAGGGCCTGGAGATCTGGTAGCGCTCGTCCATCTGCTTCACGGCCAGGGCGGCGGCCTGCGCGGTCTCGGCCGCGGCCACGGCTGCGACCTCCGGCGGCGATAGGCAGGACGTCGAAGTCGTCGCCGCCGCCGTCGAGGGGGAGGGTGCGGGTGGGTTGGGGACGCGATGCGACCAAAACGCTGCGCGATATGTATGATGTGCTTCATTGCTATTTTACTATATTTTTCGTGCGCCGTTCATGTAGAATGGGCGAAGGATTGGACGCCCGAAGTGGATACGGACGAAACATACAATGCCGAACATCAAACAGACAGCGGCCACTGCTGGGCAGGCGGCCATGTGTCTTCGAAGAACATCGTCCGCGGCGGCGCGGGCAGCGAGTCAGGTTCAAAATTATCAAAAACAGCTGTTGGGCATTGTGCCCATTTGTCCGTGCCTATTTCGATCGCCCCGAGAGGAGGCGACAGGAGAGGGCGCAGCAACAACAGTGCTGATCCTTTAAGATAGGTGAACGAAGAAACACAAAACAATCGCTGTCAGATGTCGGCGCGGTATTTTTGAATTGGCGCTGGAACCTCTATCTGGCGCGCGGAACGCGCCATGGGTTGCGCCAGAGACGCAACCACGGTGGCCCAGCGCCAATCCCAGAAAGCCGCGCGGACCTCCGAAAGCTGATGATTCTATTTCTTGCGATAACGATTCGTATCGTGCCACGACCCCTGGCCACGATAACTTTCGCGTGTCTCTGGCCAGGCGGGTCCGACGAACAGGGAGGCTCCTGGGCTGCGCTCGGCGGAACGAGAGACACAGAGAGAGAGAGAGAGGGAGAAAAAGAGAACGAGGAGGGAAGAGGCACACGCCACAACACAGCACAACACACACACACACGAACGAGGAAGGGAGAGAGAGAGAGGGAGAGAGAGAGAGAGAGAAGACCCCTAGACACCCCGAGCGGGATTCTTGCATTTGCCGCATTAGACTGAAATTATCTGACGCAGGCGGCATAGACGATTTGAATCGACACTTCGTCTCCGAGCTTGGGCAAAGCAGGAACAGAAACGAGGGAGATAAAACTCAGCGGCGCGAGTCCACAATTTGCCCGAGCTCTGACCCACCCCCGTCAAAACGATGTGGGGCTCCAAGAAATGACTGCACACCCCCTCGACCATGACAGAGGGCGGGAAGCTGAATGGAAAAACGGGTGGCCCAGATCCGCAACCCGATCCTATTGCGCCAACGAGCCCCAAACCCGAAGTAGTCTACGGTGCAGGCCTGGCTAGTTGCATGACGTGCCAGGCGCTCGAGCGGAGGGGCCTTCCACATCCACCTGGCCCCCAGGATCTCGAGGGCAACTGGGGTTCTGACGCGAAGGCATCATCGAACCACCCGCAAACAAAAACGCAGCTGGTCGTTCCCACATTTGCAAGCCTCGGAGGCCCTGGGGTCCAGATTTGGGAGGCCCCAAACATGCTCGGCACTACGCAGTCGGCACCAGCTGGAACCAGGGGGCCCGTGGCGGGCTTGGGACCAGGTGCAGCGAGGCGTCCCCGTCCAAACAGCAGAAACCACATTGCTCGAAATCCACCCCAAAATCGTCGACTGCACGACCTGGCGATTCAGGTCGAACCAAGGTTGCTTCAAAATGTCGACCGAAATCGCGGCGCTGCCCTGGGCCCTCATGGCCTTGGACATACCTACCCCACCGGCGAAAAGCTCCACGAAGATTTGGCTGTGGCGACACCTGGCTGAACCTATGGCGCGCCGCAAAGTGCGGCGAAGGCGAAGCATGACCTTAGAGTCTGTCAGCGCTGGTCCGCCAGGAACGGCGCCGGTGGCAGCGCCGCGCCGACCAGCGCGATGTGGGCGAGGATGCCCTGCATCGCGCTGCCGAAGTCCAGCGCGGCTTGCGGCGCCTGGTGGGGCTCGGCCAGAGCGCGGGCCTCCATGCCGAAGCGCGTCATCAGGGCGTCGCCGTGCCACCTGCCTCGCGCATTGACGCCCAGCGGGCTGCGACGCTTGGCCAGCAGGTCGCGTGAAGCGCCGCTGTGCCTCAACCCGTAGGCGGTGACGCCCGTGGCGGCCACGCCCGGCGCCTCCGGCGCCTCCTGGATCCGAGCCGTCAGGTCGACCGGCACGAACTTCCAGATCCGCTGGTCGGGCGCCCAGCACCTCCGTTTTAGCTTCAGCAAGCGCGGGCGCGGGAAGTCGAGATCGTCCATCGCGGCGCTCTCTCCCCAGGCGCCGACCTCGGTTGGCCCCTCGAGCTCCACGGGGCCCAGGAGGAGGCCCCGGCACATCGCCTGGGGGCCCGTGGCTGCCACCCCCAGCTGAAGCGCTGTCACTGCATCGCACTTGTCGGGCCGCAGGTACGCGTGAAACAACGGCAGGACGGCCGCCGCCCGCTCGTTCAGCTTGCGCGACAGCAGGTGGCCTACAATGGCCAGCGCGAGCACATGCAGCATGCAGCACGGGCAGGCGTGTCTTGCGAGGGGCCACCTTCGCCAATCCTGCTAGTGGTCTGACCGAGCGGGGCAGGCTCCGGCCCCCGTAGCGGCCCGCCTCGGGGCAATGGAACTTCACCGCTGCAATCGCCCCGCTGGCCGCGTCCCCCGCCGAGCCCAGGAAGAAGAGCCCGTCCAGGTAGAGGGCCAACGCGTCGTCGAGACCTTTCACGTTCCCCCAATCGTGGCCCGACTCCAGGACCCACTGCAGATACGACCTCATCTGCTTGAACTAGTCCCTGCGGGTAGCTTCGGCTGCCAGACGGCTCTCGAGGATCGCCATGTGGGACGAGTCCAGGAGGGGCTCCGAACTCGGCGATGATCGGCGGCGCCGGGTGTGCCGCGCAGCCACCGCCGCAGAAGAGGGCGCTGCCAGCCCGACCAACCAACTCCCCTCGGTCGCCACCAGCGTTCGCATCTGGTAAGGGGCCGACCGCGCCGAGGGCAGGGAACCTCGGGGCAGCTGGAAGAGACAGAACAGGTTCAGCACCAATCAGCAGAGCCGCGCGTGAGGGCCGCATCGAGCTCGTCCTGCCGCTTGAGGTAGGACAGGCCTCTGGGCGGATTGTCCGCTGGATTCCTTTCGGACGGGGCCCGGCGAACGTGGGCGTGGAGACGGCGCCCGAGAGTCAAGGCGGCTATTTCGCGGAGGACATTCTGAAGCTGAAAGGCCGCCGAGCGGCCCTTGCCCACCGCCACGGCGAGCCCCATGTTATCGACCAGGGCGAGAACTCGGTGTCCAACGGCCCGACGACCCCGGAGCGCGTGTCGTAGGGCTTTCGAGAGAGGGAGCCCTTCGAGTCGCAAAATGTTCGCCTGGCCCCGCCATGGAAAAGGACTCCACAATGTGCCGAGCCTCGTGGTCCCTGAAGATCGCGTCGATCATGTCGTAGGACTTCTTGAACTCGTCGGCCTGCCGCAGGCTATCAGGCACGTCCTCTGCGCAAGCCGCCTCGGCGACCTCGGTCGCGAAGGCGTGGCTTCGGGCTGCAGCGGCGCCTTGCTTGCAGCGCCATTTCTCTGCAGTGCGGCCCCAACGAGCGACGAGCTCTGGGTTCGCCTGGCGAACGCAGACGCCACGACCCCAGGGCGTGGCATCACTGGCCGTCGCACAGGGCAACCACTGGGCGTCCGCGTGGGCCACAAAGAGGGGGGGCAGGTCCCTGACCACCTTCAACTCCTGAAACACTGAGTCCCAGAGCGGAGCGGCCTGCCTCTTGTATGCCTTCGCGAAGGCGTAGACCGAGCTGAAGACGGACAAAGTCGACCGCTGCAACAGCACTAGCCAGGCAGCATGCCCCAGCACCACCCAGAACCGTCAGGATGGGCGTGAGCGAGGCGGCAGCCGCAGGCGTCGCACCGCACACCAGCGGCCGCCCCGCTAGCCCAGCGCGGACGGGCGGCAAGCGGAAGCAGGGCCCGAGCTCGTACGGCACAGAGATGGCGTAGAAGGCGTTCTGCACGTCGCCCACAGAGTACCAGACCACGTCGCACTCGCTGGTCTCCATCCTCGAAAAGGCCGAGGCGGGCGGCCGGCGCGTGGGCGGCGGCGACTCGAAGTCGCACTTGGCGAACCGCGTGCCGAAGATGATCCGCTGCTGTCCAAACTTCTTCTCGACGAAGAACAATCCGACGGTGGCCTCAGCCTGGGCAGGCACGAGGCGAACCATTCCGCGCCCCAGCATCCCCTGAACGAAGTCGGCGTAGACGCGCCGATGGCGGAAGGAACTCAGAGGAGGAGGAGGAGGAGGAGGAGGAGGAGGAGGAGGAGGAGGAGGAGGAGGAGGAGGAGGAGGAGGAGGAGATGGAGGAGATGGAGGAGATGGAGGAGGAGGAGGCTGAGGAGGAGGAGGAGAGGAGGAGGGAGGAGAGGAGGAGAGGAGGAGGAGGAGGGGAGGAGGAGGAGGAGGAGGAGGCGGAGGAGGAGGAGGAGGAGGAGGAGGAGGAGGAGGAGGAGGAGGAGGAGGAGACCGAACTCAGACCGAGGGGCCGCCGCTGCAGCCGGAGGTCGTCGCATCTTGGCCGCCAAGTCCCTCGGCCAGAAGGCGGACCTCCTCCTCCTCCTCCTCCTCCTCCTCCTCCTCCTCCTCCTCCTCCTCCTCCTCCCTTGGCCGTCAAGTCCCTCATCTTGGCCGTGCTCGACCGAGAAGGCGCTAGCCAGATCCACCGGAACAGCTCCCGCGGCCGGCCAGGGCGCGAGGTCCTTGCTGCAGGGCGCGACGGTTGTAGAAATCTCGCCGTGCATCGCGGCGGACCCGCAGAGCCCGCGAAGGCCCCGCGGGGGTGGACGTCGGCAGGGCGGGCCCCAGCTGCAATGTAGCTGCGCCCCAAGTGCTCGAGGCAGGACTGCTGCATATCCGAAGGCGGCCCGACCGCGTCGCCACCGCGACCGGAGACGAAGTGGAAGGGGCTGGACGCCGTCATTGGCCCACTCGAGGGCGCGCTGACGACGGAGAACACGGCGATGGACAGCTCGAGAGCGGCCGCCTCCGCGCTGGGGAAGTTGAAGATCAGGGAGCGGGAACGCGTCGCGTTGGCGACTCATCCCGCATCAACCGGAAAGAGAAAAGCCTGCGACCCCGGGGCCAAGGAGCAGCAGGTAGCCGAATCCGCGGGAGAGCGGCCGAAGGCTACTCGCCTTCCTTGCCGCCCTTGGCCCCCTTCTTTGGGCGGGCCAGCGCGCGTTCCTCTCTTTTCCTCCTCCGTTCCTTGGCGATGGCGTTCTCGCGGGCGATGTGTTCGCTGATCCAGGTGCTGAGCTCTGGCGGTCCCATGAGACCTCGGGTAGCGGCCATGCCTGTGAAGTGGTCACCGCGATGTCATCGAGCGCGAGCCTGATGATCGACCGCCACTGAACGTGATGGCCCGGAATACTGCCACCATTCTCCAGCATGAAGCGCGCCGCCCAGGCCACGGTCCGCGGCCCGGGCACGGGCCAATCGGCCCACTGTGAAAGGGCCGGGATGGCGATAGCGTCGGCGCAGGACCTGTGCCGCTGCCCGCTCGTGTCGCAGCGCACCGACAGCGCGCGGCAGTCCGAGGCATCGGCACCTCCACCAGCCGCTGGTCCAGGAAGGGCTCCTTCACCATCACCGCCTGTGAGAGCGGCCGCAAACCCAACATGCCCGCCGACTGACGCCGCGGGCCCAGCGGCAGCTGCCGCCCCATCGCCAGCCGCCGCGGCCGCCGCAGGGGGGCCTGCGGCCGCCAAGGCGGCAGCAGCCGCCGCGCCGCCCGACGCGGCCGGGGCAACGCCTGCGGGCACCCCGGCCCGCGCGCCGCCTCCAGCCAAAACCCCGCCGCCGCCTGCAGGAGCCGCCCCGCCGCCGCCAGGGAGAGCCGCCAGGCCTCCGCCAGGTCCACCTGCCACGCCGAGCCCGCCGCCGCCGACTGCGCCTGCTGGGGCTGCAGGCCCCGCAGCGGGTGCACCTCCCGCGACCCCGAGCTGCGAGTCGTGGGCCTCGATGCGTCGGTCGGCCTCCGCCGTGAAGCCGAAGAACTCCTGGGCCGAGAGTGGCGGCTGAAGTCGTAGATCGCCTGGCCCGCTGCCGCAGCGCGAACTGCTCCGCCTGGGCCGCCGAGACGCCAGGCTACGATGTAGTGCCCGACGAACAGGTCATGATCTGGCGAGACCACTGCCACGTGAAACGGCTGCCCGGAAACTGACACGCACCACATTGCGGCGGTGAAGCAGAGCAGGGCCAAGCACTGCGAACGCCACCAGCACTCCATCGCCGATTGTCATCCGGCGGCACGACCCGCCCACGTCCGCGAGGCACCCGACGTCGAGCGCGTCCCTCGGGGCTGGTGGCGGGCCGACCTCCTCGACCTGCGCGACGGGTGGCGGCCTCGCCGCCGGGCAGCCCCGCGCTGGAGGGGCAGGCGCGGGCGCCGGCCGCAGCACCTCAGGGGGCCGCCGGCGCGGCCGGCAGCGGGTGGGCGCCGCCCCACCGGCGCCCCAGCCCAGCAGCGCCGGGGTTGAATGCGTCGAGCGTCACGCCTCGGGCCGCGGGGCGCATGCGCGAGCCCCCGCGCAGGCCTCCAGAGGCCTCCACAGAAAAGGCTTGAGCCGTGGCGGTTGCAGACGAGGCAAGCTTGCAACCGCACGGCCCTCCAACGTTCTACGATTCAAGTTCAAGAGCCCCCCAATTCTTGTTGGCATTCGCATTCGTATTGTTATGATTGTTGTTCTCTTCCAGATCCACTCGCGAGTCCCACTGGGTGTGTGTAGCGCGGATGCCATTGCACCAGGACGATGTCTACCGCATGCCGAAAAACGAGCCAACACGACATCATCCTCGGCCACCCAGGGGGAGCGGAGGAGGGAGGGGGGGAGGGGAGGAGGGAGGGGAGGAGGGTGCAGGAGGGAGGGAGGGAGGAGGAAAGAGGAAGGAGGAGAGGTGGGGGAGGGTGGAGGGAGGGAACATGGGGATGAGGACGGCGGGAGGACGGATGGGTGAGGGAGGGTGGAGGACGTTGGACGCTGCGCCTGCTCTGGGGGAGCCAGAACACTATCAATGGCACGCCCCCGTGGGGAGCCTGGAAGCGCGTCACTGCCGAAGAAATGCCAGGTCTTTTGGCAAACGTAACAAAATACGTTGTCGGGCTCCCAACGGCTGGGCTCCTCGACGTAATCTTCGTCGGCGATGTCGTGATCGCCGTGGTCGTATCGTGGTCGTAGTCGTGGTCGTGGCAGTGGTCGTGGTGGTGGTCGTATCGTGGTCGTGGCCGTGGTCGTGCTCGTCGTCGTCACTGTCGCCAGCATGGGTCGCTCCCGCCCTCCTCGTCCTCCTCCTCATTGTCCTCACGAGTGCCTGAACAATGGAGACTGATCCGTCCCGAGGGGCTGTCGCCGTTGTGCCCTTGAAGCGGCACAGGGCACTGGTAACTTTGAAATAATGAGGTTGGCAGACCAGGAGAGGAACGACGGGAGGGGAAGGCACACACACACACACACTCACACACCCTCTTCCTTCTCGCTCTCCACCCTCGCGTCGGCACTCCCCAGTGTTCCTCCGTGAACCCATTCGGCGTCCTGGCCCATTCGGTCTCCGAGCGGGCAGCCAGCTTGGGCCCGATTGCTCAACGGGGCCAGTGGGACGAGTGCGAGGTCGGCCTTCGGACGGGTCCACTTCTCGGAACGACGTTGCGGCCGAAAGGGCCCAGACACCGAGCAGGCCCAGGAAGGAAGCAACGATGCGCAAAGTCAGCACGCCTGCGCACCCGTGACTGCAGTCTGCACCCCGTTGAGCACCATCTCGCCCGTCACCGCCAGCTTCATGAGCCGCCGAGCCCCCCGCTTCGGGGTCTCTGGCAGGCCATCGTCCCAGAGGAGCCGAGGAGCACGTAGGAGGTAGATGGAGCAGACAGGAATGGGGAGAAGGGGGAGGAGGAGGACGAGGAGAAGGAGAAGCAAAAGAAGGGGCGGGAGGGGGAGTGGGAGGAGGTTAAAGGACACTGAGTCAGGAGGAGGAGGAGGAGGCGGGCGAGGAGAGCGGGGGAAGGAGAGGGAGGTAGGGAGGAGGAGGAGGAGGATAAGGAGGAAGAGGAGGATGCGGGAAAGGCGGGGGGGGGGGCGGGCGGAGGGAGCAAGCGGAGCGACGAGGAGGATCACCTCGCCGAGACCCCGCCGCGGCCCAGAGGCCTCGCGACGACGACGTCGGGGCGGCGTCTCGCCGCGGGCTGGAAGACCGGGGCCGGGAAGGCTGGGAGCGCTGGCGTCGGCCTCTCGCGATCCACGGGGGGATGGGCCCGACGCCGAGACCTCGGGTCGGCGGCAAATGGTGCGGGGGGGGGGCGGAGGGGAGCCCTCCTGTGGGGGGGGGGGGCGGAGGGGAGCCCTCGCCCCCCCCCTTCCCTTCCTTCCCCTCCTTCCTCCGCCAAGCCATCTCGCGCCCGAGCGGCCGCCCCTGCACGGGGCACGCGCGGGCGTTTCGAGGGCCGAGGGGGCGATGCTCTCGAGGGCCGCCAAAGATCAGCGCCGTGCCCGACGCCATCGGCTTCAATGCTGAGACAGGGCGCGCGCGCGAAGCTGCCAGGAGGCACCCCCTCCTCCTCCGCCTCCTCGTGGACCATGGCGCCAGCCGTCGCGGCGTTGCTGCAAGGGTGCAGGAACCAGGCAGCGGGGAGAACGAGCAGCTAAGTAGCATCAGCTATCAGGCTGGGAGCGGCTGATGCAACAAGGCAGGCAGTGGCAGCAAGGCATGTGGGTGCGAGAATGCAGGCAGTGGCATCAGCGTCTGCCGATGCCTGGCTGCAAAGCAAGATCACAACATCATCAGCTACAATGCTGCTGGGGTTAGCTTGCGTGAGAGGACTCCAAGAAGGCCTGAAGAACGCCCACGAGCGCTCCAGGAGGGCCCCAAGAGACGGCATTTCCGTCTGACGGGGAAACCTTCTTACGCGCCGCCCTTTCTGTGACCGATGGCCCAATAGGGCACACAAGATCCCAAAAGAGGGCCCCGAGAGACAGCCCCTAGAGAGCCCCAAACGCCGCCTCCGAACTGGCCCCAGGAAGGCTCAGGGAGCTGCCAAGAGGCTGCCACATCGAAAGATTCGAAAGCATTTGCGGTTGAATCCTGAGTCTGCTCAGACTGCTCCGGAGCTTCGGTTTGACCGCTTGCTCCTGCACTTCCCTGATCAAAGCAACTCGCCTGGGAATCGGCTCTGGATTGGCGGGTCGGAGCGCGCGACGTGTTCAGAATCTGGCTGCAGCGCGTTATGCAAATACTGCACCATGCTATGGTATGCTGTACTGTGGCTCGTAGCGGAGCTGACGTGCAGGGGAGACCTCTGCTCGAACTTCTCTATTTGTGTCGGCGCTTCAATGCTTTGCTAACCTGGGCTGTGTCCAGGTCCACTCATGTTTACGCGCAAGTGCAAGCGAGCATGTGCGGTGTGATGCTATTCTAAGCCACCGCTAAGTAAGGATGCAACCACCACGGTCGAAGATGCTATGCTTTTTAATGCCATGCACCGCCTAATGCGAGTTTGGCGGACTCTGCTGGTGAGGCTGGCGTCGTTGGTGCTTCACGTGCCTCTGGTGATAACAAATGCATTTGGGCTCGTGGTAATGTGGTGAACGCGGTTGCTATACTTGGTGTTTGTTCCCTGTGGCTGTCGAAGGTGTTTCTGGAGCTTGGGTGTTCTCAGTGTTGTTGAGGCGTTCTGTGCTTTCAGTGCCTCTGGCGGCATCTGGGGTTACATTCGGTGTTTTTTTGTGTTTTTGGGGTGCGCTTGGTGCTTCTGGTGGCTTTTGGGGGGTGCTTTTGGTGTTCTGTCGCCTCTGCATGTTCTATGTTTTTGACGTTTTGCGCTGGCTCTGGCAGGCTGTGTCAGGTGACACCGCAGGCCCCAGGCACCCCGAAAGCACCAAAAGCACCAAGCACGGTAAACACATCAACACGACAAGATCACTGGCATAATAAAGGATCAATTCTTGGCTTGCAATGGGTTTTCTGAACTTCTCTCCACTTCATGTAGGTCCAAGAGGAACAGCTGGAGATGACACAATGTATAAGAGGAGGGACACACATGAGAGGGCGGTCCGTGTTTTGTTTGTCTGGGGTCATATTTGATTCCCAACAAGACCCCCCACGAATCAACCATATGAAACAACCATTGCAGTACGGCTGCTTCCCCAAATCACGCTACCATAATAGTCATGACGCCGCGGAGGGAGCAATGGCCAGTGAATCACATCAGTGCTGGCACCAGCCCCCAAAGCCAGACGCACAGCCTTTCGATCAAACCTCAGACCAAAAGTCACTCTCACGCGTATCTTCCGAGCGGCCCTGTCGCTGCCGCAATTTCACCCGCCACCATACGTAATTCTCCTTTGCCACTTTTCACGCGACGACCGCGGTTTGGCGTGAGACACCTCGGGGAACACGCGATATCCTCGATGCGGGGGTCAAGGCACAACGACCTAAGCACAGACGACAACCAACACGATGATGCTTGGGAGTCTGACGACACCGACGGCCTTCCGAACACGCGCAAGCGGATTTGCTCCATCCTTCGCATCGCTCCCCCCCTGCCGCCGCCGCTTGCCCTCATCTTTCCCAGACCGCTTTTATCACACAACGGCATTCAATGTATTGCCACGGAGGCTGCGAACCCCAGGCGAGCCTCGGCACAGCGCGTCGCTGAAGTGGCAACAATTCTTCGACAACAAGTCGTAATCCCTCCCGTGCCAGTCGCGGTTCAGCCGCGACAGCAGCTCGGCGACCTCCTGGCGCGAGAGCGTGGTGACGTCCATGTGCACCTGGTTCGGCGCGCAAGGCCGCCCACGTGGAAGGAAAACTCGTGGCGCGAACAAAGGGCTGGCGCGGGGGGGCCGCCTTCTAAGAAGGCGGGGGGGGGCTCCTTGAAGGTAGAGGGCTTCTTTGAAGCCCTCCAGCTTTTGAAAATGGTTCGTGAGAACCTCCAGCCACTTCTAAGAAGGCCCTGACCTTCTAAGACGCCTTCCGTCTTCGTAATGGCCGCCCCCCTCACGCCACCCCCGTGCGTGAGCTGCCAAGGAAAGCTGAAGGAGGTGCGAGGGGGACAGTGTCCATAAAAAGAGCACCTGTCTCCTCATCAGCCTGCCAGGCGAGAGCGGGCCTGCAGCGGGTTGGTCAGGAGGCAGGGGCGGGGCATAATGCCATTGTGGGACCCTCGCGTGGGGAAGTATGGAGCTTGGGCCCGCAAGCATGGTTCCAAGGAACGCCTGGGCCCCCCCTCCATTTCAAAAGTCTGGCGCGGATGTGCCCCGTCGGCAAGGGTACCCTCCAAACTGCTAAGTAGGCGGAGGTGCAAGATGCCAAATTGTTTTTGAAGGCTCTGTGAAATTCCGGCGAACCTCAGCCAGGCTTCGCAGCAGCCGGCGCTTCTCTGGGCGATTCCCCCCCGAGCGCCCCCATCCTCGCCCGTCATCCAAGGCCGCGCCCAGCCGCGGCGAAAGGCGACACGAGGAAGAAGGTTGCACGAGGCGGAGGAGGGGAGGAGTAGGAGAAGGCGTAGGTGTGGGAGTAGGAGTCCAGCTAGCCAGCTCGAGCGAGTCAAGCATGGCATGCCCATTCCCACCCGCCCTCCCACAACATAAGACACAGTGCTGGCGAAACTGGGGACCGAAATCAGATCGGCAAGTTGGTTTGCCAAAGATGGTGCAGCCGCGATGGCGGTTACCGATGGGAAATCACTGGCGCGTCCCAAAGACTGCGGTGGTATTTCGTTCAACACAAGCCGAGGAGGCCCCAGGAGGCCTCAGGAGGCCCCAGGAGGCCGCAGGAGAAGCCCCAGCGACCCCTAGGAAACCCCAGGAAGCTTCAGGAGGGCCCACGAAGCCCCAAGTAATTCCAGGAGGCTTCAGGAAGCCATAGGAAATGTCAGGAAACCCCGGGGAACCCCAAGAAACCCCAGGATGCCTCAGGAGGCTCCAGGAGGATCCACGAGGCCCTGGGGAAGCCGCAGGAAGCCCCAGGATGTCCCAGGAGACCCTGGGAGGCCCTAGGCGCTCGACGAACTGGCGAGCGAAAAATGTGCGCCGCGCATTAGCGGGAACGCGACTTTCAGAAAACGTGCGCGCGGCACCGAAGCGAGAGCGACATTTCGCCCTGTCGCGCGCGATGTGCACTGCGCCCGTTCCTGCCGCGCATTTCGCAAAGCCGACGACCACAACAAATCCCCACTGAGAACAAACATGCCGACTTTGTATGGCTTTTGACAGGTGGGATGGCCCCTCCAGCTTGGGGTTGCCCCAGACGTCCGCGCGCCATGTGCGCCGCGTCCCATTCCTGCTGAGAATTTGGCATCGTCGAGGACAAGACAGGCCATGTTGAGAGGAATAACTGGAAACTCGTATCGAGTTTTTACGATCGCGATGGGAGGGCCCGGATTGACGGCCGCGCGCGATGTGCGCCGCACCCTATTCCTGCTATGCACGTCGCATCGTCGACGACAAGAAAGGCCACGATGAGAGAAACAACGACGACTTTGTATGGTTTTTTCAACATTCGGATGGGGCCTCTATCGGCCGGCCAGAGCGGGGAGTAATACTATATTCTAACAAGGAATAAGGACATGAGTAGAATGAGCGAGCGACCACCCGGCCTCCTACAACATAAGAAACAGTGCTGGCACAGCCGGGAGCCGAGATCACATCGGCGAGCTGGTTTGGCACAGCTGATGCGGTCGCGACAGCGGTTACCGATGGCCCCCCCCCAGCTCGTCTCAAAGGCTGCGCGGGCATTTCAGTACGAGTCGAGGCTGCCCCAAGAGGACCCAGGAAGCTTCAAGAGGGCCCCAGGAAGCCCCAGGATGTTTCAGGACACCCCAGGGAGCCCCAGGAGGCCCCAGAAGGCCCCAGCGATTCCTCCCCCAGGAGGCCGCAGAAGGCCCAGGAGACGCCAGGAACCCCTCCAGGAAGCCCCAGGAGGTCCAGGAAGCCCCAGGAAGCCCCAGGAAACTTGGCTGGCAAAGCGCATCGCGCGCGCAGATCGGCCAGCTGGTATGGCAGAATTCTTGCGGCAACGACTGCGGTGGCCGATGGGAGCTGGCCCAACGCGTCTCAAAGGTCGCGCCAGCGCGCGGGCACCTCGGTGCAGGTCGGTGACTCGGGCGGGCGCGATGGCATGATGACGTCGACCACGATGGCGATATGATGAGGAGGGTGGTGACCCGCGATGATGGCGACAACGACGGCAAGGCCAACGACGGTGCCGATGATGGCGACGACTCTGGAAGGATTTGGACATGCGCTCGCGGCGATGCGCGCGCATGTCGCCCGCGTGGTATTTGTTGCACAAGATTCGCGAAAACCATTGGGTTGTTTTAGGTTCTTCCCCAATCAGCGCTTGCACTGAAGGGGTCCTAGCGGAAGTTGAAGGATTTGGCGAAAATTCCCCGCCGATTTTGATGGCATGCTGGGTTCCCGGGTTCCCGGGTTCCCGGTTCCGGGTTCCCGGGTTCCCGGTTCCAGGTTCCAGGCCGATTTCGGAGGGCGGCGAGGTTCCTGGGTTCCCGGGTTCCTGGTCGATCTTCTTATCGATCGGTCTCACCATCGATCTCATTTCTGACTTCGCGATCGATCTCACCATCGATCTCACCATCGATCTCACTATCAATCGCACAAGCGATCTCACTAGCGATCGCATGAGCGATCTCGCGATCGATCTCGCTATCGACCTCATTTCATCGATTTCACTCTCGGTCTCAGGATCAACCTTACAATCGTCCTCACGATCGATTGCGCTATCGATCTCATTATCGATCTCACAATCGATCTCAAGATCCATGGTATCAATTTTCAAATCATCCACTGATTGGGTTTCTCAGGTGTAATTATGTTGTAATGCTTGCAATCACAGTGTTTGGTTGGATTTTGACGTGAACGTGCGCGTGTGCACTTTGTGGTATTTTCTGCCAGGGGTTATCGACGTGGACGACAGGACGTCCATGTTGAGAGGAAACATGACGAAACATGTTGATGTTGTATTGCTTTTGCAAGTTAGGATGGGACGTCCTGGATGGGGCGGCTATCGGCCGGGGGGAGGGGGGAGTAGGAGTATATCCGAATAAGGAATAAGGATAGGAGGAGGAGGAGGAGGAGGAGGAAGGGGGAGGAGGAGGAGGAGGAGACTCCCCCCACCAAAGGCTCCTGGAGGACCCCGTTCCCCAGAGCTCCCCCCCCAGAGGCACAACAATACAGCAACGTCAAACAGCAGTTTCCTGGACCCTCAGAGGTTTGGCTCCCCGCCGCGTGCGCTCCCGAGCGCGCGCACGAACGCGGGGAGAGCAGGACATCCGACCGCCTGACGTGCGCCCCAACGAGCCTCTCGACCCCTTGCTGCCTCAAGGGCTGGCCCCTGCATCCCGAATGGTTCTTTCTGACGGTCCCGGGGCACGAAGCCGGCCTCCGCAAGTCCATCATGGCAAACGGCAAAACCTGCGGCGCACAAGGTGGCAGGGCGAGGGAGGTCGCCTTCTAGGAGAAGGCGGTGGGCTTCTTAGAAGGCAGGGACCTTAGAAAAGCCTAGGGCTTCTAAGAAGGCGTTTTAGAAGCCGGGAGGGCTGGGAACGAGGTCTCCTAGTGATGCTCAGGAGACCCCAGAAGGCCTCCCGCCTGCCGAAAAGGCGTGCCGAGGATCAGAAACAGGCAGAGACGCCCCAGAACCTCGATCTTCCTCGATCATCCTCCCTCCGCCTAGCATGGAGAACATGAATCCTGGAGGGACAGGGCTGAGAGTTTTCGCTGTTTGCGGGCCCCTGGGGCCCTCCACAGGCTCCACGGCCGACAAGGACTCGGGATGAAGAGCTGGCCCAGGGGAAACCCCTCCGTGCCCCATACTCGCTTCAATCCATCCCCCTCTCCTTCACGGCCGCCTTCCTCCGGCCCCAACGCCCCAAGCGAGCGCCGTCTCGCGGTACGAGTGGGCCGGGTTCCGGCGCGGGGCGCAGCTGAAGACCCCGGTGCCGCGCTCCTGGGGGCGCGCTCGCCTCGAGCGGAAGAGACGACATCTCGTTGGCAGACGTGTGCCCGCACGTGGGCCGGTGGAGCGGAGACAGCGAGAGCGGCGGTGCTCTCGCGATGTACCATTCCAGACGCTGGCGCCCGCGCGGCGGCAACCCTCTGATCAACTGCCGGTACGGCGGCGGACGGCTGCAATGCGATCGCGGCCGCAAAAGGCTCTCGCAAGAAACCCGACTCAGAAATTCCGAGCGCGAGGTGAAACAGGGGGGACACCCAGAGCACACTCAATGCAGCAATTCCGCAACAATGCCCGCGGGCAGCCACCGCGCAGCGAGCGAAACGAAACGCCCGAGGCTACCGAACGAACAGCATCCAGCTCTTGATGGGCGTCCCCCGTTGCAACGGCGGCGGGATCCACAGGAGTCCCGACCACTTCCCCATGGCAGTGGCTTCATGACTACCTACCAGACCACCCCAACCCAACCCGAATTGACCCGCATTTGACCCGAATTTCGGGTGGGGGGGGGGTACGGATACCATGTGTTTTTTCAACGTTCCCCGACCCCCCCCCACTGGAAATCGAGGATAAATTTGGGCCTTCGGGTTGGGCAGGAGAGCGCAGAATCGAATCGATAAGTCGGATCGGCGATCGACATGAATCGGGTCGGCGGAAATCGGCAGCCCAGTCGGAAAAAGTCGAATCGGCGGAAATCGGCAGGCTAGTAGGCCTTCAATAAGAAATCGGAACCCAAATCGGAATCCCAAATCGAATCGAATCGGAATCGGAAGCCATCGAAATCGAGTCGAATCGAATCGGAGGTGTCGAAACGAGCCCGGGTTGGGTTGGGGTGGTTTGGTGGGCTGGTGACTTCATGCTGAGTGGTTGCCTGGCAATCCCCAGGGGCCCCGCGAGGGCACGCAGAGGCCACAAAGGGAAATTAGAACACACACATAAATACACACAAATAAAATAAAATAAATACAAATAAGAAATACACACAAATAAATACACACAAATAAATACACACAAATAAATACACACAATAAGAAATACACACAAATAACATAGTCCCCCTATTTTCCCATATTTTCTGGGTTTTTGTCTTCCCCCCCACTGCCCATATTTTCCCATATTTTCTGGGGTCGCTATCGGCTCGATGTCCAGTTGGACGCAGCCGTCCGGAAGACTGTGAGAGTCCTTCGCCCTGGTTGTTCCAAGGCGTGGTGTGTCTGGGAAGACGGGCCGCGAGTGCGTAGACATACAAAGTAGAACTCGGCCCATGGGCTGGGCACGTGGCTCATCGCCCAAGCTTCTCTACCCTGCTCCGCTCCCCTCCTCGGTTTTCCGCTTCTCCTACCCCCTGCGACTTCCTCTACCTCTTCCCCCCCGCGACCTCCCTCCCTCCTCCGACAGCGCAAACTTGCCCGTTCCTGAGGTCGCCGTCCACGCTTCCTTCGCAGGTCCCACTTGTTGAGGCGACCGCTGCAGCCACGACTGCCGAAGCGTCTATCGGACAACCAACTGCTCAACGAGACGCAATCCTTCCGCAGAGCGGTAAACAAACAGCAATCGGATATCACCAACATGCGGACCGATCATACGGATGATATTGATAAGATCAAGCGATCTGTCATCGAGGCGACCAAGAAGCCAACCGCGCCCAACAAGTAACAACGGGAAGGCTGAAGCCCAATTCGGTCGGCACCCAGGAAGATCAAATATCCCGCGGCATCATTCAAACCACGGTCAAGCCATAACCAAACTTCAACACTCCAACCGTGATGGAGATGGGGTCCTGGGAGATGGCGCTGCAGTAACTGCTCAGCGCGAAGCACAGGATGCAGAAGCAGTCCGCAAGGTACCCGCGGAGGCCTCGGAGGCCGCGGTTGCAGCCAGCGGCTCTGCGGTCAGGAGGGGGGCGCCAAGTGCATGTGCCGTTGAGCAGACGCCATTTGGGTTGCGAGAGGCCGCGTCAAAAGCGTCTCGGCTTTTGAATTCGCAAATTCCGTCGGATTCGCACGTCCCCTTCCAGTCTGGCCTGGGCCGCCCACCCTCCCGAGCCGCAGGCCGCCTTTGGCCCCGCGGAAGCTCGGGCTCAATGGGGCGAGCGCGAGAGACTCAGACTCCGCCCCTCCTCCCAACCTCGAGCCACAGAACATAGGCCCCGTCGGACATGGTCATCCGCGAGGGGTGCTGGGCGGGATGGGTCAGGTCCGAACTTCCATCGGGGTGGGGGTGGATCAGGGCCGCCCCGCAGCCCCCCCCCCCCCCCCACCCCTCCCACCCAATTGGTTTTCCAGCGTGTGCCTTCAAGAAACCGCCGCATGGATTTAGCCATCTTGTTACGGATATGCCCGATATATCGTCAAACATCTCCGAAGGTTCTGAAGCCTCTTACCCCGAGCTCAATGGGATCATAAGCAATCCAATTCCGATGCCTGTCTTTTACAGGACCCTGGAAAATGTACTAGCGGAGCGTGGGGCGGTCCACGGCCATCGGGTTTGAGTCCAATCTGCTTCAATATTACAGCTTGGCTTTACCTGCAAAGCTTTCAGAAAGACGTGCACATATGCTTTTCTATCATACGGCTGGCTTACTAGGCTACGCGAAACAACTAATACCTCAGAGAATCTCAAGGATGCTGGAGGCAGGGGGGATGAGGGGCAGCAGACGCACAGCAACGCTTTTCACCTCATCACTTTTCAATATCTGAATGTCTCGTGGTCTCCACCACGACTGCAACGCATGTCGACATAGAACTCGTAATCTGGCTCCTCGTCGAGACTCTCGATCTCCTTCTCCGAAGCCTCCGGGTGTCGAACTGCTCGTTGGTGGCGCGCCGCCTGGCCATCAACAAACACCATCCTGATCTTGCCTGTCGCGCAGTAGGCCAGCAGCTGGTCGTACCGGCCTTCCTCAGTCAATCCGTCCGCCTTCATATTCCTCGCGGGCACATGCAACACGGACCGGATACGACGATGAACCCCACCTTCTCGCAGTGCCATAATCGCCACGCGCTGGCTCGTCTGAAGGAGTGCCCCGACCTCCAGCGATGAGCTCGAAGAGGTCCATGCAATCAGTCATGGAGTCATGGGCGATGACCGCGATGTCTTTCTGGATCAGCTCTAACACGTCATGCGCCGCGATGATTGCTCTTGAAGGCAGCGGCCGTCCGACAGAACATCTCAGTGATCTCAGCGTGTGACGTTGAGTGCGAAACCCTTGACGCTTTGCGAGCACTGAAGACTAGAGTACGGGCGTAGCCTCCAACGCGAGATAGGTCTCGACCGGTAATCCGTTCTGGCGTGACGTGTTTCAGGCTGTCATGCAGCATCGTGACGAACTTGCCCTCGTATGGGTAGCAGCTATTACTCCTGGCGTGACCACAATCGTGGATGCTGCGCATCTTGATCGGGAAGCGCATCTGACGGTAGCGTAGTCCAGTCATGTCCTTGGTCTTGCGCGCTCGTGCCAACACGTTGTTCGCCGTCTTATTCAAGTGTTGAATCTGCGCGCATGCCATCTCTGATTGAAGAGCTACAACGTCATGTGCAATGTCCGTCCTCGTAAGACACAACCAGAGCAAACTGCGCACCAATGACCTGAACTGGTGATGCTCGTACTCATCTAGCTCCTGGAAGTCCTTCTTCATGTTGAACGCGCTCGTGAACTTGCCCTCCGGCATCTTCTCGAGGCAGTGTTGTTGATGCACCGAGAAATTTCTTGGTGCCAGCATCTCGTGCTCCATGCCCAGGTGCGCAAATAGTAAATATGTCCTCTTGGGGCTGCCGAACTTCTGTCCCCACTTCTTGGCGATGAAGTGGAAAAACTTACGTGCAACTGCCGACGATCGGTCGCGCGCGTGAGTAGTTCATAATGAAGCCACTTGCCAGCCGCCGATGATCACAAGAAAAAACTCGTCATGTGTGCACATCGGGTAGCCGATGTCCAGCTTGAGGTAATGAAGCAGTGCCAACTGCCACAACAAAGGAGCGTCAACCAGGCCGTGCAACGCTCTGAGGCACTCGAGAATGAAGAGCGGGATGCCACCATCCAACACCACGGTCTTGCTCTGCGGAATGTTCCTCCAGTGTCGCCAGATGTCCGCGGGTGGGCGAAACTATGCATGACGTGCTTCCTTCCCCTCGTGGCCTAGCTCCTTGGCCTTCGCAGCAACCTCTGAGCACCTCAGTCCCTGCAAGACGGCTGTTGGAATATCGAAGCTCTCGCGGGTCAGCTCAGATTTCATGGCGACTGAACGTTATAGCCTGTGGCTTCAAAGTGAAACCGTTGATGAATGGCGGCTCACCGTCGTCCTCTGTCGATCCAGAAAGCCTCGACCACAACATCTTGACTTGACGATGCGCTTCTCGCGGTTCTTCCACTTGCGAATCCAAATGCAGTCCATGACGTTCGTTGCGTTCTCCGACTTGTCGGTCTCGAAGACGACGTAGCTGTGCAATGAGACGGCCTCCTCATAGTCGCCGATCTCGACCACGTCCCAGTTGTCGATCACCTCTTGTGGCGTCGGAATAACTTCCGATGAAACCGAGGAGCACTGATCATATCGAAAATCATAACAGAAACGCATCGGCCTTGTCACAGGCCCTCTCAATACTGCGGGCGCTTCTTCTGCAGTCCAGGGTAAACCTCCGCTTTCAGCCCGATGACTGACATGAACAATTTGTTCAGCATCAGCAATGGCATGCATGAAATGCCCCTCGTCGAAGTGCGTTTTGAACCCAACTGGTGCCACGTCGCGCAGAGGTTGCCCCAGCCGATGTTCCGCATGGTGAACGCCGAACCAGACCTGATAGCTGTGCAACTCCGGCTTCTCCTGCCTGTCCTCGTCGACCTTCTCGCTCGTTGCCAGACCAGTCGATGGCCTCGTCGTTGTCGTTCGGTTCGGCGAGAGGTAATGCGGGCTCTGGTATGGCGGCTGCTGCTGACGACGATGCTCCTCCTGTCGTAGATATACTTGGGCCTCTCGTATCTGGAGCCCATCTGTGTCGCGCAGTATCTTGTCGATCATCGGGAGGGTTAGCTGACGCATCGCGTTCCTGTGAAAGTGGCCTGGCTGCGATAAGCGATGCTGGTGGTCGCAGATTCAGCGTCTCTCCTCGTACCTTAACGTTCAGAGTGCTCATGATGTTCTTGTGGATCTGGAGCAGGTCCGTAGTCTCTCGTCCGAGAGCGGTCTAGCTCTGACGTTGTAGGCGATTGTCCTTCGTTAGCTGCTCCTGGTAACTTTGATAGCTCCGGCAGCGGTGTCCAAATCTTTGACTCAGGGCTACCATAGTCCAACGTGTCCTGCTGGCTTGCCAATGACTGTGTCGGTGACCCCATTGGCTTCCGCTGGTCGTGCAAGAATCTGTGGAACTGGCCCCGGCACTGCGATATCATACCATGGCACTGGTGGTTAACGAGGCGTTCTCCTTGCCGGTGGCGGTGCCGGCGGAGGAAGAGGCGGGGCCAGAGTTATTGATCTTGACCTGTCTGCTGACTCTGGTGAGAAATAACCGATGAGCCCGATATCTTAATGATGTCTATGTCCGCTTAATCGTCTGGGTCGATCGCGCCGGGCCCTGCAGGTGGCGCGTTCATCGCGCGCCTCTCCGGCGGCGCTGGCGGCGCAGGTGGCGCCGGCGGTGCAGGAGTAAAGCCCGCCGCTGCAGCCGGAGCGGCTGCCAGAACAAGACCTGCCTCAACTGCACCTGCTGCCCCCCCCGGCCGGGGCGGCGGCGGCGGCTCGACCTCTGGGCTGACGTCGCAGGGCGCGTCTGTGACAGCGCCCTGCGCCTTGCTGGAGGCGTCTTGGGCACTGGCAGCAATGTCGCAGGCGGCTACATCTGCTTCGGTACTGGAGCTGGCTGAACTGGAGCTTCAGGCGGTGGTTGAGGCGGCTGTTGTGGCTGCGCTGGCACCGCAGGCTGCCGTTGCACTTGAGGTTGCGGCGCATGCCCGCCTGGCCTTGGAGGTGCGCGGAGACCTCCTCCTGGTCGTTGATGAATATCCGCCTCCCTATCCACGTCTAGCCACGAGCCTCCGAGCGATGCCTATGGTGACGCAATCCGCGGAATAGGCGAAGGGCCACCAACACCACTGAGGCCCACCTCGGGCGTCCCCTCAGTTTCCTCGCTCGGCCTGCTGTAGCTAAAATAGAGCATGCAACTCTCGTCCTTTCCACGGGCCAGAAAATGAGAGCGACAGCGCCTTGTCGGGAATCAGCGACTTTGCAGATGACATCTTTGCTGAGATGATTGCCCGCGGCGGCGAGGCTAGAGAGGCCCGCCTGGCCACCCAGCAGAACGATGAAGCACTGGGCGAAACATTGCACCAAGCAAATCTTTTTACAGGACAAGGGCAAACGGGAAACCGTGCTGTGCTTTCCTCGTTCCCAGGAGACCAAGAGGTTCAAAGAGCTTACCAAGGAGGGGAAGGTTCTACCACGGGCCCGGTATTTTGGAGGCAGGTACGCTTGGAGCTTAGCGACGATGGAGGAACTACAGCATAGGTGCTGCGCTACGCGGGCGGGATGGGCAAAGATGGGGAGTCTATGGGGCAGCCGAATATCTAGCAAGCTCAAGCTTCTGGCCTTCCAGGGACATGTCGTCGAAGCTGGTTCATCGGCGAATGCAGCTTACGTATTTTCTGTAAACATGACTCGCCAGATGGAAACCATCGTTGCTAAGTGTTTAATAGCTCTGGAGAGGGGCAAGGCCACGGACTGGAGTGGTAGCCATCCTCATTGTCTCCCCCACGCAGTCCCTCGACGTAGCTGGAAGGTGGTTCCTACTAGGTGCGCCCAAGCTTCCAGAAATTTCGCATGGGTCCAGAAGATGGCCCGTGACCCCCAGTCCCACGCCCAGGTTATCGCGGCTCTCCGGGGTACCCTCAATGATGGACCTCCTGCCCTGGATTCTCGTGGGCGCCTTGCCCGAGATGCCCCACCTCTGGCGCACCAAGAAAAAACCGATCTGTGGATGTACGCTGGCATCAGCGGCACCGAGGAGTTCTTGTTGAGCGATGGAGCGAACATAACTACTCGTATATCGTCTTGTTTGATGACGGCGAGGCGCGAGAAGCATGGCTTCGGGTCGACCCGTCGATTCTCAAGGCAGCTATCTTGACGGAAGGGGAGTTTTTTTTTTTTTTTTTTTTTTTTTTTTTTTTTTTTTTTTTTTTTTTTTTTTTTTTACTAAAATAAATAAATAAAAAATTGAAAGGACCTGCTCGCCTGGTGGTGCCTCCGACGGGAGAATAATGCTCGGCCTTCGTTTGCACACTCAGAGACGAGAGCGGGGCCCTGCGAAGTCAAACGTTCTTCTCCCATGGGGCCCTGACCTCTCACGTGTTCCAGTCTAGTGGTGGTGAACACGGTATGCGTAACCCCCTGGACACGTGAGTGATATGCAATCAGTGCCCGTCGTGTCGTTCGACGTTCTCGACCAGAGATACTGCTCGACAACATGCTCGATCGTCTTGGGATAGTCTTAAGTGTCGTACGGGTCGAACTGGATTCCCGTGGCCCCTGAATGCCCCCACGCCCCCACCAAGATTAAGTGCCAATATTGCGACGAAACCGTCGAAACCATGGACATGTACAATGAGCACGTCGTGCAACATCATCTTCCTCATCCTCCGCCTGGGGCAATTTATCCTCAGGCCTCTTCTCGCACACCGGTGTCGGACGCCCAGTGGCCCAGAGAGTTCCACATCAGAGCCCCTGCAGCGGTGTTCGGCTCCAGCCAGGGGCAAGGGGCAGCGGCGTCGGCGGCGGCAGGCGTTGGCGGCAAGGGAGCCGACCGCCAAGACAGGCGCGTCCGCGCCCGAGGCGACGGCGAAAAGAAGACGGACTTCGGACCCAAGGGCGCGCAGAGGCATCTGCAGGTGCTGCTCAAATTTCTGCTGCAGCTGGGCCTGTCGAAACGGAGCGTCGAAGGCGTCGTCTTCGATTGCATCCTGATCGACACGAACAGCCACGAGGCGACCAAGAAGAACGAGATGGGCACGAAGTACTCGGAATCGGTGGCAGCAGCAGGACGCGGTCACAGCCTAGGACCTGCATACCTTTGGGTCTTCGGCGGCCTCTTGATGCGCCTGATGGGGCGGAAGGAGGTGGTGGGGGCCATCAGCGCGAAGAAGCTGACGGAGCTGCGCGGCCAGCTCGAGACGATGGAGATGACCACGAAGTGCGACAAGATCAAGTTCTGCAAGATGAACCGCTGCTACGATCAGAACAAAAAGGAGCTGCTTCTGGACCTCGATCCGACAATCAGACCGATGATCCTCGAGAGCTTGGCCCAGACGGGCGCGGAGCTGAAGCAAGGTCGTGCACCCCCGACACACATGGAGCGCGAGCTGCGGGAGTGGCTCGAGGCGTTCACGGAATGGCGAGTGCTGAAAGTGCGGCTCGTGGAGTGGTGAGTGCGGCCGTGTCGACACGAGGCGTCCCAGACGCGGTGAGCGCTGATAGAGTGGCTCGTGGCGTTCTGCAGCTTGTGAGTGCTGATGGTGTGAACGGCGTTACAGCCCATGACGCTGACACGGTGCCTCTCCCCGGCGGTGAGCGGGCTCAGCGATCCTTGCCGAGACCTCCGGCCCGACCTCCTGCCTCGTCCTGCCCTGCCCGACCTCCGGCTCCGACCGTCCCCTCTGCGCCGAGAGCGGCCGCGCGGTCACCTGCGCTGGCGCCGAGTGCTTCCGCCTCCGTCCCCCGTGCTGCTACGAGACGCTCGACTTCGACGGCGGCCACGCCACCTGCCTCTACGGAGCCCCGCGCTGCCAACGAGACCCTCTGGATCGACGGCGGCCACTCCCTCTGCCTCTGCGCCCAGCAGTGCTGCCACGAGACCCTCGGGTTCGAAGGCGGCGCCACCTCCCTCCTCCTCGGCGCGCAGGCCCCGTGCTCAAAGCTCCAGGCGCGGTCCCTCCTCGTCCCCAGCTGAGCTCTGGGAAGCTAGGGAGTGTGAGGCCCATCATGAGAAGCGGGGGATCCGAAAAATGTTTCAGAGCCGCCAGATGTTGACGTTTGCCAGAAAGGAGTTCGAGCGGGTGTACTTCTAACGTTTACTATTGCGAGGCCCCGTTTTGGGTGATGCGTTCCCGAGACGGTCTCTGGGGCTCAGGACGCTAGCCTTCAGCGTAAGCCTCGGAGGCACTCCTGCCCCGAGCCTGACCCCACATCCTGGGGTTTTCCTCCGAGCCTGGCTTCTTCACGTAGGTAGCCCAGACAAGAGGATCCTTGGAGCTCTGATCCTAGTTCTGATCCTCCCTGCTCGCTCCTCCTCCGTCCTCCCTCCTCTCTCCTCTCTCCTCCCTCCTCCTCCTCCTCCTCCTGGTCCTCCTCCTCCTCCTCCTGGTCCTCCCTCTCCATCCCTCCATCCTCCTCCTCCTCCTCCTTCGCCGCCTCTTCCTCTTCTTCCTCCTCCGCGTTCTTCTCCTTTTCCTCCTCCTCCTCCCTCCCTCCCTCCCTCCCTCCCTCTCCCTCCCTCCCTCCCTCCTCCCCCTCCTCCTCCTCTTCCTCTTCCTCCTCCTCATCCTCCTCCTCCTGTTCCTCCTCCTCCTCCTCCTCCTCCTCCTCCTCCTCCCTCCTGCTCCCCCCTGCCGCCCGCGCGCTCCTCGCGGCACCCGAAGCTCCACTCGGAGCCTGAGGTGGGTGGCACAAGGCCGAGACGACGGCAGGAAGAAGACGAATTCGGGCAGAGGTCGGCTACTTACACGCAGCGACTCGAGGCAGGAGAGTGGCATGTTGCCTGTGAGGCTTTCGAGAGCCGTGGTCCAAGCGCTCAAGCCAGTGCTGGGGGACCTCTGTAGGCCCACACCACGTGCCCCTGGCCTCTGGTTTGCGCGGCCTTCTGAGGCCACCGCCGGGGGGGGAGGCACATCCAACCGCCCTGACCACTGCTGGGCGGGGACCCCTGCGGGCCCGCGCCAAGGGTCACTCTGGCGAAAGGCCACTCTTACGCGCAGCCGGAGAGGAGGCCACTCGGGATCCCCCAGGACTGGCAGGTCCTGAAGAACGTGCCGGGCGCCGCCGCCGTTCCAGAGCGTTCCAGAAAGTCCCGAGAGCGCTGCTGAGAGCGTGTCTGGATCCACCACCACCGAGAAGATCAAGGGGCACAAGGACACACAAATAAATACACACAAATAAAATGATTCCCCATATTTTCCAATATTTTTTGGGCTTTTGTGTTCCCCCCCACTGCCTATATTTTCCCATATTTTCGGGGAAATCGACGATTAATTGTGTCTGTGTGTTTTTTCCCCTCCTGAAAAGAGAAGGAAAGAGCGCCCGTGCCCCGAGCGGCGGTTAATGGTTGATTAAGAAGTCCCCCTTGGCGCAGGAGGGGAGGATAGCGAGGAGGGAGAGAGGCACAAGGAGGGGCAGGAGGAGATAGGAGAGAAGCATGCTAGATGCGCTCGCGCCTCATCTGGCATCCCCTCCCTCCCTCCCGTCCCTTCTCGTGGCGCTGAGTTCCTCTATCCACGGGCGCGTGTCCCAGCTGACCTGCGACTCCCAGAGAAAGTCCACTTGATGAAATGCGCAAACAGAAAGTGGGAGCTGCGTGCACAGGAGGAGGAAGTGGTGAGAGCATGAAGATGAGCGGGAGAAAAAGGCTGAGGACGAGCAGCAGCAGCAGCAGCAGCAGCAGCAGGAAGTCAAGCAGAAAGATCGGGAGGAAAAGGGGGACCAGGGAAAGGCAGAGGAGTTGAAATGAAGGGGGCGACGACGTTGAAGAAAGACTCGGATTCAGAAAAGTGGCCCGCGCTGGGGCGATACGAACACCAGCAGGAACTTTAGTGGAAGGCGCTGCAGGAACAGGAGGACCAGGGGAAGGCGGACGAGGGGAAACGAGGGGGGGGGGGGGCAACAATGAAGCAACACTCTGATCCAGTTGAGTGGCCCGCGCTGGGGCGATAGCGCCATTCTGATCGACGGGAGCAATGCGCCGATCCGAAAATGAATTTTGAAACACCGAAACAATCGGATTGCAAAAGACACCATACTAAACTCACAACAGCAGCAGCAACGACAACAACACCACCAACACCAACCACGGCACCAACACCAACACCAACACCAGCAACAACACCACCACCACCAACGATAACACCACCAACAACACCACCACCAACAACAACACCACCAACAACACCAACGCCACCACCAACAACAACACCAACACCAACAACATCGCCGACATCAACACCACCAACAACACCACCACCAACAGGAACAACACCACGACCAACACCAACAGCAATAACACCACCACCACCAACGACAACCGCAATAACATCAGCACCATCAGCAACACTAACAACAACACCATCAACAACACCAACACCAAAACCACCACCGACAACACCAACAACAACACCGCCACCAACCACAACAAAACCAACTTGTGAACTCATCTGTTAAACACAGCACGCGAAGGTGGCGGGAGATCTAGGCAGACGGGCGCCCCATGGACATGTCAGTCAGGCGATAGCCCCGATCCCAAAAGGAACTGCGGTGCATCACTCTAGCTGTAACGCATGCGAGTAAAGACGATCAGACAGTGCAAGGCGCTGACCAGCAAGAGCCCTGTTTTGAACATGAGTAGACATCCATCCATGAAACTGTTGCACACTGCTGAGCTGCTGAACATACGTGTTGACGACGTCTCACGCAACATTCCCATGTTGAGCGAATCCGCCCTCCATAGATGTGTGGCTTTTAGGTATGTTTGCGTTTCTTGTGATACGGCTCGAAGAATTACCATACTATACACTTGACGCTGTTGCGCGTTGGTGTAACAGCGTATGTGCGTGACGATGCCGCGAAATACACATATTGAAGACGGCCCGTCCTGCGACCACCTGCCCTCCATCTGTATGACTGGAAGTTGTTGGTGAGATCTAGAAGAGCATTTTGAAAACCGCCATGCTGTTTGAACTGTCAAGCTTCATAATCACAAATCGTGAACAAATCTCAAGCGAACCGCCAGGCCCGCCCTATCGACACGCGTGGGTGCGGCGTGAATTTACCTATGAGGCAGACAGATGGAAAAGAGAGAGAGAGAGAGAGAGAGAGAAGTCAAGATCGACCCCCCCCGTGGGTCAATCCCACCTTGCAGGGGGAGGGGAGGGAGATAGACAGGAGGAGAGGAGGGGAGGAGGCGACAGGAGTCAAGAGCGAGGCTGCCGCCCCTTGGCCACCCCCCCTCCCTTTCGCCCACCCCCCGAGAGCCATAGACCTCCACGCCCGCGTGGAAGGCACCAGTGCCGATGGGCCGGAAGAGCTCATTGACGAAGTGCACCCTCCAGCGCGCGATCGGACGTCGGCTGCCCTCGAGTACCCCTACTGCGCCTTCGCCATCGGTCGGTCGTCGGCTGACCTCCTCGAACCTCAAATACTTCGCCCTCGTCTACATCGACGCTAAAATACAATCAAAGGCTACTGAGGCGTCGACGCGCCAGGATGGCTCGGCGCTATTGGACCGAGGAGGTCACAGCACGCCGACGATGCACAGATCCGAAGGATGCAGAGTGCCTTGATTCACAGATTAATCATTACACCCGCCCCCCCTAACGTAGCCAATCCCTGCCCTATCCTGACCCAGGCCCTGTCGACACTGCGCCAATGCTAACCTGTCCCATTAAAGTTGACGTGCACAACGGCTCGGCGACACCAGTGTGTCACGCGCGCGCGTTGTAGCAAATGATGCACCAGAATAAGGCGGAACAGCAGCATGCAATGCAAAAGTACCAACTGTATCACTGATCCCTCTTCGTTTCCAATGAAGAATCTGGCCGGCGCTGAAGCGACAGTTTTGACTGCAACTCGAATGCCTCGACTACCTCGACCTCCTCGACACTACCATCGTCGACCTCGAGCCGCCTCGGCCCTCGAACATCTCCTCGTCTCCAGAGTTTGTTTAGCCTGCCCCAGGCGTTTTGCTCGGAGGTCTTCGAGATCTGAGACTTTTGTTCAGCAGCGGCGCCTCATCGAGAGCCGTGCGAGGGAGCCAACATCGCACCGAACACCTGCCCCTGACCCGGCTCACGAGCATAGGACACATGGCCCGCTCCAGAAATAGGGGGAAAACAAACCTACCTCGCTTTTGACCACCCTCGCTTCCAAGAGATACCAAACGATGCCAAATTGCAGCCTGTACTGGTCAGGCCGCCTGACGAGGAGGCGCGAGGTATGGCTTGGTTTTGCCTGGAAGCGAAAGCGGGGTAGGTAATTCACGCTCTGAAGAAACCCTGACCCCCCCAAGAATTTGCATCTCTTGGGGCGCACCCTTTACTCTCGCCCGCTTCCGCCGGCGGAGCCGCCTCCTCCTTCCGCGTCCGCCATTTCCCGCTGGCCCTCTGCCGGAACGGGAGATCGATCTCTCGATACCTCGAGGCCGAGGCCACCTCTGGAGCGCCCCGCTCGCCCCTGGCGACCAGAGCAAACCAGCACGCCCGTCTCTCCGATGTCGGGCCTCCAGAGGTCAGCGCTGGGCGCCGCGAGCCCACAGGAGGAGCAACCTAC
This sequence comes from Prorocentrum cordatum, assembly GCA_963575745.1. Taxonomy (NCBI): domain Eukaryota; class Dinophyceae; order Prorocentrales; family Prorocentraceae; genus Prorocentrum; species Prorocentrum cordatum. The sequence continues at coordinate 506,594 of CAUYUJ010015593.1, read as the reverse complement.
GATCGAAGGTCCATGCGAAGGCGGGGTCCGGAGCTCGGCAACCCCCCGCGTTACACAAGAAAGGGCGTCAGAGATTTTCGGTGATCTTCTGAAGGATGGATGAAAACGATACGCAACGTGTGCGCGTGCACCCACAAGTATCGGGAGACTGCGCGGAAAGCGGAGCGCCCGCGGAGTAGTGTACAGCCAGGTTCGGCAATAGCGGCGAATGGAATGATGTCAGGCCCTCTCGCGCCGCCGTACAGGGGGGGAGGATAGAATACTAATGGCGGTGGGGCCGCTGCGTGCTGTCGGGAAGTCGGTGGAAACATCGGGGGGGCTGACGCGGGAGTCGACAAGCAGAATGCGACATCCTGCTCCGCTCTGAAGGTCAACGTCAGGGGGGACTGGCTCAAGGGATGAAGCATCGAGCTGAGATCAGCGGCACATCGGCGGTAGATCGGCGATAGGCTCCCGATAGCGAATCCGAACGCTCCTGGGCGGGGCGGGGTATCGGCTCCCTTTTGGCGATGGGTGAGCGACTGGGGGTCGATGCGTTCCCCCCTCAGCCTGTCCCCTCCTAACGTTGCCGCTGATCGTCAAGGCCACTCGTCGTCGCTGCCGCGCGTAAGGCTCCTGGCGTCCCCACTCACGTCGTAGATGTGAAGAAGAACGGGCGCCTCCGCCTGCGGGCGCGTTCGCTGGCTGAGGGGAGGGGGCAAGTATCACAATGAAGCCCTCATGCAGAATGAACCCGGCGCGGCCCCAGATGAGGCAATTCGTTTCGCTGACGGCAAGCTTAAGACAGCCCAAACATAATGATGACAGCAAGCTGGAGCTCAAAACAAACTCAAACCAAAGTGTGGTTTTGCGTAACGTTCCCTTGATTTGCTGGGCATTGCCCTGCTGTGCTGTGCGATGTTGCAAGTGTGGTGCATGTATGCGCTCGGCTTACGTTGCACAGTTTTGAACTGTGGTGGGCTGTTTGTATCTGATGTGCGTTGCGTTGCCCGCTCGCTATGTGATGCGTTTGATCTTCATTATGCTGTGAAATGCCTTGGAATGACGTGCGGCGTATGGCAACTCATTAAAGCACCATGGGTTGATTTGCGTTGCATCGTATCCCGCTGCGTACCCACTGCAGCTCTCCAACTAGGCAAAGCAAAACGCCAGGCAACGCAATGAAAACCAGCGCAATAAAGTGCATTACAAAGCAACGCAATGTAAATCATTTCAACGACGCGGTGGAAAACATAGACGTATAAAGTTGCGAAATGACAACCGCCACCGCGCCTCTGGGCATGGAGTGGGCGTGTCCTCAAGTCCTTTGCCCAATCCCCTGAGCCTCAGTCCTCAGTCCGAAGGAGTCCTTAAGCGGACCGGGACCCAAATTCACAAATCTCCGCGGGCTTGCCGCAGCTCCTCTGGGTTCCGGCGAGTGTTCTCGCATGATTTTTCCGGACCCTCGAGGGCCCCAAGACAGGCCAAGGAACTCCAAGAGACGTCACAGACGGCCCAAGAGGGCCCCGAAACGCGCAAAGATTGCTCCAAGACGCCCAAGTTGGCCCCAAGACGGCCCGAGAGGCCGGCAAGATGGCCCAACAGGGCTCCAAGAGGCCTCACCAGAGGGCCCGAGATGCAATTTTTTCCGGGGGTATTTGAAGGATTTAGGGGTTCTCGCCTTTACGGCTTCCCGACGCTCCCAGACGGCCATAACGGCCCCCAAGACCGCCCCAAGACGGCCCAAGAGGCTTCCAAGAGGGCCCCACAATGGCCCAACAGGGCCCCAAGAAAACCCAAGGGGCACCCAAAACTGCCCGAGAGGACCCCAAGACGGCCCCCAAAAGGAAAATTACTCCGACGGAAGAACCCCACATAAGAATCCTCTGGGCGAATCTGGAAAAAGCCATCACCGTCGTCCTCGTGGTTGGTGAGGCGTCCTGGCTGTCTCTTCTGCGTATATTTCCTCTCGCCTTGGCGCGGGCCCCCCTTCCACTCCTTACGTTGTCCCCATCCTCGCCCCCCTGTTTGTTCCGCGCCCCGCCACCTCCTCCCCTTCCTGTTGCATGAGCGCGCATGTCGATGTTCCTCGGCGCCGTCGCCGCCACGGCCAGCGCAGGCGCGTTCTCTACTGGTCACGTCGCGCAGCCGTTGGGACAACCCCGCGGGCCAGGCTGTCGGGACAACCCCGCGAGCCGTTGGCGCGCAAGACCAAGCCGTTGGGACAACCCCGCGGGCTTCGAGCGAGGCGCAGCCGCGCTCAGGCGGAAGGCAGCACGAAGCCCAGCTCTGCCGCGAGCTGCTTCGCCTCCGCCCTGGACAAAACCGCTCTCTTGTCGAACTCCAGGAGCGCCTTCCGCAGGGACGCCGGCGGCCCGCACTCCAGGAACTCTCGCGGCGGCGGCCGCAGGATCAGCATGTTCCGCATGCACGTGGCGCGGGAGAACATGACGTAGAGGTGCAGCCACCACTGCTCGTCCGACATGCCCGTGCGGCCAGCGTCCTCGTCTCTCGCGCAGTCGATGGTGACGCCCTTGCGCAGCGTCTGGCCCTGCGACAGCGTGGAGGTCAGGTAGGACGCGTGCGTCAGGGTGAACCCCGAGCGGCGCACGCTGTGCGCCCCCGAGCTCTGCCATGTGAACTCCCTTTCGCTGGGCCTGAACATCAGCAAGCTCCGCGCCCGCGCCTCGATCTCCCGCCTGAGACTTCCTCCCAGTTCACTCACAGACGAAGCTCCCGCCTGAGACTTCCTCCATATTCAGGCTTGAGGAGCCCAAAAGTGACGACAGTTACAGGGTTCCGATGACATGACCTGCGGGCCCCATAGGGAGGGAGCTCCCGCCTGAGACTTCCTCACAATTCACTCAGAGACGAGGCTCCCGCCTGAGACTTCCTCCAAATTCAGGCTTGACGAGCCCAAAAGTGACGACAGTTACAAGGTTCCGATGACCCGCTCGGATTACCAACATGATCTGCGGGCCCCATAGGGAGGGGGCTCCCGCCTGAGCCTTCCTCAGAATTCACTCACAGACGAGGCTCCCGCCTGAGACTTCCTCCAAATTCAAGCTTGAGGAGCCCAAAAGTGACGACAGTTACAGGATCCGATGACCCGCTCGGATTACCAACATGATCTGCGGGCCCCATAGGGAGGGAGCTCCCGCCTGAGACTTCCTCCCAATTCACTCACAGACGAGGCTCCCGCCTGAGACTTCCTCCAAATTCAAGCTTGAGGAGCTCAAAAGTGACGACAGTTACAGGATCCCGATGACCCGCTCGGATTACCAACATGATCTGCGGGCCCCATAGGGAGGGAGCTCCCGCCTGAGACTTCCTCCCAATTCACTCACAGACGAGGCTCCCGCCTGAGACTTCCTCCATTTTCAGGCCTGGGGAGCTCAAAAGTGACGACAGTTACAGGATCCCGATGACCCGCTCGGATTACCAACATGATCTGCGGGCCCCATAGGGAGGGGGCTCCCGCCTGAGACTTCCTCACAATTTACTCAACGATGATGAGGATGAGGATGATGAGTGGTGGTGAAGATGAGTGGTGGCGATGATGATGTTTGAATGAGGATGATGCCGATGCCGATGATGATGATGATGATGATGATGATGATGAGCGTGTGTTCGAGAGTGCGAGTGATGATGATGATGAGTATGTGAGTGACTAAGCATGTGAGAGAGCATCATCGATGATGCTGATGAGGTTGATGATGAGAGAGTGTGAGTGAGTGTGAGTGTGTGTGTGTGTTCCTGTTCCTGCGCGGGGTGTCCAGAGAAAACAAGAACCCCACTTTGGATGTGGGGAAAAAAAGGGCGTAGTTTCCTGCTTCAAAAGCACGAATGTAGATCGAACTGTGAAGCGTCCCAATGGATACGTGCCGGAGCACGACCCAGAGGAAGCGCACGGGAGTGCGTCCCAGTGGATACGTGCCAGAGCACGACCCAGAGGACGCGCACGGGAGTGCGTCCCAGTGGATACGTGCCAAAACACGACCCAGAGGAAGCGCACAGAGTGCGTCCCAGTGGATACGTGCCGGAACACGACCCAGAGGAAGCGCACAGGAGTGCGTCCCAGTGGATACGTGCGGGGGCACGACCCAGAGGAAGCGCACAGGGGTGCGTCCCAGTGGATACGTGCCGAACACGACCCAGAGGAAACGCACAGGGTGCGTCCCAGTGGATACGCGCGGGGGCACGACCCAGAGGAAGCGCACAGGGGTGCGTCCCAGTGGATACGTGCCGGGCCACGACCCTGAGGAAGCGCACAAGAGTGCGTCCCAGTGGATACGTGCGGGGGCACGACCCAGGAGGAAGCGCACGGGAGTGCGTCCCAGTGGATACGTGCCGGGGCACGACCCAGAGGAACCGCACGGGAGTGCGTCCCAGTGGGTACGTGCCGGAGCACGACCCAGAGGAAGCGCACAGGGGTGCGTCCCAGTGGATACGTGCCAGGGGCACGACCCAGAGGAAACGCACAAGGGTGCGTCCCAGTGGATACGTGCGGGGGCACGACCCAGAGGAAACGCACAGGGGTGCGTCCCAGTGGATGCGTGCCGGGAATAGCGTTCTGGGAACACGACGAACACGAAGTGGCCTACAGTTGGCTCCTCGCAATTCACTCAGAGACGAGGCTCCCGCCTGAGACTTCCTCCAAATTCAAGCCTGAGGAGCCCAAAAACTTCCTTGTTGCGTCCAAAATGTGGCCTGGGAGCTGCGTTCTGGTAGCGCGAGAACCCAAAATTTACGACAATTACAGGTTTTGGATGACCCGCTCGGATTGCCAACATGATCTGCGGGCCCCATAGGGAGGGGGCTCCCGCCTGAGACTTCCTCGCAGTTCACTCACAGACGAGGCTCCCGCCTGAGACTTCCTCCATATTCAGGCTTGAGGAGCCCAAAATTGACGACAGTTACAGGGTTCCGATGACCCGCTCGGATTACCAACATGATCTGCGGGCCCCATAGGGAGGGGGCTCCCGCCTGAGACTTCCTCACAATTCACTCAGAGACGAGGCTCCCGCCTGAGACTTCCTCCAAATTCAGGCTTGACGAGCCCAAAAGTGACGACAGTTACAGGTTTCCGATGACCCGCTCGGATTACCAACATGATCTGCGGGCCCCATAGGGAGGGGGCTCCCGCCTGAGCCTTCCTCAGAATTCACTCACAGACGAGGCTCCCGCCTGAGACTTCCTCCAAATTCAGGCTTGAGGAGCCCAAAAGTGACGACAGTTACAGGTTTCCGATGACCCGCTCGGATTACCAACATGATCTGCGGGCCCCATAGGGAGGGAGCTCCCGCCTGAGACTTCCTCCCAATTCACTCACAGACGAGGCTCCCGCCTGAGACTTCCTCCATTTTCAGGCTTGACGAGCCCAGAAGTGACGACAGTTACAGGTTTCCGATGACCCGCTCGGATTACCAACATGATCTGCGGGCCCCATAGGGAGGGGGCTCCCGCCTGAGACTTCCTCACAATTTACTCAACGATGATGAGGATGAGGATGATGAGTGGTGGTGAAGATGAGTGGTGAAGAGGATGATGATTGATTGTGAGTGGTGGTGGCGATGATGATGTTAGAATGAGGATGATGCCGATGCCGATGATGATGATGATGATGATGACGATGATGATGATGATGATGATGATGATGATGATGATGATGATGATGATGTTCGTGAGCGTGTGAGAGAGTGCGAGTGATGATGATGATGAGTATGTGAATGACTAAGCATGTGAGAGAGCATCATCGATGATGCTGATGAGGTTGATGATGAGAGAGTGTGAGTGATTGTGAGTGGGTGTTTGTGTGTGTTCCTGTCCTGTTCCTGCGCGGGGTGTCCAAAGAAAACAAGAACCCCACTTTGGATGTGGGGAAAAAGGAACACGAACCGAGTCCCCGACCCCCCTGCCCCAAGAGGTCCCCGCGAGGCCCGAGGACGCGCCCAGGCCCAGGAGGCCCCAAGAGGCCCCCAAGGGGCCCAGAAGAGGCCCTATAGGCTTCATCCCCGCAGCCCAGGCACGGTGGCGGGATGGGCCGAATCCCAATCGACCTGGGCCGGCACGGGAACGGAAAGAACTCTGCAGGAACGTGCATGGGATGGCGCATGGCACTTTTCGCTCTTGGGAGCCTTAGCATTCAGAGCTTGTTGCGTCAGCGCTCTCTGTTGGGAACCCTGATGTTCACAGACTTTTACGTTGCCGCTCGCTCTTGGGTGCCTTGTGAGTAAGAGTTTGTCACGTCACCGCGCTCTGGCGAGCCTTGGTCCTCAGAGCTTGTTACGTCACCGCTCGTTGTTGGGAACCATGATGTGACTTGGCGTCTCCAAGGCTGCTTGGGAGTCGTTTGGGGGCCCTGGTTGGGCCGTTTTCTTGGAACGCAAAATATACAAACTACCTGGCTGTAAAGTGGTGGAAGCCATACCTCCAGCAGTTAATCGGTTTCTGCCATCGCAGCCCAGCTGACTGTGCCCCCAGCAGGTGAGCCGCACGTGTAATCACACACAGAAAAAGCAGCAGCAGCAGCAGCAGCAGCAGCAGCAGCAGCAGCAGCACCAGCAGCAGCAGCAGCAGCAGCAGCAACTCGAACCAAGGCCCTGATCCCACGCGGCTTGCGCCGTATGGTACTTTCGGTAAAGAACTCGGAGCCGAGCTTCCACCAACTGATTCGGCGGCAACGTCGCACCGAGCCTCCAGGCATTGCGCAGAACGTAGAACGCGTCACACATACCAGCAAGACCGATATAGGCTTCGGGGCTGAGGCGAGGCGTCAAATCCGAAAACCAATCACGTCCATGGTCAGGGGGCTCACTTCGGGCCACTGGTTCCAACATCACACGTATATGCGGCCGCGCAGCATGGTGTCGCAAGCAGTTATCATATCCCATCGCGCTGCAACCATAAAGACATCGCCTCGCCGCAGACCTGACGCGAGATGGCGCGCACAACCCTCTACAAACAATCCGAGCCTGGTTCGCAGCAGTATACAAACTGGCGGTGCGGCTGACTCTCTGCAGCCCCCAAAGCATGTTAGGGAGGACGCCGAGGGCAACCTCGGGGGGCGACTTGTCGACCCTAGATTTCAACGCTGCAATGACCGACCGCCCAGGACGACGACGCATGCGAGTGAGGCATGCACACAACTTGCGGTCAACAACGTTTCGCGGAACCGTCGGTGGGATATCAAGGATGACAAAGATCATATACACGTGGGCCGTCGAGATCTGATACGCGATGCACCCCTTCCGCCATCCGCGGAACCGTCGCGCAATGCGACGCTCATCAGGTATCGTAAAGGCACGGGGCCTGCCGCGCTCCACGCGAAAATCAAGGCGGCGCGTTGCGCGACGGGCGCGCGCAGCAAGACTGACGCGCGGCAAATGCTCGATGCCCATCCCCCCTCCGCGCAGGGCAGGTCTTCCCAGGAGCTCGCGAAGCATGGCGTTCCAGGGGCCGTCGGTCAACAGCTGCGCACATCGCCTGTCGGCAACCGTAACGTAAGCTGGCGAGAGAGCGGATATAAGTGCAATGTCTGTTGCAACAGCGAAGTGCACAGCCCATGGAACGTCCGAACCGCGAGCGGTAGCCTCGACCCCCAATCGCGAGCCTCCCCATCAAGCCCAATCATCACGCCCAGAGCTGCGCAAACCGCGGCCCGAGGGAAGCCGCCAGGTTGCGAATGTATGCCACCGTGGCATCGCCGACAATCAAGAGGACACATATACCATGTTAAACGCGAGCACGATCGGGCCCTCCACAGAATCGCAAGGTCCAGAATCGGCCTCAGGCCCGTGACAGCACCCGGGGTAAAACGCAGTTAGATCGTCACAGCAAGCAAACAGCCGATCCATTTGTTGGCAGCCATTGTGTAACAGTCACTTCAGACCAGGGTCAGTGGCGAGCGTCAACATGCACGTGCTCGAAAGATCACCCTGCGCCACCCCCCTCCAACAGCAATCGAGATACCTAAGATCATCCATCTCATCGTAATGGGCCCAGTGTAGATACCATGCAGGGCAGAGGAGGAAAAAAACGAGTCTCGCCACAGGTACTCCCATCGTCACGAGCACCATGATGACCCCAACGCTGTGGTTTGACGGGAAGGCAGAAGCAAACTCAGAAATGAGCTGCAAATTAGTTTGAACACCTTCAAAATATTGCAGGACCCCCTCCCCCCCCACCACCACCACCACCCGTCGGCAATCGCGATGTTAGATGAGATCCGACGCCCTTTTCACCCCGCCTCTTTGATCCTGATGAACCGCGGGCATGGCAAGTGCGTTAAGAGGCGCACCACATGCAAGCGATATTATCTTCACACCGGGCTCACAGAGAGCAGGAGGACTCGTCGACTCAGGCCCCCTCGCGACACCGCGCACCGCGCCATGAGGGCTCGAACCCTTGGGTAGGAAGAACAACGGCATATCATGCAGACTCCCAAGCCTAAGTATACAATGGTTATCATACAATTCCTGATGTAGGTCGTATAGTTACTCAATTTCCACCTTCCACTTGCCAGGCAGCAAATCGTAGACTGGCCCCCCCACGCGCCGTGCTCCGCCGCCACTTTGCACGCTGCTCGCAAACTTCAAAGGTCTTCCGCTCTGGCTGCTCGGCGGGATTTCTGGCCGCGACCCCTGCCCCGCGGGCGCGGCGCGAAATGCCCCCCCCCCCCCCCCCAGTGTTCCGCAAGCCTTCTCCCTGCATCATCGACGCTGGCGCAGACGGCGCCGTCTCCGTCGCGGACTCCAGACCGAGAGACGCGCCGACGAAACTGCGGCCAAAATACTTTGCACCGGCGGAGATTCTTCCTGGCGCGCCCCCTGCCCTCCTCACCCTCGCCGTGGCCATCTCCATTTTGCCCCGCGCCCCCCCCCTGCCCTTTCGCGCGCTCGCGGGCGGCGCGCGGGCGCAGCGGCGACTCTGCATCAACGCAAGCCGCCCCTTCCAAATCGAAATGCCGCCCAATCGTTGGGCGGGTCTCCAAGGCCCGAGCGCGCGAGCAGAACTGCCCGAATCGCACCCCCCCCATCGCGCCCATCGCCCAATCGTGTTTCTCAGCGAGGGGCTCTGCAAGTCGATTCCAATTCGCAAGCCGCACTTCTGGCAGAGCGGCCTGGGCCCTTTCCTTCGCGATCCCAACCCTCTCCGAGGCAGGCGCGTCGGCGGGGGGCTGCTGGGTGATGCGACCGGCGGCCGACCAGCGCTCTGGCGCGCGGCGAAGCCACGCATGGGGCACTTCGCAATCAACGAGGATCGAACCATTCAATCGACAAAATCATTGGGCGATGATCAGGGGGGCAATCGATCGAGCGCGCCGTGAACAGTCGTCGTCGCAATCAAATCGGCGAGGATCGCGCTCGGTGCATCGCCGCAAACCCCGCCCAACCGAGATGCGCGCCTGGCCGACGCCTCGACGTTCCAGCCGGGCCGCGTCAGTTCGTGCTGAGTATTCTCGCGCCACCGTTCATAGGTGCGATGAAACTGCTCATGGTGCTGCCTGCCCCCTTCGCCCCACCTCTGCCCGTCCTCCGCCATCCGACCCTCGCCCCGCGACGTAGAATTCTAATCCCCCAGCGCGAGGTTGAGCGACTGTGCGCCGCTGGGCAGGCAGGTCGCGATGCACCGCAGAGCCCGCACAATGCCGTCAAAGTGCTGTCGCAATCGTTCGCTGGCGGCTGCGGCCGCTCACCCAGCAGCAGTGGCAGGTAGAAAACTGGCGTCGATGGCTGATTCACTCAGCCCGCGTAACAGCGCAACCGCCCGCCCGCCCCCCCCCCCCCCGCCCCCCCCCCCCCCCCCATGGCCATGGCATTCCTGGAAACAAACCACGTCGCATTTGTTGCACAGCCCCAAAGCATAAACGCATCTTCTTGCGCACATTGAACTGCCCTCGCGGATTCGACCAAAGAGCCCACTGGCGCTCCAAGCGCAGACCGTCGCAGGGCAAGGGGGGGGGGGGCTGCGCGACGCGCCTCGAACACCAAAAGAAAACCGAGCGGGGCCCCAACAGGGTCCGCCATGGGAGACTCCGAAACTGGAACAGACTAGCCAAAATGGTAAATGAAAGCTGCGACGGCGCCGCAGCTTCCCCACTTCCACCACCCCCTGGAGGAGCAGAAACGTCTGCGGGGCGAGCTGCATCGACCTCGCTGCCGAGCAAGCCATCTGATCGAAGCGTGGCGAGCTGCGCGCGTCGAACCACGTGCGAAACTCCGTCGCCGACATCCTCGCGTCGGCTCCCTATCGGGGCCTGCGCCAGTGCACTGGCGCGCACAGCGCTCACTCCAAGCTGCGACCTGCCCCTTCAACAGGGGGCGACAAGGGCAGCCTGGGCCGCCCGCAAAGATGCTTGAATACCAAGGTTGGTATAACCAGCTTCAGTAATGGCGTGCTCGACGATGCCGCCACCCATCCTCAACTGCAGCAGCGCGCGCGGGCATTCTGGCGTGTTCAGCGCAATGATCGTGCCACCGAGGCCGTAGGGGGCCAATCTCGAACCGCCCATCGCGTCGGTGATCACCTTCCGTGCCCCACCAGGAAGAGCCTGCGCCCTTGCGCGCGGATGCCCCTCTTCACGTGGATCGGGAACGGCGCAATACCAACAGTCTTGAACACATTGCCAAGACTGTGCGCTTGATCGCCGTCGGGAACTCAAAGATCGTTTCCTGGTCATGTCGTAGGCTTTGATAATGACTCTCCATCGCGATCGGCCCGCGGAGCGCAGGGGTCACGCACTTGTTCCGCCGCTCGCTGAAGAGCCCCCCCCCTGAGTGGCGACTCAAACCCCGCCAAAATAAATCGACGCACGCTTTCCCGCGCAGCCGGTGAAGGACTTCCCGCACCTCCACCACCGTTCGGGCGGCCACCCATATGTTCGAGTTTCTTCTCCATCTGGTCAACCTGGTCCTGAACCGACTTTGCCGTCTGGGGGCGCTGCTTCAACGTGTCGATCTGCTGCTGCATGTCATTATACTTTTCATTCGCGAGGTTGCTGATATCTTCCTGTCTTTCTGTGACCACCCCTGCTGCGACATGTCGAGCGACTGAACCCGCGCGTTGAACTGCTAGATCCATGCGTCCTGCGTCATCAGCACACCTTTCATACCCCCATCTCCGTCAATATCGTCGCCTTCAAACCGTCTAACTTAGCATTGCTCGTCATGGTGTTCGTGACGAGCGACCGCATCCACTCAGGCAGGCTGTCAGGTGCCCGCACTACGCGGCCTCCATGATCACTACGGCTGCGGGTCTCTGAGTGGTTGGGGTTCTCGTTAGTCGGCCGCGTAGGCGACGGCGAGAGGCTGCCACGTCTCCCTCCACGACGTCTCGGTCGTGATGGGCTGCTGCTGATCCGCTTGACGTTGTTGTCTCTTTCCGAGCCTATCGCAGCCATCGGTGGATGGAACGGCGCGTCAGATTGAAGACACTCGTAATTAACCAATGAAAAAGGAGGGGCCACGTTGGGGAGGCAATGCCGCCTTCCGACCCACACGGCACCGCTATACTGGCCAGCTCACTCGAAAAATGTATTACTTGAGCCAAAATGGCTTGAACCAGAACGGCTACGGAGCCCTTTAAAGCCCTTCTGGGACTCTGGCAGCGTCGTGGGGCCAGCCCGGTCCCCACACCCAGGCAGCCCAATCCCCATACCGCCTCCTCAGGTCCTTTTGGAAGCCTCTTGGGGCCCTTTGGGGCTCTCTTGGGGCCGTCTTGGGGCCCTCTTGCGCATTTTGGGGCCCTCTTGGGTCGTCTGGGGGCCCTCTTCGACCGTATTCGGCCACAACGCATGGAATCATCGGGAATGTGATTCTCCCCGTTAATCGGGAGGGGAGCCGTCCTCGCGTTGAATCGCAAGAGACCAGGGAACGTTCTGGATGTCCTACCGCCGGGCCCTTGCACGAATGAGGAACACCCCTTAGATAGCGAGCGCGCATGGCAAATCATCCTGAGAGACGCGTGGGAACAACACATGAGAAACGCAAGCGGAGCCTGCGCGCCGTTCAAACAATAAACGAATCACGGGGGGGAAAAATGCAGGTCTTAACGCAGACGCATTGCTGCCGGGCGACCTGGTCGACGCTTGGTCTCTCAGCTGCACATCGTGCCATCAGGGATGCACAGAACCCAACGCCCTAACAAGGACATGCCACATACAACTGCCTGGCAGCGGGAATACCGCAAAGACGAAATGCGAAGGCTCTGCGCAAAACCTGAATACTCCTGATGCGAAATATGTGCGAACAGGGTTTACATAATTAGCAAGCGTCTAGCAAACACTCCTCGGGCGAAGCTCCATCCGATGCGTCTTTGAAACCTCAAGATGGCCCCAAGATGCCCGAAGAGAGCCCCAAGAGGTGCCAAAGAGGCCCCCAAGACGGCCCCACAAGCGCCCCAATACTGGCCAAGAGCCGATTCTGGTGGCCCCCGAGGGGGGCCAACCTATTCACCTCCCCCTTTTGGTCGATGGCCCCCAAGTTGGCCCCAAGAGGCCCTCCAGAGCTCCCAAAAGGGCCCCAAGAAAGCCCCAAGAGGGCCGCAAGACCCCCCAAACAAGCCTCAGCAAGACCCTAATACCCCCCACACAAATGCTAGCCTCCAGGGCCCCAAAAAATGCTAGCCCAACAATGTCGCCCTCGTTGTCCTTCTCCTCCTCGTCCTCGTCTTCGTTGTCGTCTTCCTCCTCTACATCCTCCTCATCTTCGCTGTCTTCCTCCTCCTCCTCCGTCTCGTCTTCGTTATCCTCGCCATCGTCCTCATCCTCGTTCTTGCCCTGGTCGTCGTCTTCCTCGTTTGCATCCTCCTCCAGCTCCTCCTCTTTTTCTTACTGTTTCTCCTCCTCCTCCTCGCTCTCCTCAAGAGGGTCCCAAGAGATCCCTCAGAAGGCCCAAAGAGGGCACCAAGAAGTCTCACTATTCTTGGCCTCCCTGGTTCACTCTATGCTGACACACGCCCCTTCTTCAGACATCTCCCCCAGTCATCGTTTCTGGATGGGCGACGCGACGCGTCAAGGAGTGGCAAGCACCTAGCAAGCACCCCTCAGGTCGGGAGCGGCAAAGAGGGGGGTGTCCAAGAGGGGGGGGTGCAAATCATGACCGGCGGCATGTGCGCGGCCCAGCGGGGGGGCCAGGGACGTAATCAAATAAGAAGAGGCGCCACGAAATCTGGGGAGATATCATGGCCCGCGCCATGATATCCACCCCCCCCTAGTCATCACCCCCCTCTTTTCCGCCCCCGATCAGGCGAAGCTGTGCACTCCGATCATAAGCGCCCAGGCTTCACAGCACAGCGGTGCAGCTGCAGACCGCCGAGGTCGGGCATCTCGCAGGAATGCGCGCTCGTGCCCGCAGGCAACACCTTGTCTGAAGGGGAACTGGGACACACAAATAAATACACACAGATAAACATATTCCCCATATTTTCGCATATTTTCTCGGTTTTTGTCTTCCCCACCACTTCCCATATTTTCTTATATTTTCCTGGGAGTCGACGATTAATTGTGTCTGTGTGTTTTTTTCCCTCCTGATTGTCGCCAGGCGAGCTCGCGGCGGTCGCTGCGTACATGCAAAACGCATCACACAGCCAGCCGGGACAAGTACGAATTGCACGTCGGCAGATTAAAGATCTTACATGCAAGCGGGATCCGCACGGTGAAAGGCTCCATAGGGACGATCCAAGTCGATACACCACGTTGAGGATGCGCGCATGACAAATAAACTGAGCAAATGCATGGGCCTGGCCGCGTGTGACTTTCGCACGATCCAGCCAACGTGAGACAATCGGTCAATACGGCTAGGCTATTGCGGCGACTACGCGTGCTCGGTTCGCCGACAATCTCAAAGCGCATAGCCAGCGTCCCGCCAGATGCTTCGCAACCATGGAGGTGGAGGAGACTGGACGGCTTCCAAGAGAGGTCCTTACCCAGACCCCCGATATCGCTATTGTGTTCACAGCGTGACCCCATCAAGAAGTCTCGACCCCTTCCTCGAGACCGGTTGTATCCCGAGCCGCTTCTTGGCGTTCCCTGGGCCTGGTAGGGGACCACAGGCAGAAACTTCTGGCGGCAAACTCGACGCGAGGGGAGCACAAGGGACTCTACGCACCTGTCTTTCTTTTGCCTCTCCTTTTCCAAGGCGGCCCCGCCGCAGCTTCGCAGGCGGCGATTGGCGTCATTTGGAGGCACCGTGCGAAACCAGGCGGCACTCGCACGTGTGATGTGGCCTGTCCTCAGAACTCCTTCAGACCGCAACAAAAACGTTTTGATGGCCCCAGAGGGACAAAAGCTTCCCGAGGAGGCCGACAGCGCGACTCTGGAGGTACGGTTCACAGTTGACGGCGCGTAGCAGAGCGTGGGGCCAGGGGGGGCCTTCTGAAAAGGCAAGGGGGGTCTTAGAAAAAACTGGCCCCTTCTTGCAGGCTTCAGGGACAATTTCTTAGAAAACGGGACGGCTTCCAAGAGGCGGGGTCCTTTCAGAAGGCCGCCCCCCGTCGCCCTCAAATGCTCAAGATCCACTCAAAACCGGATCCAAAAACCTTCCAGGGTCCGACGTTGAAGAGGTGGGGACGCAGATGAACGCCAGGGCGTAGTAAGAACGGAATCGGAGGTGAAGGTGGGGGGTAGCAACAGAAAGCTGGCAAGATAATAACGCTTCACTCTTCTGATGTGCGCTGGTATGAAGATTCAGCTGGCGTTATCCAATCCTGCACATTCGGCGTCGACGCCTTCGTCGCGGCCGCGACTCGCACGCAAGGCGCCTGGGCCAGGTCGACCGCCTGCAAGCTGCATTGCGCCTCGTTGGCCGCCGAGCGGATCTCCGCCGCGTAGCCCTCGCGGCCGCGGGGTGAGTACGCCGTCTCGGGGACAACGGTGCACTCAACCCCAACGGTAAGGCTGGAGATGGGGACGCGGGGCGCCCAACACTGCGCCGAGATGCCGGGCACCCTTGGACAGACCGAGGAAGCAGGAAGCGTGCGAAGGATGTCCAGAATCGAAGGCTGTGAGGGCGTCTTGCCTCAAAGGATCGCGCTGGATGCAGGTTTGTCTGCAAGGAGAAACGAGGGCGAGGAGGAGGAGCAGGCCATCGTTACCCCGCTCCCCTGGACCTCCAAGACGGCATAGCAGAGCGAATCAGGGGTTCGGGCGGAGTGTAGAGGAACTGGCAAGATGTGGGGAGAATGTATCCCCAGACGCAAGACGCCCAACTGCACCCAACAAAAGCTGACCTGGACAGTTTCCCCATGTTCGCGACGCGACGATGCCCCCCGACCCGAACTTTCGAATAGGGCTTCTTGGCCTGGATTTCGAGGCTGGTCCAGCCGCTGCAACGAGAAGCATCCCGGAGGTCCAAAACGTGTCAAAACGCATCCATAATCTCGATTCTCGACCCTCGATCGTCAAACCATCGTCCGCCTCCTCCCCGTCCCCCTCCTCCTCCTCATCATCATCCTCCTCCGCTCCTTCCTCTTCCTCCTCCGCTGTCAGCTCCCTTCTTTGTGAAGGGTGATGGCCCCGTCCAAATTGGGGCGCCGGTCGGGCACACAGGGTGGACGCAAGAGGGCGGCCATCAGCCTGTCGTCACGGTTACATAGGTCCTTTTTTGTATACCAAACAATATGAATATCGGATGTGTCGCTCTTGCGCGACCTATCTGTCGCCGCACATCGCACCTTGAGGTTTTCGGCGCGCCCAGGGGACGACCCGGGCATGCGTCGCGCCAGAACGGTGTTTATCCGCCTCGCGTGCGGGGCGGCGCGCGAACGCTGGCAAGTGCGCGACGCTTGATGGCACAGTCCGGCACCAATAGGGCGAGACAAAAAAACGCTGTCACGCGATGGGCAGAGGCATCTACTACCCGCTGACCATGAATGACGACGCGTTGTTGGGAATCGTGGGATCAGAAAACATAGCGCGGGCGCCGTCATAATGACGGGTTGTTGGTGGATCTCATCGCGGTTGCAACACGTCGCGCGTCGCTGTCGCCAGAACGACGGGTTTTGCCGGCACTGTCATTTGAAGCGCCGCCATTAATCACGAGGCGGCCCGCGACCGCCAATATTGCGAGAATTGGTTTGGAACCAGCGCTGGCAGGGTGGGGGAAAGGGAGGAGGACGAAGAGAACGGGGGGAGGGGCGAGACTAGGAAGGTGGGAGGGGAAGGGGAACGGGAAGGGGAGGGAGGGGAAAGAGGAAGGGATGGGAAGAGAGGGCGGAAGGGGGGAAAGGACGAGAGAGCGAAAGAGAGAAGCGAAGGAAGCGGAAACGAAAGGGAGGGAGGCAAGACACGGCCGTGTCTGCCTGTTCCGCGGCTTGAGCATGTCTCGCGGATGGAACCAATCGCGCGGCTTCAGCCAGAGCGGCCATGGATTGCAGGCTGCCCGGGCCAGGGTGGTGCACACAGGGGACGGTGTGCACTGGGGGACGGAGCGGTGCACACTGGGGTGGCTGGGGACGGCTGGTGATGCACACTCGGGACGCCGACCCATTGCTGGTGCACACCGGTGGTGTTCGCTGGGGAAACGGGTCCGGACGCATGCGGTGCACCCGGGGGCTGCACACCACAGACCACACGCAGACTCTCAGTGTGCACCCCTCTCGGCGCCTCCAGCGTGCACATCGGCGCTTCTGTGCCACGGCGATTTGGTAGTCGAAGCTCGACCGACGATTTGGGAGCCCCCCACACTGCGCACCACGAGGCGGGCCCCCGTGACCTGTCCCCGGGGTGTCTGGGCAGCAGGCGAGAACGACGGAAAGACGGATTGGAACCCTGCAGGGTGGCGAGGGCGCCAAGAGCCGGAAACGAGAGGGGGCAGGGAGGGAGGCGAGAGGACCGAGAGGGAGGGGAAGGAGGGGAGGGGCAGGGAGCGGATGCGAGAAGGGCGACGGGAGGGGAGGGAGGGCAGGAGGGGAGGAGAGGGGAGCGAGTGACGGGAAGAAGGGAAGGGGCGCGAAAGGCAGGGGAAGGAGGGCAAGAGAGGGAGGATTGCACGAAAGAGGACGGAGAGGAGAGAAGAAGTCTCGGCCTCTGGGTACTCTGCCGAGCAAACTGAGCCACGTTCGGCTGAACCACGACCCTTGTGGGCCTGGACCTCTCCCGGAGGTCCCCCCATCCAGCCCCGACAAAAAAACAATGGTCGTCGGGACATCGCAGACGTAGGCCAGTTCCGTGCACCGCAAATCCTAAGGAAGTGTGCGGAAGCCACAATTTGAACCATACCAATAACGGCACGGCATGGCACGGCGGAGTTGTTGCGGTCTGCACACCAAGCGCGACGCGGCACGGTACACTTGTGTGCGTTCGCCACGGCACGGCAAGGCACATCTGCTCCACTATGAAAACAAGCGCGGCACGGCACGGCAAAACACGGCAAGGCAAGGCACGGAACGGCGGGGCTGTCGACAGCAGCCACCGCCGCGACGCGAGAGGAAAGGGCGACCCTGCTGAAGCCATCGCCCGTACACGAAAACACAAGGCAACACACACATACTGTAAAAGGTAAAAGAAGAATGATCACCTGGGCAGGCAAATAAAACAAAAAAGCAGTGAACTGGCCGATGGCTTCGGAGCGACGCCCTGCAAGGCAGAACCGACCCACGGAAACCCAGCTGTATTCGCATGGTGGCTCTAAACCGGCCTGGTAGCCATGAGCAAGCGGCTTCTGAAACCGAGCCAACCGAACTGGAACCACAACCGAACGGGTCGGAACTGGACCGGTCTATTCAAACCGAACTGGTAAGCCGAGACCGGCCCCAAACCTCGATCGTCCACCAGCTGTGGGACGGACGTGTCGCCTGGCAAGCCGCCCGCGTGGCGGCCCGCCTTCACATGCCCAAGGACTCCCCAGGACCCCCCAGGACCCTATAGGACCCCCCAGGATCCCCCAAGACCCCCCATGACCTCTGAGGACCCTGCAGGACCCCCCAGGATTTCCTATGACCCTGCAGGGCCCCGCAAGACGACCCCCCAGGACCCCACAACACCACCTAGGACACCGCACGGCCCCGCAGGACCCCCCAGGAACCCGCGGGACCCCCCAGCACCCCCTCCTCCTCCTCCTCGTCCTCCTCCCTCGCCTATCTCCTCGCAGCAGCATCGACCGCCCCCGATCTGCGCCGCCGCGCCGCCGCGCGCACCGGAGGCGTCGCGGGCGGCTGCCCCCCCCCCCCCGCCGTGCCCTCCGCCCGAGGACGGGGTCCTCGTTGTTCGCCGCGAGGCTGCTCAGGGCGGCGGCGGCCTGGCAGCGCTGCCGACGGCCGAGGGGGTGGGGTCCAAGTGGCTGCACAGGGAGGCCGGCCCACCTCCATCAGGCAATCAGGGAGGAACTGCCGCAGGAGCACAACAGCCTGGACACTGGAGAGGACGATGTTGAGCTGCCCTCGAGGCCCGAAGCTCACGGCTGGAAGCTGATATAGGGCAACTGAGTAACCGATCTAAGTATCAATTCCTCCTCCCTCCCTCTCCTCGGGTTGATCTCCGTGTTCCTGGGAGAGAGGAGGGGGATGAATGAGGCGGACATCTCGAGGTGTTATCCTCGGAGAGAGGGCAGCGGCCAGGGCTCAGGGGCTAAGAGGAACACTCAGGGGGCAACTCCTCGGAGATCTTCGTGGGAGCGATCCAGGAATGTCGGGCTAGATTGGCGGGGCGAAGGGGCAAATCTACATCGGATTAGGCCGCATCGACATGAACACATTAAGCCGCCTGGACGGGGTTGAAACAGGCTGGATTAAACGGAACTGAGCGGGATAAGGCCGCATCGGCACATGGTGACGGTCTTCGACAACGGAAAGACCAGCGCCGATGCTGAAATTCGCCGGCCCAACGGCTTGTTAACAATATTTCTAGTTCGCGCGCGCGGAGCGGCCCCTGGGGGCCCCCGGACGAAAAGTACCCCGGCAAGGTCCCGAGAGAAGCCCGGGAGAAGCCACCAGACCACTCCAGGGGAGGGTATTTTTCGACACCCCTCACGAGGATCGTGGCCTCCGAGGGGGGAGCCGCAATCGACTACCCCCAAGAGCCCCCCAAGAGGCCCTGGGGGCCTCCAAAACGCCGCCAAGGAGCCCCAAGAGACTCCCAAGAGGTCCCCAAGAGGCCCCCAAGAGGCCCTAAAGAGGGCTCCAGGGCCGGCGGCATGAGCGAAGCGATTAAATAACCTCCCCAACAGTTACACCGAAGAAGACAGTGATGCGTACACACCGACCTACCTACCTACCTACCTATCTGCGTGCCTGCCTGCCTGCCATCCTGTCTGCCTGCATACATACACGCATACGTACATCATACATGCATGCATACATGCATGCACGCATACATACATACATACATGCATGCATGCTGGATACATGCGCGCATACATACATACTGTGTATAAAAGTAGGCAAACATACGCAAGTTCATGCGTGCATGCATACCTACATACACACGCGTGTATGCAGACATGCGTATATACATACATGCATGCATGTATGCATACATGCATATAAGCACATGCACTCATACAAGCCTAAGCTAAGGCAGGCGGACATACGGGCAGACGTACACACAAACACACATGCATGCACACATTCATACATACATATGCATGAGTACACCTACACATACATACATATATGCATAACTTCATACATACATACATACACACATATACACATACACGCATGTATACACACATGTGTGCAATGTACAAACAAGCATACACATATGCATACATACAAACATACAAACACACATACAGTCATACAATCATGTCTGCATACAAATACGTACGCATACATTTTATATATACATATATACATATATTATTTGCATGCATGCAAACATACAGACACACATCCATACACACATGCACACGTACACATACCAACATACACACATACATGCATACACGTATGCAGCCATACGTATATACATGCCTACATCCATACAAACATACATACATGCATGCATACATACATATCGAGAGACACACCATGTATCATGCCCGTGTGGGGCGGCTCGCCACACTGGCTGTAGTCCACTCGGGCTTCTAGCCAAGACACACCCCGGGAAAGATCTGGGGGCCGCTCTTCTGAGGAGACAGTGAAGATATGTGGAGGAGGGAGGGAGGATGGAGGAAGGATGATGCGAAAACATACTAGAGGCCTCCTAGATGGGGTCGGAGTAGATGGGGTCGGAGGATCACGCCGCATCGCTGATACATCGGCGATGCATCGGCGGTGTATCGGCAGTGCATCGGCGATGCACCGGCGTTGCATCGTCGACGTCGGCGATGCATCGGCGACGCCGACGTGGGGAAACACGGTCTCCACATCGACCCGCATCGTCGATGCATCGGCGATGCGGCACGACCCTCCGACCCCATCTGCTCCGACCCCATCTAGGAGGCCTAGACATACGGAGCAGGAGGAGGAGAAGGCCGTTGCTGTAGAAGTTCAGGCTTGGTCCGGGAAGACGAGGAGCGGAGGCAGAAGAGGTCAGGAGTAAGAGGAATAATGGGGCGGAGAAGGGAGGAGCCGGAGCGGGAGCCAGATGCCGGGCAGACAGGAGCCTCAGGGCGCCTGCAGCGTAGCAGAGGCCGGTTCTGGAACACGAGCAGAACCCAGACCTCCGACGTCGTGTTTCTTGAGCAACGTGGACCCCTGGAGGTCGACGCCATCTTCCCTGGACGGGTTTCTCATCCTGGCCCGTCTTGCGCACGGCCCGGGGGCCCCGGAGAGGGCCCTCCCAAGGGTCGAGAATGGGCAGCGGTCCTCTTGGTCCACAGAGGAGGCGGACGGAACGATGGGCGATGGAGGAGCAGGAAGCAGCAAGCACCGCGAGGGAGAACGGAGGCGCACGAGCAGGAGCGAGACGGGGACGGAACGTCGGAGGGGCGCCTGCGCCCTGCTCCCTCCCCCCTCCCTGCCCCCTGCTCCCTCCCCGCCGAACTCCCGGTCCCTGGACCGTCTCTCCCCCGTCCTTGCCCCCTCCCCTTTTCCACCCCTTGCTTCCTCTCCCCTCCGCATCCCTTCCCTCTGCACCTCTGCTCGATCCCTCCAAGCCTCATGCTCCCTTCTCGATGCTGCCCGCTCCCTCCCTCCTCTCCCGCCGCGCCACCTCCCCCGCGACGAGGCAAAGAGGGAAGGGAAGATACCCAGAGTGATCAGAGCCCAGCGTGGAGAGGGGCAAAAGGAACGACCCGCGCCCATCCCCCCCCCCGCAGCAGGCACTAGCCCCCCGACGCTGTCGAGGCGAAGACGGAGGAGGAGGAGGAGGAGGAGGAGGAGGAGGAGGAGGAGGGACGAGGCTCTTCCCTGACCCGTACCCCGTCAAGACGGCACGTGGCAGCCCTCGTCAGAGAGTCTGGGAGCACTCTGGGCCTGCGAGAGACTGCATTCCTGTCGCGGTGGGTGATTCTCCTCCAGCGCATGCCTTCCCCGCTCCCTCCCTTCCCCTCCGTAGAAGAATAGTAAGAATGCAAGTCGCACAACAATTCGAAGGCCCGACCTCTGAAAGCTTAAGCTCATGCAGTCTTTTGTCATTCGGCCCCGTCCCCTCTTCTCCCTCGTCCTCCTCCTCCTCCTCCTCCTCCTCATCCTGCTCGTCCCTGTCGAAGGCCCCTGCCCAGTCCAGCCAGCCCCCTGCGGTCAACCTGGTGAGCTGCTCGGTGCCAGACGTGCGCGGTTTGACACGAGAGAATCGGGCCCTGGGGACAACGGGCTCTGGGCCCCCCCAAACTTTGCCCAGGACTGTGCCCATCATCCGGGGAGGACGCGCTTCCTGCAAGCTCCGTCTTTCGGAGCAGGGCCAGTCGAGACAACGGAGGCACTCCCACGAAGCCAAGATCCGCTCAAACCCGGCCCCTGGACCCCTCCTGGAGTCCATCCTGATCCGACATGCGAGGCGGATCCAGCCGTGCCGACGAGAAGCCTCCAGGAGGCCTGTATGACAAGCCCGAAAAACGCCAGCGAGGGGCGCCGCTGTCTCCACTATCGGGGGCGACGAAAGGGGCGAATAGCCCTGGAACGGGCATTACACGTATTCGCCCAGGAGCCTCGCCGAAGACAGGGATCCTCGGCGCCCCTGGATACATGTATTGCTCCCCCCTGGGCGATTCGCCCCTGCCGTCGCCTCTGAGACTAGCCCCCCCCTCAGTCATCCTCCCGGCGAGCTGTCCTCGGCCCCGTGCTGCCCTGGGCAGGGCCCGGCCTCCCCTCTGACGACGCCGTCCTCGCTCTCCAGGAGGGCCACCAGCAGCGGGATGGCTCCCGAGTGCACCATCTGCGCCTGAGCTGGGAGGGGTGACCATGACACGCCGAGGAGCATGTTCGAGGATCCAGGTTCCAGGGTCAAGGTTGAGCCTCGAGGACTCAGGTTGTGGGCGTGGGTCTTCGTAGGTGGGAAGATGGGCGGCTTCTCGTGGCCAAGGCTGGATCCGCCGCGCAAGTCCTGGCCAAGATAGGCCCCAGAAGGGGCTTGCACTGCCGTGCTTCCCACCGGCTGTGTACGCCAGCATTCACTGGTAAAGCGATGCAGAGGCATGTTGAGAATACCCCCCTCGCATCCTATTTCCCCCTCCTCCTCCTCCTTCACATCCTCCTCTCCTCCTCCTCCTCCTCTTCCTCCTCCTCCTCCTCTCCTCCTCCTCCTCCTCCTCCTCCTCCTCACCGTCCTCTCATGCTCGAATCACGGCGCCGACCATCGCAACACGTCCCAAAGTGACAATCTCGGTCCACTTCCCTCTGTCATCAACACTACCGTGCTCGGTCTGACATGGCCGTGGAGGCGGAGGACCAGAGGCAAGGTGCAGACGAGCGTGTGGGGGAACGTGCTATCGACCCGTCCACCTCCCTCCTCTCTCTCTCACTCTCTCTCTCTCTCTCACTCTCTCTGTCTCTCCCTCTCCCCTTCCCTCCTAGGTCACCTCACTTCGCTCAACGCACACTCGCGAGGCCACCTTCAAGAAGGGCAGCTATCGTCGAGCCAAGCCGCGACGCGCGAAGCGCGATAATCTTCGCGCCCCCGCGGGTGACCTGTTTTTATTTTATTTTATTTTATTTTTTATCTCTCTCTCTCTCTCCTGACCCATAATTTGTCCCTCCTTCCCGCTGCTCTTCCTCGCCATCCGACGGGCGCGATCCCATAGCCAATGAAGCTTCCAACCTTCGGGAGCTCACGGACCCTGGCTCACAATACGTGCGCCATTACGTATTTCGTCTTCCTGTTTTTCCGCGTGCCTTTGTTGTTCTCCGTCCTCTTCTTCAACGCCCGGTGTTGACCAATCCGGGCAGAGCAACCTGTGACAATTATTGCCCGGCCATCCCAGGGGGCCCACTACTTCATGATGCAGTTTTTCGATGGCGTCGACATAGTCAGCGCTGGCATCGCAAGAGGCTGCTGCTTGCGGTGTTCCTCTGTGCCCGTCGCAAGTACTTCAGGAATCCGCCGAGGATGTTGACGAGCGTCAGCCTGGACCCTTGCCTCGACATGGTGATCAGGTCACTTGGCCTCGACCAGTTGCTGTTGAGAGGAGGACGCGCAACTGGCTCCATCAAGTTCTTTTTTGTCATCACCAGGGCCACTAGCCCTGCGGCTCCATAGCTGCTTGAACAGCGCAGGCAAGAGAGCAATGCGGATGCTGCGGATTACACTACAACGTCGACGCAACAAGACAGGGCCTCAACTCGAGGATAGGCCGGTACGTCCAAAATTAGAAATAGTAGAGGGAAACGGAGAGAACGAGGAGGAGAAGGACGAGGAGAACGGGACACAAAGACCACAACACCTGCTGAGATATTGGAATGCACAGCTCAAACCGAGTTTGAAAACGGGCTGCGCTCCATTCAAGCTGCCAGAGGACAGCGCATTTGCTAAGCGCGGGACATGTTACAAATAAAGAAGCCGGAAAGCAGCGGCAGCGGCGGCACGGCAAGAAAGGAGGGGGGGGAAGATGAAGGGATAAACAGGCGACCTGCAAAACTACATCTCGACTAGGCGCGAAACTCGCTGCCTGACAAGCTGTCCCAAACTGGAGTGCAAGCACTGAGCGTAGCCACTATTGGTCCAGCCATGGGGCCGCCGCATACGGGGGGGAGCGAGGACGAGACAGGCAGAGGAGGCGGAGAGCCAGCCCGCCCCGGCAGGGCTAGCCGGCGCCCGCGCCTCCTGGAACTGGCTCCATCCTATTCTCTTTGATGATCGATGCGCCACGCAGAGAAGCCGTGCCCGTACACTGGCATCCTGGACTTGGGGACAGTGTGCGCTCCTACCGCAGAGGCTCCGGTTGCGACCGTGCTGGCGGGCCTGATGAGCATCGTCGATGGCACGTCGGCTGGCCATCAAGGGCGTCCTCAGGCTTCGTTGGGAAATGGAGCAACGCCGTCTCCGTGCATGGGCTCGGGGTGTCTTTGGGCGCTTACCTTCTAAATGGTTGAGCGCAATCAAAGGACTGACTGTGCGCTGGCATCTTCCACTCCGCCAGACAAGCGTGTGAAGGTCCAGCAGAAAATTTGACTTCGATCATCTGTTGAGATCGCACGGTGGTGTTTACTTGGGCAATACATCCCTATGCCGTCGAGCTGTTCCTGGCGTTGGCGCGCGAGTTCAGGAACCCCTTGGTTGTTTATTCCACCCGTGCCAGGGAGCAAGACATCGTCCCCGATATGAGGTTCTTCGCCGGGCGCTGGGCTCGCTGTTCTTCATCCCTCTGATCTTCGTCCAATCGGAAAATGGTGCTGTGTATTTCGAGAGCCGGGCAATTGGTGAAGCTGCGCCGTCAACGAATGCCGCCGACCGTTCCGAGAATGCATGGCCTGCTTCGCAGTCTTCTTCTTCATCAAAGATTTCGGAATCGCCCGCGGCGTCGGCCATCGTCGTGGATACGACTGAGGTCGTTGTCGACCCGATCCCCGCCTACGATGACGACGTCTTCAGCGTTGGCACAGACTTTGGTGTGGCGGACTGCGTTTCCTTCGGTCTGGCAGCAACGGACGCGCCGGACATGGCGTGATCTACTGCCTGGTACTCTGTGGGCCCGGGGTCCGTTCGGTTCGGTTTATCGTCGCCAGCAGCATGAATGGCATGCGGTCTCAGGCCAGATCGGCCCGCTGTTCCTGTACGACTTCAACCGCGTGGGTGTACTCCTTGCGTGGATGGCGTGCATGCGACCGTCCGTTGGAGTGCAGAGATGGCCCAAGCTGGAGTTGGCAGATCTGTCTCTTCGTGCTGCAGGGCCAGCCCCTGGGGTCTTGGTGTCAAGTCACAGAGTCTACGCCGCACTTTTGGGCCTGGACCGCATGATGCGTTGTGAGGGGGGCTTCCGTCTCTTCGTGTGCCAATGGTCCGAGTTCCTGCAATTCGTAGGCGGCCGCATCATCGAGAACTTCTACGCCGGAATGTGCGGTGCGCTGTCGCAGATACGCATTGCGGGCTCCCGGAAATGGATTCACAGCCGCATCCTTGTGACGTACGTAAAGACACCTGTGTGGAAGGACCGCGTCTCGGCCCCGAAATTTTTCAGGCTCTACCCCATGGGGGTGCCTACCCCGCCGTCGTGTACTCCTGCTTCGCCTTTCCGGCTCCGAGCTCTACCAGGGTGTTGGCGGCTTCATGTGTTGCGGCCTCATGTGTGGGTGTGGGCTTCATGTGTGCGAGCTTCGAAGCTCACTGTCGTCATGGAACGCGAGTGTTCGGCTGAACCCACAACTTATCTCACGGGATGCTTCGAAGATCAAGATGATTTCTTACTACATTCACTTGGTTGACCCTGCCACGCCGCCGGAGTGGCAGGAGATGGAGGACATCATGAAGTTGGCCTGCGACGTCGGCGACGACGACATCATCGTGGCGGGCGACAAGAACAAAGACCAAGTGTAGCGGGCCCACGTCCCTGACATGCTGCGCTACGTCATCGCGTCCGTGCTAAAGGACAAGGCGTGGCGCTACGGGCCAAGACTTGTCCGTGTCCCAACTCAAGGCCTGGACATGGGCCCGAGCGTTTGCGCCATCGCCTCCGTGGCTGAAGGGGCGACGGCAGCTGCCGCCCCCCAAAGCCCCCACCGCGGCGCCCTTCGTCTCCCCGCTTATCAAGGAGAAGTGTTTCGGCACATCTGGAGCGCCCACATGCTTAAAGGGAAATTAGGACACACAAATAAATACACACAAATAAAAATATTCCCCATATTTTCCCATATTTTCTGGGTTTTTGTCTTCCCCCCCACTTCCCATATTTTTGCATATTTTCCTGGGAGTCGACGATTAATTGTGTCTGTGTGTTTCTTTTCCCCCTGAATGCTGCAAAGAAGGCCACTCGTGCGTCCGCCGGGTGGTCGACACGAGCGGGAGCCCCGGCGCAGTGGGTTGTCGATGTCTCGGACGAGCGGCTCGCGGCCTCATCCACGTGGCCAAGCTCGGCGTCGAAGCCTTCGAGACTGGCCGGGCGGCAACTGCCTTCGAAGACGCCGTCGCGGATCTGCCTGCGGCTGTCTCCGACGAGCGCCAGAGGTGCGGCGACTCCAAGGAGCCGCTGTCCGTGGTGGTCGGGGATGCCGACCAGGCGTATGAACAGTTCATATCTCAAGGCATCTCGGCCGAGGGGCTGGCCGATCGATCGATCGCGGATCCGATCGGCTGGGCCCCCCTTCGGCCGAGCCTCGCGCGCCGCCGCGCCGGCGGCGTCGCGGCCGCACTGATGCCATGGATGTTTACTCCTGCGGAGGGCTGCCCGAAGGAGGCGTGGCGGCCCGCCTGGCAGCGCCAGGCAGAAATCAGATCCCTCGGTCCCACGGCAGCCCGCCGCCTCGCTCGCAGGCGGCGCCGCGACGCCATCGAGGCCTGGCTGTGCCATCATCAAGAACATAGGGACCTGAATCATCGTGACAATGGCACAGCGTCAAAATTGGAACCAGCACCAGCGATCAACGCCGCCGCCAAGTTCACAGAGGTCAAGTACGTCGTGATCGAAGTCCCCAGACGGTGCGGTCACCAGTACGACGACAAGTACGGCGTCCAGTACGGCGACCAGCACCTCGACCACGACGGAAACCAGCACGGCACTCAGTTCATCCCCGACCAGCACGACGACAGGTACGGAGTCCAGTACGGCGACCAGTACGGCGACCATTGCGACGACAGGTGCGGCGACCAGCAGCTCGACCAGGACGAGGTCGACGACGCCGAGCCGTCCGAGCAGAACGAGACTTCGGAGGACTCGAACGCGGACGGCGCTGCGACCAGGGCGTGCTGCCAGAGGAAGGCAAATATAGAGCCCGTTATCCCTATCCGCAGCTCTGGGGTCCGCGCCTGCGAGAAGCGGGAGGCGAAGATAGAACCCCAGGAATACTGCTACAAGGCAGTGGCAGCGGGCAGTGGCGCGAGCCTGCGAGAACAGGCGGTGGCGGGCAGTGGTGCGAGCAGTGGTGCAAGCCTGCGAGAACAGGCGGTGGCGGGCAGTGGTGCTAGCAGTGGTGAGAGCCTGCGAGAACAGGCTGCGACGGGCAGTGGTGTGAGCAGTGGCAGCGCAGCCGGCGGCGGGCAGTGGCGCGAGCAGTGGGCGGTGGCGGGCAGTGGCGTGCAATGGTACGGCATTTCTCGGCCTGCCGTCGCCTACCCCACGGCGGCCCTGCTGCACGCGGCAGCGGCGGAGGCCGCGCGCGCAGCCACGGCGCGCCGCAACAACAACCACAAGCAACACAGAAGGCTCCAGACTACCAGAAGGAGGACTCAGGCGACCAGAAGGAGGACCCATACAACCAGAAAGAGGATCCAGACGACCAGAGGGACCCAGACGAGCGGGCAGCGGTGCAAGCGGGCAGTAGTGCGACGAGGCAGCGGTGGTGCGAGCGGGCGGGCAGTGGTGCGAGCGGGCAGTGGTGCGTGCGGACGGGCAGTGGTGGTCAGAAGGACGTGCGTGCGGGCAGTGGTGCGAGCGGGCAGTGGTGCGAGCGGGCAATGGTGCGAGCGGTCGTGGGCAGTGGCGCGTGCAGTGGCAGCCTCTCGACGACGCCCCCCAACGACCCCGCCCGACGCCCCTCGACGACTCTCGACGCCCCCACTTCGACACCCCTCGCCGACGCCCCCCGACGACCCCCGACGACGCCCCTTACCGACCCCCCCTTGGTGGCGAAGCTGGAGCCCGACGCGATCAGCTGCAGCGCCGCTATCAGGGCATGTGGCCAGAACACGAGCGCGCGAGAAGTGCCTGATGCACCTGAGCGCGCGCAAAGCGAGAAACATTCGCGGGCATACGTGCGAGAAGAGACGGTAGTGGCAGTGGGCAGTGGTGCGAGCCTGCGAAAACAGGCGGTGGCTGGCAGTGGCGCTGGCAATGGCTGCCCCCTGCGAGAACAGGCGGCGGCGGGCAGTGGCGCCAGCCTGCGAGAACAGGCGGTGGCGGGCAGTGGTGCGTGCAGTGGCGCAAGACAGCGAGAACAGGCGGCGGCGGGCAGTGGAGCGAGCAGCGGCAGCCTCCTGCGAGAACAGGCGGCGACGTGCAGTGGTGCGAGCAGTGGCAGCGGGCAGTGGCTGCCTGCTGCGGGCAGTGGTGCGAGCAGCGGCAGCGGGCGGCGGCGGCCGGCAGCCGGCGGCCGGCAGCTGAACGACCCTCCACGTCCAGCACCTGCGTCACCCCAATGGCGTGCGGCAGCCATCGCCGCGCTCCAAGCGGCAGGATCACCCCCCCCCAACGCCTGCTGCCTCGTCGACATGGTTCTCAATAGCGCCCCCGTTTCAGCCCGCGTCAAGGCGACCCTCGCAGGCCTCGGGAGCCCCTGGCCCCAGGACGACTCCTTCGGGGCGCGCGTGCGAGAAGGGGCGGCAGTGGCTGCAGGCTGCGGGGCGGAGCTGGAGAGCCAGACGTCATCAGCTACAAGCGCCGAGCCTGCGACTCGCTCTTCCTGGGAACAAGACATTCCAATCCCCTTCGAGTGCGCCGGCGCCGCCATCATCTTCGACCAGGTAAAGCAACACATACGGTTCATAGAGCGGGCGACTGGTGAGTCGGCATTCCCCAGCTCGTCCTCGTCCCTTCCCACGATCCTCCTTCGAGCGTCAAACAAGGTCAGCAGATCCAGTTTTGAGGAGGCTGTGCGGATGACAGAAGACCTCCTCGAGCACGTCCGTGACGACGGCATCGAGAGTGAGGACGGCGAGGATGACGAGTCCGAGAGCGGCACTGATGAGATTACCCACGAGGCGAGCCCCAGGACTACTCCCGCGAGGAGGACTCCGACGGCTGCCACCACACCAACCCATACGACCAAGAAGGTGCGCTTCATCCTCGAGGCCGTGCCCGACCCCCCAGAGGACGAGATCGATCCCGATGACCCTGATGGCCCAGCCGACCACGGCGACGCCACCAGAAACACCACGCCCCAGGAGAGCGTCTCCGACGGCGTGCCCCAACACCAGCCTGGCGGCCAAGCCTCCACCCCGCGCCGACGGGAACCAGCAGCACACCTACGGGAACCAGCAGCACATCCCCGAAAACCAGCAGCACACCAACGGGTACCAGCAGAGCACCGGGCACCAGCAGAGCATCGGGCACCAGCAGGGCTTCACGGAGGTAACCAACCTGAACAGCGGCTTCCTCAACGCCATCGCCCCCCCGGGTGGTGAGCGTGCCGCCCTCCTCAGGTGGAGGAGGCTGGCGGCCACCGAGGGGGGGACAAGTTCGTCGCGTTCGGCTACCGCAGGGAGTACTTCATCTGAAGAGGCGGGGGGCGGTGGCCCCTGCCTCTGCGGCTACGCCTGCTCCGCGGGCACAGAGTCGTTATCGCCGCGGCCAGCCGGCCAGAGGCGGCAAGAGCTGGCCAGAGTGGCCAGCCAGTGCAGGACGAGCTGGAGTCCATGAGCGGCTCGGCGAGCCTCCACAGCGCTCGGCGCCGAAGGGTGGAGGTCGCCAAGGCGGGGGGCAGCCTGCCCCTAGGAGCCGGCGGCCTGCCACTCCACGCTAGGCGCAGCGGCAGCGCAGGCTGAGGGCCCACGAAGCGGCCGACGGCCTGCTGACGGCGGGCGGCCCGCCGCGCGGGCGGCCGCGCGCCGCGCCTTTTGGGGCCCCTAGGGGCTCCACCTTGAAACCTGGCCCCGTCTCGTCCCCTCTGTTGCGATTGAGGTCCTCGTTCCCCTCTTCTTTCCTCGGGGTCGGGGGCCCTGGGCCGTCGTTCGAGCGTGGGCACGACCTCCGGGGGTCGCTGCTTGCGATCCGCGCCTGGGGTTTGCTGCACAGACGCTGGCTCAGCGAGAAACGGCAGAAACGGCAGTTCATATCTTCATTGATTACTCGTGCCTGGCAGTATTTGGTCGTCTTGATTGGCGCGCGCATTCTCTCGAAAGCTGCCGTGGTAACGAAAGGGAAGAAAGTGCATGTTGTGGAAGCTGCTGACACTACCCCTGCTGGTTGGTTGCGAGGTGATACCGATGTGATCATGAGAGCGCTTACTGTGTACTGCTGGCTGAGCCTGGCTTGTGTAGCTGGGCACGCGTTCGAATTACCAGGGCTCAGGCGTCAGCATATCTGTCTTATTGACCTGTCAGGAGGAGTGTGCTGAGCGTGACTCTTCGAGGTTTGTCGAGAAAGGCTTTCCCCCTCCTCCTCCCGGGGGCTAAGCTGTGAGGTAGAGCCGATGTGTTGACGATGTGATAACGGTGAGCTCAGCTTTCCACATGTCAACAGCTTATGATGTCCAAATATCGCCAGCCTGCTCTTCAGTTTCGCCGGCGTCGGCAATCCAGTGGCTCGATTTGGAGATCCAGACGGTGGGTCAGACTGTTTTCAGATACCCGAACAATGTCAACAGAGAGTGGCTATTCGGCTCCGCTGCGCGACGCGAATCTGCGATGATCGTCACGTGGGCTGGCTTGCTGCACTAGAGCTTTGGATCAATCGACGGTTTATTTATGAATCGGATGGCACGGGTGAGAGCGATGAGACTTCTGCTGGGTTTCTCGGTGGTTTGGCTGGGCGAGTTGGTTCTAGAACTGTTCCTCCTTAGCTACCCTCTTCCCCTCCTCGAGCATGCGTCTTTCGAATGCCGTGGAGTCTCGTGGCTCAAAGAGTCCGAGTCCTGTTCCGACGCTGGGTGGCCCTTCAACGCTTGCAGTGCTGTGGACCAATGGGCGGCCGCGGGAAGATTCGCGGGGCTGATCATCCAAAACGACTCACGCTATTACAAAGGCTCTGCCGGCAAGGGGAAGAAGTACGGCAAGGGCTACGCGTACTCCGACAGCTACACCGACAGCTACAACACTCACGCGAACTACTACGGCCCCGAGGGCGGCTACTACTACGACGACGGGTGGTACGGCTACGGCTACGGTGGGCCTACAGGCAACTGGGGCAATTACGGGGCGATGGATCACATCGACGAGTCCGATTCGGCCGAGAACGACAAGGACACGAAGCTGGAGAAACAGCGCAAGCGCCTGGCGAAGATTGACCCAGAGTACGAGGCTCACATCCAAGAGAAACGCACCAAGGAAAACGAGCAGGCGTTGAGGAGCCAGGGTGAGGCCTTGGCCTCCTCACTCAAAGCCACGTTCGAGTTGAAGGTTAAGAAGATCACGACGGCTAAGCTCGCCGAGCTGGAGAAGAAGCAGGAGCAAGCTGAGGGGCCCGAGGAGCCGCCGGGTCGTCCACGACCGAAGCGTGGTGCGAAAACGGCCGCAGCCTTGCATCTCCCAGTCAACCCGCCCTCTCCCGGGCGGAGATGGGGTGGCTGCAGTCGTTGGTGGGCTCCTACGACGACGTCCCCGAGAACAAGACGTCGACGGAATTGACGACTTTCGTGGAGACGCCCCTCGCGAACCGCGTGGTCATGTCGCAGGCCATCACGCTCATCGCCTCCTCGGATGTGGACCCGAAGGCGGTGGCAATCATGAACTTGGTCCGTGGCGTCGGGTCCTGATCTTCCTGGACGTCTGACTGGGGCGGATGCAGCTCCCAGTTCCGCCGACGCTGGAACGGTATACTGAGATGTTGGAAGCTCAGTGGACCCTCAGGATGTCTCACGCGTGGGAGGCCAACATTTTTCAACAATGGGTTGATATTTCAGGTGTGGGCCTGAATTTCTACAGCCAGAACGACGCGCAAGTATTCCGGTCTGGTGTGAGGAGAGGGTGATGCGCAAAGGGATCGTGGGAGTTTGGCGCGCTCCGCTGGGTCGCGGCCCCGGGGGCATGTCTGAGCACAGTGCGTATACATCTTTTTCCATATTTTAGAATGTGTCGGGCCGCCTGCGTTAGGAGCGCCGCCTTCATCATTCTGGGTGGGATATTTCTCCCCCTCGCTCTCCTGACCCATACTTTGTCCCTCCTTCCCGCTGCTCTTCCTCGCCATCCGACGGTCGCGATCCCGTAGCCATTGAAGCTTCCAACCTTCGGGAGCTCACTCCTGGGTCAGGCAGCGCTCGAATCCAGGAGCGAGGCTTCGTCATTCGAAACAGACTTTCCCTGTCTCTTTCTCGCTCTCTCTCTCTCTCTCTCTCCTCCATTTTCCTCTCCGTCCTGGAGCCTGGACAGCCTTGAGAGAGTCCCTGCCCCCCCCCCCCGAGGCCCTCGAGAGCGCCGATGTGGGACAGAAATCGGCGCGGCCTCTCGGCGTGGAGTGACGAGTGGGGCGGGGGAGGCTGTTCGGGGGACGCGGGAGGGCGAGACCGCCCGCAGGAGCCATCGAATTTGCCTGTTGCGAGGCCTCGGCTGCGCCTCCGAGCTCTCGCCCGAGGCCCTGCGACGAGGGGAGGAGGGACTGGCGGGAGGAGCATTGGGGGGGAGGGGCCGCGAGGGGAGGAGGGCGAGGGAGGATGGGACGTCAAAGTGGTGCCCACGCTGCCACTAGGAACGCTGAGCAAGGAGCGACTGGGCTTTTCTTGCCGCAGCGAGCCCCAGCCACGAATATGTTCCTCGACCTAGATCTCAGCGACGGCTCCAAACCCAGAACACCTCCTGGACCCAACACGTTTTCTGCTCGGCGTCTTGAGTGTAGCTCTGTGTCTGGGGTCCTTCGGAACTTGTGGATTGCTCTGGGCTGCGGTCAGCCGGCCGCGTCTCAGGGGGGAAGGACACCGCGCGGCCGTGTCTCAGCCGCACGCCGCCCACGCGGCACCGGGCAGCTGCCACATTCGAATGTGACGTCGGCGGCTCGCTCGGTGTATCTCCGCGGGGGGCTGCTTCACTTCTTAGCCTCTCCAGCAGCATAACTAGCATGATACTTTGCGTGTGTTGACGTTCGTCTCGCGTTTTGTCACGCCGACCTGATTCGACAAATGCAATTCGAAGACACTGTCTAGACAGTACAACAAGTCTCGAGACGGCCCAAGCTCATGAAGACCTCAATGTTAATCCACGACGACGCGCAAGCCAATCCTGAGACACACGCCCAGATCCGCAAGACCCACTAGGATTACCTCCAAAAGGCTTCCAACAT
The DNA here is from genome assembly GCA_963575745.1 of Prorocentrum cordatum. Taxonomy (NCBI): domain Eukaryota; class Dinophyceae; order Prorocentrales; family Prorocentraceae; genus Prorocentrum; species Prorocentrum cordatum. Next base: position 473,220 of record CAUYUJ010015593.1, on the reverse strand, counting down.
GCACCAGAGAGGGTCATCGTACCCCAGCACAAATGCTGACAGGCACCTGGGAACATACAAACATGGGCACAACTTGTTTGTTTGCAACAGGTGGGCGTCAACCCATTGGCTCGTAACCAGGTGGACGGAACTGAGGGTGGCTGCGACGGGCATGAATCGTGAGAAAAGTCGGCGCAAGCGGTGGGAAGCCATTCCCTTCGCTATAAGCTCAACAGGCACATCGACGACTTACGCGCGATACAGTAATCAATGCGCCTCTGCATGGTGCTGTCGCGCCAAGGCTACTTTTTGTCTCACTGAATACAGCGCCCGCGGCAAACCCGCTGCCTCCTCCTGGTGGACGACTCTGGCCTGCGACCCACTCGTTTGAGCTTGAGCCCATGTTGAGCTCAAGGCGATGTACAGCGAAGCTGCCGCCTAACGATATAGATACGCTGGCGGCATAGCGGCACAGCGATGTACGGCCAAAGGGACGACCACGACGGCGAGGGAGGACGGAGGAGGATGAGAGAGATTGGGGCTCATGCCAGATGAGACGGGAGCGCACCATCCCACGGAGGATCAAATCAGACGCCTGCATGGGCATCGGCTCTCGAGAGCTCTGGAGAATCATGCTGGCCTAGGGCGTGCCTGCGTACCACAGAGAGACACGGCCCCAGGGCAAGAATCACAAAAGCATTGAGGGGACAGGTCCTAAGTTTCCTCCCTGTCCCTCTGCCCACTCCGCGGCGCGCCTTGTTGTTGCCGTTGCTGCGGGACAACCGCGCCAACGCCCGCGCCACCATAGCCTTTACTATCCCGCGCTCGTCGTCGTCGTCGTCGTCGTCGTCGTCCTCCTCCTCCTCCTCCTTCTCGTCCCGACCCGTCCGCGTCCACCTCTGATGTTGCCAGGCAGCCTCTCGAAACCTGGAAGGAGGAGAAGGAGCAGGGGCACGAGCTGGAGGAGCTAGAGGGACTGGACGGGGAAGAGCACAATGGATGCCAAAGGAGCGAGGAAACGATTGAGGCACCGATCCCGGCACATGTGTCGAGGCGCGTGTGCACGTGCCCGTGTGGGCAAGGCGCGCGAGGTCGTAGCCTCTCAAACATTGTAATTATCATGATCACATGAGGTCCACCACGGTTGCGTCGCTGATTGCAACCTTGTGGAGTTATTGCCATCGTCGTGTCGCTGTTGTCGTGATCTCGTAACGTCACTGGTGCCGTGCTGCGGAGGGAGGATGCGGAGGAGGAGGAGGAGGAGGAGGAGGCGGAGGAGGAGGAGCGGGAGAGTGGGATGACAAAAGGATATCAATACCGCTCCTCCCCGAACCTCGCCTGGGGTGCATTCCGGACGGCACTTCGGGGAGAACCCGGCCGTGGCGATGAAGGCTCTCATGAGCGAGCAGCGGTGTCGGTACCCCATCCCTCCCCTCTGGCCATCGATCGGACGTCCATTCCCTGTGCTGTTTTTGATTTCGTGCGTGGTCTTTTCGCCAAATGATCAAGGACGCTCCTCGATGGTCCTCGCCGAAAGAAAAATGCACACGTCCGAGCGATGCCAGGCCTTTGAAAAACGGCGCCCATCGTCGTCGCCACCGCAGCCGCCGCCGCTGTCGCCGCCGCCGCCGTCACAGGGCGGCGGCGGCGGCCGGCGCCATGGAGCGCCTGGAGCCTCTGCGTGGGGGCGGGCAGGGCCAGGCCGGAGGCGGACACGACGTCGGCCTGGCGACGAAGGGGGCGAGGTGAGGCGGAGGGTGCGAGGGAGGAGCGGAGGAGCGGAGGAGGGGAGGGGGGCGAGCGAGCGAGACAATCACTACAGTCGGCCTTGATTGGACAAGACACGCGAGAGGACAGAAGACCCTTCAGGGAACCACGTTGCCACAGAAATGCAGGAGGCATGGGTCACAAGACACAGGACGCGAGGGTACCCTTGATCTGGCAGGGTCGACCTGCTAATCTGGGCAGCCTGTACATCATGAGCTCAACGTCTCAGTCGCCCCCTCTGGGCTTTCCCAGCTTCGCCTGTTGTCTCGGCCATGTGTGCACCGCCACAGAGTGAAAGTCCTGTTGCCGAGCGGGGGTAATTAGTCTCGGATAAAATTATTTGAGCATGCGGGGGGGGAGCGTTGGAAGGGAGGAACAGGACACTCGCTCGCTCGCTCTCGCTCTCATCCGTTCGGTTCAACTTCTTCAACTCGAGCGTCATGGGTGAACCTGGGAAGGTGCAGCGATTCACTGCGCTGAGCCCACAGCGAGCAACGGCCCCCACATCGGTGGCCCCTCCTCCTGGGCGCTGGGCGCTGATGGCTATGGTGTCGTGGTCGACGCAGCCTCCCTCCTCCTCCTCCTCCTCCTCCTCCTCCTCCTCCTCCTCCTCCTCCTCCTCCTCCTTCCTCCTCCTCCTCCTCCTCCTCCTCCTCCTCCTCGTCCTCGTCCTCGTCCTCGTCCTCGTCCTCGTCCTCGTCCCCCTGTAGGAACAGCGAGCGCTCGGAGGAGCGGCAGACGGCCGTGCCGTGGAGTGCCGCCGCGCGGGAGCCTGGTCGACGGCCCAGACAGGACAGTGGAGGGCCTCCACGGCAGGAGCGGGGGGGAGACTAGAGGGAAATTAGGACACACAAATACAGACACACAGATAAAAACAGTCCCCATATCTTCCCATATTTTCTAGGTTTTTGTCTTCCCCCCCAATTCCCATATTTTCCTATATTTTCCTGGGGATCGAGGATTAATTGTGTCTGTGTGTTTTTTTCCCTCCTGGGAGACGGGGGTTCCTCGCCCGACCTCCCCGCACGGAGGGGAGGTCGAGCGCGCCTCAAACTGGCATGTCCGAAGTGCGGGACGGAGATTGCGCGATGCCAAGCAGCGGATTTTGTCCAGAACCGACAGCGGTGGCAGTTGGGCAGGCGGCCTCCGACATAAATCGGCACCTTCGCGGCGACAGAAAGTGAAAAGTCCTGTCCAAGCTGACAAAAGCTGCTGTCCGCCTCCGTCCCTCCCAGTGTCGGCCCCTCTGACAGAATGGGGGGGGCCGCCCTGACAGTGCCAGGGCGCCTGGGGTCGGGGGATCGCACCGCCTCGGTGATTCATCGGCAAGGGATGGAACGTATCTGGTTACGTATCGCGACACATCGCCGGTGCACCGACGAACACGGTGCCCTAGCCCGTATGTGCGCGGCCCCATGGCCCTGAACCCCAAAACTCTTGACGACTTGCTTCTAAGTTTGCCGGCCTTCCGCCGAAGGGGCGTGCCACCGCTTTGTCTCTGCCGGTTTCCTCTGGCCTTCCGCCGAAAGCGATGCATTATTTAATGAAAGCCCTACTCTTAAGATAACGTCGGCGACGTATCGAGGCATCCCACAACTCATCCCTTGATGGCAGGCGAGAGGAGAGGTAAGAGAGGAGCCGTGGGAATGGAAAGTGTATCTTAGAATGACGCGGCCTTTGTCCGCGGCTAAGATCCCAATACAGATGCACATAATCGCTTGCACCTGGCATGCATGACGAAGCTGCCCTGAGCCAAGACAGCGTCGGATATAGCGTTCGCTATACAGTCTCGCCTTCAACCTCGTTTACAATTTTCCTGGAACGTCTTCTTTGGGCGGCCCCGCTCCTCCACGTTCCTGTCCCCCCCCATTCCCCGCCTCTGGCCCCGCGGGGCAGTCTCTTCCTCGATGGACCAGGTGTCAGTCGTCGTCCTCCCCTCCCCTCTTGCCCGTCCTGCTCGAATTACCGCTAGCACGAAACATATGAGCACGACTAGTACTACAACTACTAAGGTTACCACTGCTGCTAGCCACCTGATCAACCGGTAGAAAAGAAGTGGTATGGGGGTAAAGGTACGGGTTCGAGTTCGACTTCGGCGAGCAATTTCCGAATGGTTTGCCATCCGGAAATGATAGAATTGTTCGGGAATCTGGGATGGGCGCCATTCCTGGTGAAATCGAGAATCCAAGCCGTCCTCGGGGCGTACGTGGTTTAGGGAGTTGCCTCTTCCACCTCCCTTCTTCCTTTCGGGGAGGGGTTTACCCCTCCCCCCTCCCCCCCTCCCCTGGACCTGGACGGGGCCGGTCGCGAGCGGGCAGGGCGTCCAACACGGCCTCGGCGAGGAAGCCAAACTCATTGGTTTTGGCATCATGTTGGCCTCTTGGGGGGGGCAGCGCTAAAAGGAGCTCCCCTCTTCTTTGATCGATCTCTTCCAAGATGGCCCCAAGAAGCGCCCAGGACGGCCCAAGAGGTCCCAAGATGGCCCCAAGATTGCCCCAAAAGGCCCCAGGAGGCCCCCAGGAGGCCCCCAAGAGGATCCCAGCCGGCCCTAAGAAGCCCCCCGAGGCACCCAAGACGCCCAAGAGCCCCCCAGGACCGCCAAGAGACCCCCCATACGTCCCAAGAGGCCACCAAGAAACGCCCAAGAGATACCCCAAGAGTCTCCGAGAGGCATCCCAGAGACCTCTGGCCGTGTTGCTTGCCCTCCTCCTCCTGCTCCTGCTCCTCCTCCTCATCCCATTCATCCTCCTTCTCCCCACTCCCTCATCCATCCAGCCAGCCTCCTCCTTTTCCTCCTCCCTCCTTCGCACGGTTCGGCCGTCCCCCTCTCTGCTCCCGCACTTCCCTGTTCACCTCAACTCGCTTGGACATCGTTTCTGGATGGGCCGGTGGAGATGTTTGTTTTGGTCGTGGCCGCGGGCGAATGCGCACACGGCGTGTTGTAAGTCCCGGGCGCGGGCCTACTAATTGACAACAGCAAACTAGAGCCGACACCCTAAACAGCCCAAGCGGACTAAGCGGCGCCTCGCGTGAGCTGCAGCTGCGCTGAAAGTGGATGCCGGGGCCGGGAGCCGACAGCGCCCACACAGCGTCCTTGCAAGGATAGCCGTGGTTGCCAGGGTGGCTGCACTGCCAGGGGTGCACACAAGCAACACACTGCAAAGTACGGACTGCCAGGTCGGCTGGCTGCCAGGGTCTGCAAGTTGCGATGTGAATTGTAGACGTCAAGACGTAAGAGGTGCGCATGAATTGGGCAGCAGATGCTGCGGCGCGGCCACAATGGCGCGTGGGCACCGCGATGTGACCAGTGTGGGCACCTCAGAGCGACCCAAAGTACCTGCCGAGGCCTGGCGGGTGCGAGGCGGCGCCAGCAAGTCGCACACCCGACCCATGGCCAGAGGGGGCCGCAGTCCGCGGTCGATACCCCAGAATAGGCGCCAGACGCGATCGACGGCCGGAGAGTGAACACTGACACTGCAGCCGAAGCGCCGACGCGGCGTGGTGGAACCACGGAAGTGCCTAGGCTGGACCACAGGCGTCCGTGGCCTCCACCGCAGGGGGGGAGGGGAAACCGCGATTCGCGCGGGATGGGGAGGCCAGGGCAGGTGGGAACTCACATCACCTCACCGGCGAAGGAACTGGGTGCCCAACCGCGGGGGGGCTGCCCCGGCACAGCAGTGCGCCCGGGTGCGCGGGGGAATGACGCGCTAGCCGGTTTGAGACGGCTGGAGGGGGGGCGCCGACACTGCAGCCAAAGTCGAGGTCGCAGCGCGGTCAAGCCACGGGAGAGGCCAAGGCTGAACCACCGGCGTCCGTGGCCCCAACCCACGGGGAAAGTAGCGCACTTCATGTCTGTCCAGCGCAAGCAGAAAGGCGGGCCCCCAGCAGCCTCAACTAGCGAACCAGCGGCCTCCCCTTCTGTCCTCGGGAGCATGGAGCTTGCGCCTGGGTGGTGGGCTGGGATGCCGTCGCAGTCGCATGCTGCCTGCTGCGCTTTACCGCGGCCGCGTGATGGCCAGGGCTGCACGTCGCTGCTCCACACGTCTCGAAGGTACACATTTCCACTGCTGCCATGGCGACAAGTGGGGAGCGTGCTCGCGCCTGGTACGCTGCGGTGCGGGCTGACTGTGCTGCCTTCTGCCAGGGCTGTGACCATCACAACAGCCGCAAGACCAGACACGGCGGAAGGCCGCCTCAAGAGAGCGCGGAGGGAAGGGGAGGGGGGAGGGGCCAGGGAACGGCTGACGGCCGTCAGCGTCCAAGTTGCCGCTGCTGTCGACGGTGCGCAAGGGGAGCGCGTAGCTGTGGCGACGAGGAGCGCGTAGTACCCCTCCACGGAGTTGTAGCGCTGCTAAGTCCTAGGCCAGGGCTGCTCTTGGCAGGTCCACTCTCCGAACGGCACCTGTAGTCAGCTGGACCAACTGGAAGGTGTGTAAATAGCCGGGACGGGACACTGCGTGGTTAGAGCCAGGGCGGTCGGACCGCATGTAATCGCCAGGTGCATACGGCTGATGGCCGTCTCATCCTTTCCCAGTAGAGAGAGAGAGAGAGAGAGAGAGAAAGAGAGAGAGAGAGAGAGAGAGTGCCAGGGGACGGCTGATGGCCGTATGATCAATGCACGCCGGAGACTGTGAGCGTCCCTGGGCCAGGTGGCCGAGGAGGCCCGTTGCCGACCACAAATGTCTATACTGCTGGGCGGAACAGGGAGCCCTCTGGGGCACCAATCTCTCTTGTCCCAGCGGTGCCGAGAACACTGACCGTGGCGACGAGCACGTCTGCTGGCCACGCTGCCCTGAAAGTGCGTGCCGGCACGAGTATTGACCCGTACGCGGAGGCGATGCCGCCTGGTGAGACAAGTCAGGCGCTGGGGGGGCGAGCACGCCCTGGGAGCCTGAAAGCGGCTGCAGGTGCCAGCGCGGTGGACGCACACCTTTGCACCCGCATCTAACCAGCCGAGGCTGTGTAGCTATACTGCGCAGTAGAAGTCGGTGGGGGGCGGCCGCCTGCCCCAGCGATTGGCTGCCCCCGGGTATTATGGCCAGCAGGCCGGGGCGCAGCGGGGTGAGACGGGCCCTGGAGCGGGCCGGTGGGGATGCGCGAAGCGTCCAGAATCTCAACTCTTGCCAGCGTGGAGGGACTTGAGTGCGGTTGCTGTGTGCTGTGCTCCTGGCGCCACGGCTGTCCCCTCTGCACTTACCGTCGCTCGGACGTCCATTTCCCGTGCATGTTTCGGTTTCGTGCGTGCTTTTTTGCTCGATGGTCCAGGATGGTCCTCGATGGTTCTCGCCGAGAAAAAATGCACACGTCCGAGCGGTGCCAAGTCCAAGAAAGCTCCGGGCGGAGCGCAGTCCCAGGGGGGCGGTTTTGAAGGGGGGGCAGCCCAGGCCCCCCGTGCGGTCCGGAACAAATCCGCCGACCCTGCTGCGTCGGCGTGTGTAAGGACGCTTTTCCGTTTGAGTCGACGTCGTCGTCTTCGTCGTCGTCGCCGTCGTCAAGGAACTGAAGGAACAACGAAATTAAGATAAACGTCGCAATTAAGTAAACGGGAAGCCCCTTCCCCTTTCATCCCTTCCCTGCCAAGAGGGGTAGAAGGGGCCTGGATCAGAATACCATCCCCCCAAGGGAGTCCTGGTGCCCCCAAAAGCAAAGCCACAAGACGGTCCAAGAGTGCCCCAAGAAGCTCCCCAAGACGATCCAAGAGAGTCCTGAATCGCCGAACGATCGGTCCAAGACGCCCAAGATAGTCTCCAAGGGCCTCCAAGAGCACTCGCGCGAGGGCCCCACGAGGTAAATTTCATGAATTTCCCTTCGGTTATTGACAGATTTGAGCGTCCTCGCATTTTCGGCTTCCCACCGATCCAATGCAGCCCCAGAGGCCCTCACGATCACCCCAAGACGGCTTACGAGGCCCCCAAGACGGCCCCCCAGGAAGGGATCCCGAGAGGCCCCCTCCAATGCTCCGAAGAAGCTCCCGAACTGCCCCCCAGAGACCCTCGAGAGCGCTCCGAAAACCCCACGAAGCAATCCTGAGGACTCTGACACACGTCAGCGTCGTCGTCGTCGTCGTCGCCGCCGCCGCGGCCGCCGCGGCCGCCGTCGTCATTGTCGTCGTCGTCCCCCTTCAGGGTCGGCGGCACTGGCCGGAAGGCCTTCGCAATCTAGAATTGCAATTCTTGCCAGCGTGGACCCAAACATTCAGGTATTGTACTAAAGATGTGATGCAAACTCTGTTGTGCAAGGTCTATAATGCAAGCTCTACGATGCAAGCCAAGTGATGCAAGCCATGTGGTGCGATGAGTGGTGTGAGCTATCTGGTGTAAGTTATTCGGTGCAAGGTATGTGATGCAAACTATGCGATGCAATACATGCTGTGTAAGCTAATCATGTGGTGCAGGACGCGTCATTCCGTAAGGGTGTGCAGGCTAGTTGGTCCAAGCTACGCGGTGACATATCTGGTGCAAACTAGCTGTGCGGTCCAAAACTCTGGGGTGTAAGGTCTATGATGCAAAACTGCGGTGCTGGCATTCTAGTGCAAGCCATGTGATACAAGTCATGTGATGATATAGCTGTCGTGTAGTCTACGTGGTCGACGCTATGCGGCGCGAGGTATGTCATCCATGTGGTGCAGGTCATGTGGTGTAAGCTAACAATGCCGTGGAAGGTACGTCGTGCAGTGAGGAGGTTGTGCAAGCTATGTGATGCAAGCTATGTGGTGCAGCGTCGCGGGTGCAAGCTATGTGGTGCAAACTAGGTGCAAGGTCTATGGTACAAGCTATGTGGTGGCAGATAAATGGTGCAAGTCATGTGTAATAAGATATGTGCGCAAGGTATGCCGTGTAGGCAAGGTGTGTCGCGCAGGGCTGCAAGCTATGCGTTCCAAGCTCTATGGTGCAAGCCAAGTGATGCAAGCCATGTGGTGCGATGAGTGGTGTGAGCTATCTGGTGTAAGTTATGCGGTGCAAGGTATGTGATGCAAGCTATGTGATGCAATACATGCTGTGTAAGCTAATCATGTGGTGCATGGTACGTCGTGCAGTCAGGTTGTGCAAGCTAGTTGGTCCAAGCTATGTGGTGGAAGGTATGTGGTGACTGCTACGTGGTGCAGGCTGTGTGGTCCAAGCTATGTGGTGCAAGGTACGTGATGCAAACACGTGGTGCTGGCTATCTGGTGCAAGCTATGTGGCGTAAACTACGTGGGCGCCCATTGGCGCCCACGATCGGGCACCCACCTGGCACGAACCCAGCATCAGCCGAAACCTCGGGGGTACCCCCCCCAGCGCGGGACGCCCACGAGGCACCCACGGGCGCCCACAACCGGGCACCCAACAGAGCAGATCAGCCAACAGGGAGCAGAACAATGGGCAATGGGCTCAACGAGAGGCGCTGTAGACGAAGGAGACAATAAGAGGCAGTATCACCTGGGGGAGATGCACGACGATGACGACGACGACGACGACGTCGACGACGAGGACGACGGCGGCGACGGCGGCGGCGGCGGTAGCGGCAGCGACGCCCCCGTGGTGGCAGGCCGGCGGAACCGACCTGGTCACGCTCAGGGACCTCCCGCGCAGTGTCCGCCGGCAGCTCGCCAGGCGTCAAGCACAGCGGGTGCGAGGAGCCCTCCGCCTCACAGGCAGCGCCACATACGGAACAAGTCATGCGTCAGGCTGTCTCTGGAGGTGTCATGGGCGGGGGGGGGGCAGGCGGGGGCACACCACTAAGATCGGGGATGGACAGAACCCCCTTTAGTAAAACGTGGTTTAGTGAAAACGACCTGAGGCCCAAACCTGGCGGGCGCAAGCCTGGAAAATGACGGCCACGGCGCCCTCTCGAGAACCGAAAACGGACAATTCACTCATCGACGTGTCACTGTTGGGGGTTCTGTCCACCCCCGATAAGAGGACCCCCCCCCGTGTCGCCCTGGGACCGATGCGTATCTCACCCGGGACCCCTCCTGGGACCCTCCCCCCCCCCCTCTCTCAGACGGGGAGGGATCAAAGGGATGGGCTCCTGGGGCTTTTGTGGGACCCGAGACCCCCCGGGAGGGATGCGTATCTGGGTGGCGACCTCAGGCTGTCTCTGGAGGTGTCATGGGCGGGGGGGGGGCAGGCGGGGGCACACCACTAAGATCGGGGATGGACAGAACCCCCTTTAGTAAAACGTGGTTTAGTGAAAACGACCTGAGGCCCAAACCTGGCGGGCGCAAGCCTGGAAAATGACGGCCACGGCGCCCTCTCGAGAACCGAAAACGGACAATTCACTCATCGACGTGTCACTGTTGGGGGTTCTGTCCACCCCCGATAAGAGGACCCCCCCCCGTGTCGCCCTGGGACCGAGGCGTATCTCACCCGGGACCCCTCCTGGGACCCTCCCCCCCCCCCTCTCTCAGACGGGGAGGGATCAAAGGGATGGGCTCCTGGGGCTTTTGTGGGACCCGATACCCCCCGGGAGGGATGCGTATCTGGGTGGCGACCTCAGGCTGTCTCTGGAGGTGTCATGGGCGGGGGGGGGGCAGGCGGGGGCACACCACTAAGATCGGGGATGGACAGAACCCCCTTTAGTAAAACGTGGTTTAGTGAAAACGACCTGAGGCCCAAACCTGGCGGGCGCAAGCCTGGAAAATGACGGCCACGGCGCCCTCTCGAGAACCGAAAACGGACAATTCACTCATCGACGTGTCACTGTTGGGGGTTCTGTCCACCCCCGATAAGAGGACCCCCCCCCGTGTCGCCCTGGGACCGAGGCGTATCTCACCCGGGACCCCTCCTGGGACCCTCCCCCCCCCCCTCTCTCAGACGGGGAGGGATCAAAGGGATGGGCTCCTGGGGCTTTTGTGGGACCCGAGACCCCCCGGGAGGGATGCGTATCTGGGTGGCGACCTCAGGCTGTCTCTGGAGGTGTCATGGGCGGGGGGGGGGCAGGCGGGGGCACACCACTAAGATCGGGGATGGACAGAACCCCCTTTAGTAAAACGTGGTTTAGTGAAAACGACCTGAGGCCCAAACCTGGCGGGCGCAAGCCTGGAAAATGACGGCCACGGCGCCCTCTCGAGAACCGAAAACGGACAATTCACTCATCGACGTGTCACTGTTGGGGGTTCTGTCCACCCCCGATAAGAGGACCCCCCCCCCGTGCCGCCCTCCTTTGTTGCCACACCGCACGCCCCGCGCGGCCGTCGCCCCCCCCACCCGCCGCCTCCCCCCCACCCGCAGACCGCCAAGTCCGGCATCGGGGGGCCACCGCTGCAGTCGAGCTGCACCCTGCGAGATGCTTAAGAAATCATGGGTTGAGAAATTCATAGTCTCAGAACTTGGACAAAACCCAGAACTTCTATCAAAATCTTGGGATTTACATTGAAAAGTTAAGAATAATCGACACTCTGCCCGAAAACTTAGGTTTTCTTAAGCATCGCCTAAGGTGTACTACCAGAACGAGCGCGAATGAAGAACGAAGCTCCTGGGTTGGCCGCACAAAGCGCCTGGGTGCACGAGGAGTGCCAGAGCAACAACCCCGGGGCGGACCAAAAGAACAGCGAGCCCCTTCCGAGCCCGAGCCGTTCCTGATTTCTGCGTCTTGGCTGTAGGCAGGCTTGAACTTGACCGGATCGGAAGCGGATCGGGTTGCAGCCGGATCGGCGCAGAGTCGTATCAATTTCGGATCGTTCGGGATCGCGGATCAAGCCCAGCCCCTGCAGGCTGGATAGGGGAAGGGGGTCGTGTCGGAAGGGATCGGCTCGAGATGGGAATCAAACTTCGGTGATTGGATCAAATCGAATCGCAGAGCGAGCAGGCCTGCTAGGGGGAGTCGCCACCTCCTCGCGGATGGGGGACCCCTAAGGACCCCACATAAACCAACACACCCTCCAAGATCGCTTCACATCGTCCAGAAACGTCCTGGGTCCTCGAGCACCAATCCTTAGCAGGAACTCGCAACCCTCCCTTAGTGGTGACTCCCCTTAGCGCTGCCTGGGCCTCGCCGTGGGCGTCGTAGAGTGGTCGTCGTCCTCGTCATCGTCGTTGTCGTCGTCGTCGTCGGTCAAGCTTCGATGTCCCAAAACGTGTTTCACTAGATTTTACCTTTGGGTGCCCAAGTTCGGGTCGCATGGCAGTCGGGAGTCGATCCAAGATGGAACACAATCCAGTATGACCCCTAGAGGAGTCTGGGAACCGATTCTCGAGCGGACTTCGGCCGCCATCGTCGCCGAGGCACACGGAGCGAGGGTCGATGCTCCACGGCTGGATCCGCCTCGAAATTCTGATCAAAACGCGCCCGTGAAAGGGCCTGCGGGTCGTCGTCCGTCATCCGCAATCAATGGTCGGCCGGTTATTTTTCAAAACGGGGCTCTCAGATCAACGCCGCGCGCAATCGTCCCAAAAGGTTCCAACAACTATTCCCCAAACAGTGCTTGCATTTAGGGGTTCAGACTTGGCTTAACAATCTCGGGGTGAATGGCGGTGTTTGCGGGCGGTGCCGCCCGTCGCCGCCGTCGCCGTCGCCGCCGCCTGGGGCGAGTTGCGGCTTTTGCAGGCGGTGCCGCCCGTCGCCGCCGTCGCCGTCGCCGCCGCTCGGGGCGAGTGGCGGTTTTTGCGGGCGGTTCCACCCGTCGCCGTTGTCGCCGTCACATAAATCCGCCGATCCGGCGTGTGAGTTTCAAGGAGTCTCAGCTACAGCCTCGAGGCTGAGCCTCAGCCTCTGGGGGGGGTGCCGGGGTGGCTCTGCCGGGGAAGGGGGGGTGGGGTGGGGTGGGGGGGGGCGAGTTCCCGGCGGATGCGTTTTTTTGACATCTCTCACAAGGATCGTGGCCTCCGAGGGGGTTCCGAACTCGAGTGCCACCCCTCCCGCACCAAGAGGCTCCGAGGAGGCCTCCAAGAGGCCCCAAGGGGCTCCCAAGAGACCCCCAAGAGGCCCTCTAGTGGCCCCAAGAGGCCCAAGAGGCCCCCAAGAAGCCCCAAGAGGCGCCCAAGAGGCCCCCAGAAGTCCTGGCCAACCACGAGATCCCAACCAGCATCCATGAGGCCTCTGACCCACCACCCACGCACGGTGGCGGGATAGGCCGACGGCCACTGGATCCGCCGCCCCCTGTGGTCTTGCCACAGGGGTGCACGGCGTGCTGGACGTTTCAGGTTTTGGTTTTGGTTCTTTTTCTAAAGAACTCCCCAATGGGCTTCGGCCCGTCCCGCCGGCCACCCGTAAGTTTCCGAAAATCCATCTGTCAATGCCTTTGTTGCCCCAACTTGGCCCAAGATGGCCTCCAAGACGGCCAAGATGGCCCAAGATGGCCTCCAAGATGCCTCCAAGACGGCCAAGATGGCCTCCAAGACGGGTAAGATGGCTCCAAGATGCCTCCAAGACGGCCCAAGATGCCCTCCAAGACGGCCAAGATGGCCCCAAGATGCCTCCAAGATGGCCCAAGAGGCCTCCAAGACGTTCTCCAGGAGAGCCCGAAGAGGCCAAAATCATTGGTTTTCCTTAGGTTTTTGAAGGTTTTTTGCGTTTTCTTCTTTTCGGCCTTCCGACGGCCCAAGAGGCCCCCAAGATCGCCCAAGAGGCCTCCAAGAAGGCCCTATGACGGCCCAAGGGCCCCCCAAGACGGCCCCAAGAGCGCCCCAAGACGGCCCAAGAGGCCTCCAAGACGCCCAACATGGCCTCCAAGACGGCCCTGAAGCGCCCCAAGAGGGCCCCAAGACGGCCCAGAGAGGCCCCCAAGACGGCTCCAGACGGCGTCAGACGGACCAGGAACGCCCTAAGACGGCCAAAGAGACCCCCAGGAAGCCCCCAAAGGCCCCCAAGAGGCCCAAGGAGGCCCCCAAGATGCCTCCAAGAGGCCTCGAAGAGGCCCCCAAGAAGCCCCCAACAGACCCCAAGGGTGCCCCAAGAGACTCCTAACAACCCTCATCCTCCTACTCTATTTCTTCCTCTTCCTCTTCCTGTTCATAATCATTCTCTCCCATGTGTTCCCCGAAAGCTTTCCAAACCGACTCGGGGAACTCATGGTCCGATAGCTTGGCCAAGCTCTAGTCCAACTTTCGGCCACATCGGCGTTTCCAAAAAGGCAGGGGGCGGCGGTGATTCGCCGTAGGCGTCTTCGATAAATGCTGAGTGAGAGGAGGGGAGGGAAAAAGAGAGGAGGGACGAGGGCGAAGAAGGATCACATCAGTCGGAGCGCCCCGGATCGGCGGCACTGGCCGAAGGCCACTACAATAATCTTCTTTCCTTTAAAAGAAGGAATCCGCTGGCCCCCTTGTGGGGCCACCAGGCTGTAGGCCGGAGGTTCACAGTTTCCTGTACCAGTTGCAGCTTCCAGTTTCCACTGCTACAATTCTGCTTACTGCTGCTTACTGTTCCTTGTTGGCTTCTTGCTGCTTACTGTTCCTTGTTGATGGACCGCGCGAGGGGAGGAGGCCCAAAACGGGTATTTTTTATTACGGAGAGATCGTATTGTCTGAATTGCTGGGGTGGGTGAAAATTTACACCCCCCACGCAGATCGGCGTGGTCAGGGTTCAAACATGAAAGGGATTTGCCGCATTTCTGATGTTCGGTGGCACCCCTCACGCAGATCGGCGGGGTCAGGGTCCAAAAAACACAGGGGATTTGCTACATTTCTGTCATTCTGTGGCACCCCTCACGCAGATCGGCGGGGTCAGGGTTCAAAAACAAATAGGAGTTGCCACACTTTTGTATTCTGTGGCACCCCTCACGCAAATCGGCGGGATCTGGGTCAAAACAACGCAAGGGATTTGCCACATTTCTGAAATTTGGTGGCACCCCTCACGCAGATCGGCGGGGTCAGGGTCCAACAACGCATGGGATTTGCCACATTTCTGAAATTTCTTAACACCCCTCACGCAGATCGGCGGGGTCAGGGTCCAAAAACACATAGGATTTGAAACAGTTCTGAAATTCGGTGGCACCCCTCATGCAGATCGGCGGGGTCAGGGTCCAAAAACAAAATGAATTTGTAACATTTCTGATATTCGGTGGCACCCCTCATGCAGATCGGCGGGGTCAGGGTCCAAAAACAAAATGAATTTGTAACATTTCTGACATTCGGTGGCACCCCTCATGCAAATCGGCGGGGTCAGGGTCCAAAAACACACGGGATTTGCCACATTTCTGAAATTCGGCGGCACCCCTCATGCAGATCCGTAGGGTCAGGGTTCCCAAACACAAGGGATTTGCTACATTTCTGAAATCCGGCGGCACCCCTCATGCAGATCCGTAGGGTCAAAGTCGAAAAAACAAACAGGTCCCGACACTGGTTCACGGCGAAGCCGAAGCCTCATGACTTCGCTCTTCCTTGGCCCATTCTCCGAGAAAGGGGGCCGGCGGCAGGGGGCGAAGCCCTTACGGATAGACTCGCCCCCCCCCCCTGCGATTATCCCATCCTCTTTTCGTATTGCAATTTACATATGACTCTGCCTGATTGTCCACCCGAAAGATGAATCTGCACTATCCCAGGGGGGCTGGTATCAGCCCCCCCCCCGCCATCCTCTGCGCTCGCTTATCACAAATAATCAGTTTCCCAGAATCCGTTGCCCCCCCAAAAAAGGAAGTGCGAACGCGCGCGTGGTCGGCGCCCGCATGCCGAAATCCTTCGACAACCTATGGTTTCGCAAGAATTTCAAAATCGAATGTCCAAGAGCATATAAAAAACATAAGGCGTCGCAAGAAAAAATGCAGAAACACTTGCGCGCGCGCTCTCGCGAATTCGTGAGAAAACCATCGGTTGTTCAACATGTTCAGAACATTTTGCCAAACGGGCTTCGCGCGCGCATGTCGCAATCGTTCGGGCGCCCTTGCGCGCGTGCCGTCGCGAGAATCAATTGCAAAAAAAAATGCACAAGCGCGCGTCGTCGCGCGCGCATGCCGGAAATTGTTCAAGAACCATCGGTTTCGTTAGGATTTCAAAACCGAATGCCCAAAAACACATCAAACAACAACTCAAGACTTCGCAACGCGAGTTTTCTGTAAAAAATGTGTAAAAACGTGCGCTCGCACTCTTGTGACCTCGTAAGAACACCATCGCTTATACTTGTATATATATATATATACATCATAATACAACCTTCTGCCTAACGAGCCTCTGGCGCCGCGCTCGCAAAGGGGGGGCGATCCGCGTCAAATCGTACATGTGGGCCACTTTCGCGCGCCGGCCGCGCGCGCATGTTCAACTCTTTCCGAAAGCTTCATCACCGACGCGAAGACGCCGTCATCGTCGTCGGCGTGATCAGCATCCGCGCCGGCACTAGCTTCCCCGTCGTCGCTGCCAGCATCGGCACCAGCGTCGCTACTATCATCATCGCGTCTACCATTGTCGACGTTGCCATGATACCACGCCACCCCAAATCGCCGACTCGCACTGACGTGCCCGTTGGGCTGCGCCGAGCGGCCAACGCCACCGCGTTCGCGTCGGTCGCGCCGAACTAGCTGGCCGCTGCGCGCGCGCATGCGCGGGCCAGCGCGGCCGCAGACATGCACCAGCCAACGCCAAGCACTCATCGCAACCGCCTCCGCATGGGTTTTGCAAACCCACTTGCGGGTGGGCGGGTGGAATGATTGCGCGAGCGGCGGTGTGGGCAACTTCTAATTCGGCAAGGCGAACTGCACCGCGTAGAGTGTACCACATAGATTGCACCGCGTATATAGCATTACAATGCTTGCGTCGCGTGAAAAGCCCCAGCTATATGGACTGCATTGCATGGGTTGCGCCTCGTAGATTCTCCTTTTCCCTCCAAAGAAAAAGGCCCCGCCCCCCCCGCCCCCCTGGGGCTTTATCAATCCCGACCCCGTCGGGGCTTTATCAATTTACATACGATTCTGCCCCATCGCCCACCCTAGATATGAATTCGTTCCATCCCAGGCAGGCCGGTATCGCCCCCCCCGCCATCCTTTGCAAAACATACGACGCGCGCGCGCTCGTCCATCGCGAACCCGCTGTGTTCGATAATCCCTTGTACATAAAAAATGGCAAAGTGCGCGCGCGCGTCGTCGTGCGCACGCGCCGCTAATCTTCGACAACTTCAGGTTTCGGAAAGATCTCGAAATCGAGTGCCCAAGAAACAAATCAATTATCCTGGCGAAGGTCCAAACCATATGCAGTTGTGGGTACCGTAATTGTGAATATCTGCTTCGGTGAAGCTCCCTATGGGGCCACGAAGCGCTGCACTGGGCGGGGGGGAGCGCTGTACTGTGTGGGTGGTGTGCCGAACTGGGTTTCCGGGACGCATGCGGACGGTCCCACTGGGGGCTTCGGTGGAGCCCCCTATGGGGCCACGAAACGCTGCACTGCGCGGGTGAAAATTTTCCGGACGCGTACAGACGGTGGCGCTGGGGCCTTGGGTGGGCCCCCTATGGGGCCACGAAGCGCTGCACTGGGTGGGTGAAAATGCATATTTGGGTTTCCGGGACGCATGCGGACGGGGGCACTGGGGCCTTCGGTGGGGCCACGAAGCGCTGTACTGGGTGTGCGGGACGCATGCCGACGGTAGCGCTGGGACCTTCGGTGAGGCTCCCTATGGGGTCACGAAGCGCTGCACTGGGCATGCGGGACGCATGCGGACTGGGACCTTCGGTGGGGCTCCCTATGGGGTCACGAAGCGCTGTACTGGATGGGTGAAACGCAGGGAGGAACGGGAGGAGGGCCACGAAACGCTGTACTGGGTGTGCGGGACGCATGCGGACGGTAGCGCTGGGACCTTCGGTGAGGCTCCCTATGGGGCCACGAAACGCTGCACTGGGCGTGCGGGACTCATGCGGACTGGGACCTTCGGTTGACCCCCATATGGGGCCACGAAACGCTGCACTGGGTGTGCGGGACGCATGCGAACGGTAGCACTGGGACCTTCGGTGGGGTGCCCTATGAGGTCACGAAACGCTGTACTGGGTGGGTGAAACGCAGAGACGAACGGGAGGAGGGCCACGAAACGCTGTACTGGGCGTGCGGGAAGCATGCGGACGGTAGCACTGGGACCTTCGGTGGAACTCCCTATGGGGCCACGAAGCGCTGTACTGGGTGTGCGGGACGCATGCGGACGGTAGCACTGGGACCTTTCGGTGGGGCTCCCCATGGGGCCACGAAGCGCTGTACTGGGTGGGTGAAACGCAGGGAGGAGGGGGAGGAGGGCCACGAAACGCTGTACTGGGTGTGCGGGACGCATGCGGACGGTAGCGCTGGGACCTTCGGTGAGGCTCCCTATGGGGCCACGAAGCGCTGCACTGGGCGTGCGGGACTCATGCGGACGGTAGCACTGGGACCTTCGGTGGAGTTCCCCATGGGGCCACGAAGCGGTGTACTGGGTGTGCGGGACGCATGCGGACGGTAGCACTGGGACCTTCGGTGGGACTCCCTATGGGGCCACGAAGCGGTGTACTGGGTGTGCGGGACGCATGCGGACGGTAGCACTGGGACCTTCGGTGGGACTCCCTATGGGGCCACGAAGCGGTGTACTGGGTGTGCGGGACGCATGCGGACGGTAGCAGTGGGACCTTCGGTGGGACTCCCTATGGGGCCACGAAGCGCTGTACTGGGTGTGCGGGACGCATGCGGACGGTAGCACTGGGACCTTCGGTGGGGTTCCCCATGGGGCTACGAAGCTGTGTGTTGGGTGGGCGAAGCGCAGGGAGGAGGGGGAGGAGGGCCACGAAACGCTGTACTGGGTGTGCGGGACGCATGCGGACGGTAGGAAAGAAAGGGAAGAGGAGGAGGAGGAGGGGGAGGAGGAGGAGGAGGAAAGGAGGACAACGCGGGGACCGTCTCTTCAAAACGAGGACCCAACACCACAGGATGGTTGGGAAAAACTCATGGTCTCGCAATGCGGATTTCCAAAAACAATCAACACAAAAAACGCGCGCGCTCTTGCTACTCATTTTGGAAAACCGTTTGGTTCTTCAACACTTTCAAAAAATACTACCCAACGGGCTTCGCGCGCGCATGTCGACATCGTTCGAAAACCTTTGCGCGCGTACCGTCGCGAGACTCCTCTGCAAAACATGAGCGGAAAGCACGCGCGCGCGTCGTCGCGCGCGCGCGTGTGCCGCAATCCATAGACAACCTTCGGTTCCGCGACGATTTCAAAACCGAATGTCCAACCACAATTTCAAAACCACGCGGTTCGGCAACGTCCGTTTTCAAGAGAAAACTTGCGCGCGCGCTCTATAGAACACCGTGGGTTGTTTAACGTCTTCATGGATTTCTGCCAAACGGTCCTCTGGCGCCGCGCGCCGACATCATTCGCGCGCCTTTGCGCGCGTGCTGGGGTGGCACGATCCGTGTCAAATAACCGCATGCCGATGATAATAAAGGGACCCCCCCTTCAGTGTTTAGAGTTGATTATCGTCGCCCTATACAAAATTCAGATTGGGCGGCGAGCGCTGAGGCCGAACTTCATTATCACCTCGAAACGGTATGTTGAGATAGCAACATCAAGCGATGTTGATATAGCAACATCAAGCGAAGCGATCACACTTTTTCAGGATGTGTCGAGCGAAACCAATAATTTTGGGAGGCAGACTCAAACGAAACGAGCAATGTTCTTATTATTATTATACTTTCCTCTTCTTCTTTTATATTTCTATCTGTCCTCACGCTCGCCTGAACTTTTTTTATCCCTGGGGTTGATTATCCATGGAAAATGAAGCACATGAGCTACCCTACACGAGCACTTAAAAAATCAATGTTCATAAAGCGCTTGTAAATTAAAATTGGTAGATTTGGAACTGTGGATTTTTCCTTTCTTCGTCCTCTTCTTATTCTCCTCTTCTTCTTCTTTCTTATTACTATTATACTGTATTCTTCTTCTTTTATATTTCTCTCTGTCCCCACGCTCGCCTGATTTTGTTTTATCTCTGGGGTTGATTATCCATGGAAATTGAGGCACATGAGCTACCCTACACGAGCACTTACAAAAAACAATTTTCATGAGAGATAAGCCATTGTTGAGGATATTTCTATGAAAACTAAACGCCAAGGATGCTTCAAAACGTGCTCGGCTTGGTCTCCTCTTGATCATCTCTTACTTCGAGATTATGCTGAGGTCTGCTGGGCTACTTTTTTTATTTTCCCTGAACCCCGGACTTTATTATCCCCTAGTGTTTATTCTCACGGGCATGAGGTTAATACCATGCGGGCCACCCTCGCGCGTCTGCCGCGCGCGCATGCCGAACTCTTCCCGAAACCTTCATCGCCGATGCGAGGGCGCCGTCATCGTCGTCGGCGCGATCAGCATCGGCGCCCGCGCGGGCGGCGCCTTCGTCGGCGCGAACATCGTCACCAGCATCGCCACTATCATCATCGCGTCTACCGCAGTCGGCGTCGCCGCGACACCGCGCCCTAGCGACGACTCGCAGCGCAGTGTCCACTGGGATGCGCCCAGCGGTCAACGCCGCCGCAGCCGTGTCGGTGGCGCCAAACAAGCTGGCCGCTGCGCGCGCGTGCCAGGTTGGCGCGGCCGCAGAGATGCACCGGCCAACGCCAAGCAAGCGTCGCAATCGCCGCCGCGTGGGTTTTGTTAACCGCGCGGCCGGTGGGAGGGTGGGATGTTTGCAAAGAGCATGGGAAGTGTCAACTTATGGGTAAAAAACAATTGCACCACATAACCTTCTTTCATGAACGCGACCCCCCCGGGACTATGGACGCCCATTTTCGCGTGTAGTTTGCGCGGGATTATGCCCCGTCGCCCATGCGAAATATAAACTCGCACCATTCCGGCCAGGCCTGCGTCGACCCCTCCCCCCGCCATGCTCTGCATACAATTCGCCCGACGAGGGGCCCAACCATATGCAGGTGTGAGTACCGCAATTGTGATTCCCTTTTTCGGTGGTGATCCCTGTGAAGCAACGAACCGTGCTATGGGTGTGCCGAAATGAGTGGCGTGGTGCACAACGCGACCGAAAACGATTGATCTGAGTACGTAGGGAGACTGAGCGCGGGCGAATCTGAGCGCGAGTGCGTCTGACTGTGAATGAATCTGCGTGCGAGCGAGTCTACGTGCATGAATGCGAGTATGACAAAGCATGGTGCAATTGTATATGAACTTCATTAGTTTGAAAATGACTGCCTCTGAGTACTCGTGACGCTGGGCGTGGCCACCGCGAGGAGCTTCACCGGGACGCCCCACGGCATCGCCCGCGCGCCGCGACGCCACCGCGAGGATCGCGCCCGCTTCCTCCCCTTCTTTTACTCCCTCTTTGCCCGCGCACTCAAAAGTCCAAGGCTGCGGGCGCAGCGCAGCGCGGAGTCCCAGCGACGCGCGCAGGTCGCCCCGGAGGGGTCCCAGCGACGCGCGCGGGTCGTCCGCTGTGCGCAGCAAAGAAAGCTAGCTGGCTGGCTGATAGCGGGCAAAGCTCTTGCCGCTGGGCAGAGCGACGATGGGCGAGCGATGCGCGGAACTCCGACGGCATCCGACGGAGGTGTCGGACTGCGCCACGGGGACCCTCGGTGGAGCTCCCTATGGGGCCACGAAGCGCGTGAAGGGGTGTGCCGAAATTGGTGTGCGGATCGAATGCGGGCACACCCACTGGGACCTTCGGTGGAGCTCCCTATGGGGCCACGAAACGTGTGAGAGGTGTGCCGAAATGGGTGTGCGGGACGCATGCGGGCACACCCACTGGGACCTTCGGTGGAGCTCCCCATGGGGCCACGAAGCGTGTGAGGGGTGTGCCGAAATGGGTGTGCGGGACGCATGCGGGCACACCCACTGGGACCTTCGGTGGAGCTCCCTATGAGGCCACGAAGCCTGTGAGGGGTGTGCCGAAATTAGTGTGCGGGACGCATGCGGGCACACCCACTGGGACCTTCGGTGGGGCTCCCCATGGGGCCACGAAGCGTGTGAGGGGTGTGCCGACATGGGCGTGCGGGGCGCATGCGGACACACCCCCTGGGACCTTCGGTGGGGCTCTCTGTGTGGCCACGAAACGTGTGAGGGGTGTGCCCGAATTGGTGTGCGGGACGCATGCGGGCACACCCTCTGGGACCTTCGGCGGACTTCCCTACGGGCCCACGAAACGTGTGAGGGGTGCGCCGAAATGGGGGAGGGAGGAGGGAGGAGGGGGAGGAGGCAGCGGGAGGAAGGAGGGACGCGGGGCGCTGTCTCTTCAAAACGAAGACCCAACACCACAGGATGGTTGGGGAAAAAACGATGCGCGCGCGCTCGTTTATAGAAAAACATAAGTTTCCAAAGGTCCCTCGACGAAGTGCACGCGCGCGCGTCGTCGCGCGCGCACGCCGAAATCCTTCAGAAACAATGGGTTCCGCAAGGGTTTCAATATCGAGCGTCCAAACCATATCATGAACACAAGGTTTCGCAACGTGGATTTGAAAACAAAAACCTCGAGCGCACTCTGGCGAACTCGTCAGCGAACAAAAACTGCTCAATCTGTTCAGAAAGTGCTACCGAACGGGTTTCGCGCGCGCGTGTCGAAATCGTTCGAGCACCCTTGCGCGCGTTTTGGGGTGGCACGATCCGTGCCGAATAAAACCATGCGGGCCACTCTCGCGCGTCTGCCGCGCGCGCATGGCGAACTCCTTCCAAAACCTTCATCACCGACGCAAAAACGCCGTCACCGTCGTCGGCGCGATCAGTATTGGCGCCGGCACTGGCTGCCCCGTCGTCGCAGTCAGCATCGTCACTAGCATCGCAACTATTATCGTCGTGTCTACCGTCGTCGGCGTTGCCATGATACCGCGCCAGCCCAAAGCGACGACTCGGACTGAAGGGCCCGCTGGGATGTGCCGAGCGGTCAGCGCCGCCGCGGCCGCGTCGGTGACGCCAAACTAGCTGGCCGCTGCGCGCGCGTGCTTGGTTTGGCGCGGCCGCAAAAATCCACCAGCCAATTCCAAGCATGCATCACAATCGCCACCACATGGGTTTTGCAAACCAAGTGGCGGGTGGGTGGGTGGGATGTTTGCAAGGGCGTGGTATGTGTCAACTGGCTTGTTTAAATCGATAACACCACAAGTCTTGCACCGCATATTTGCATATTATTGGCTACACCGCGTAGATTGCATCACGTAGATAGCACCGCGTACATTGAATTACATAGGTTGCATCGCGTAGGTTGCACCACGTGGATAGCACGGCATATACTGCAATAACCTACTGTTTGGGGTCCACGCTGGCTAATCTAATAACCGTGAGGGTGGTTCCTTGTTCAGATGGAGCGCTCGCATCAGCGCCACGCAAATTTGTCTTTAAATTTCGCTTAGGTGGTACGGATGGGAGACGGCTCCTTTTTCACAATTGGGGGTTCTTGCCTCAGCGCCACGAGCCTTCGTCTTAGAGTTTTGCAACCGCTACTGGGATGGAGGGCGGCTCCTTTTCACCATAGGCCTTCGCCTGAAACCACCCCGAATATCAAAACCGGACGCGCAGCTGCTTGCATGGAGGGCAGTGTCTTGTTTCACTGGGGTTTTCGCTGGAGACGTCCTCGACGTTAGTGACGAGAAAGATGCAACAGATACGCAAATGGGGATGGCTCCTTTTCAAACATCGGGGAGACGTAAGACCCGGGTACGGGAGACTCGGAAATCCCCGACGAGGTCGTCAAAAAATGACGAGGCCGAGCCTGCATTTTGACGAGGCCTCCCGCTGCAGACATCCCACGAAACTCCTCCTCGTCAAAATCCGAGGCGCGGTCGTCAAAAAACGATGGCGAACCCGAGTCCTGGCAAACCCGGGTCTTACGCTCCCCCGAAAACAGGGGCTCTCGCTGGATACCTCGCTGAACTTTATGGTCCTGCCTTCTCTGTGCATTCTTGTGGTCGCTAGAACGACGCAGCCCACTTCCTTCTCACAATGGTTAGGAGGCAACTACTGGGAGGCTTTCGTCGGAAAGACTAAGGAGGATTAATCCCCATTGGGGGGCTGTTACGCCCGAGTCGGCCTCGGATCAAGCGGGATTAAGCCGGATTAAGCGGGATGAAGCGGGATCAAGCTGGATTAAGCGCGATTTCGGACCAGGGCTAAACCAAAATTTGACCTCCCAAGAATTGCATCCGAACAATGGGATTCTCGCCAGAATGGCAATCCGGAGGACGCCGACGGCGACGACGACGCTGTGCAGACCGACGAAGACAACGACAACGACTCCAACTACGACGAGCAGCGAACTTCCCTGAACGGCGAACGATGGCTCCATCGACGATGACGACGGCGACCCCGACGAACGCCGACGAACGACGAAAGCCGGCGTCGAACGTCGGCGACGAGCGACGAGCGACGAAAGCGAACGGCGCAGGCGGAGGCGCCTGTGGCTGCGGCGGCGGCCGGGAGTCGCGGCCGGGAGGGGCGGCGGGAGGGCTGCGGGGAGGGCGGCCTTGCTGCCGCCCGCGCCGCGAAGGCAGGCCACCAGCGGCGGGATGGCGCCCGCGGCCGCGACGGCGGCGCGGTTCTCGCGGCTGTGCGTGGCCTGTCGGCCAAGGGTGGGGCGGGATCCAGGATCCGTCAGCATCGAGATCAGCAGGAGCCGGACCGAGTCGGAGTGCGCGTCGGATCGGGCCGCATCGACGGGGCCGAGATCGGATCGGATCGGCTGCGCCCGGATGCACAGCTGCGCTGTGCTAGCAGCGGGCCGCATTGGATCGCCGGGAGATCGAAGTCGAATCAAGCGGCGTGCACTCGGCATCGAATCGGCTGGATCGAAACGATCCATGGAGGGCCAGCCATCCGCCTAGGCAGTGCGGCGGGTAAGCATCGTGGCGACCTGCGCGCTGGCTTCTGACATTGCGTGGGTCGATCAATCTATCAATCTTGCAAACGATCGCAACTCGCCCAAAACGCGTAGCGTCCGGTGTCGGCCGGCTGTGGACCACTGGCGTCAACCCTGAACGCTCGCGCAAGGGTCGCCGCAACGTCGACACAACACGCACCTCTCTGGCGGTAACCAGGTTGACGATTTGTTGCAAGCGTCCAGTTCGTAGATTCGAACATCTCATGTTTACCCTCCTACTTTGAATCATTGTGTTGCTTGCGGAACGAATCTCTTGGCTGTAGCGGGAGTGTCGACCAACAGCGTGGAGGAATCGCCTTCAGGCGGGCCGCACACGGCGATCCAGACAAACAAAACTGAAAACGAGGTGGTAAGGCGCCTACCCTCTTCCCGGCGTCGGGGTGCAGGGAGACGACCGTAGGAAGAGGAGGAGGGGGAGGAGGAGGAGCAAACGTGATATAGAGGAGTACAAGCTAACGTGCACTCGTGCCATATCTGACATCCTACTGCTCCCATCCATCCATTCTCATCGCGCTGACCTCCCTATATCCACCGACGCGTTTCATGGCGGATCTGGAGCACCAGAAAATTGTGTTATGCGCAATCGAAGAAGGGAAGCTGCGTACAGTGGAGGAAGAGGTGGCGGATGAGCAGGAGGATGAGCAGGAGGATTGGGAGGAACAGCAGGAGGATGAGCAGGAGGAAGAGCAGGAGGATGCGGAAGGATGAGGAGGATGAGGACGAACAGCATGAGCAGGAACTGGAGTGGAAAGAGCAGGAGGAGCAGGACCAGGGAAAAGGGGAGGAGGGGAAAGGAGGGCGACGACAACGATGAGGAAGGACTCGGATCCAGAAAAAGGGTCAGCGCTGGGGCGAGAGCGCAATTCTCAACGACGGGAGCAAAGCCCCGATCCTAAAATGAGACCCGCGCTGCAGCGGGAGCGCCATGTCGGAAGGACCGAACACGTTCGTAGTGAAACAACACATGTCAGCCAGCGTGGACCCCCAAACAGTGTGTTTGAGCAGTGTATGCCGTGGAAACTGTGTGGTGTAATCTAAGCCGTGCATTCTGTGCTGTGCAATCTTTGTTGTGCAGTATTTGGGGTGCACATGTGTGGTGCAATTGATGTGGTGCAATCTATGTGGTGCGCAATCCATGCAGTGCAACCGACGTGGTGCAATCTAAGGGGTACAAGCTATGTTGTGCGGTCTACGTGGTGCAATATAAGTGGGGCAATATATGTGGTGCACATACGGCGCGACATATTGATGCAATCTGTATTGTGCAATCTATGCTGTGCATCTTTTGTGGTGCGACCACGGTAGTGCAACGTGGTGCACCCTATGTGGCGCAATCTACGTGGAGCAATATATGATGCGGCCCGATCTACTGGCGCAATACATGTTGTACACTAGATGTGGTTCAGTCCATGTTTAGGAACCTATGTGGTGCATCTATGTGGTGCAGTCGATGCGGTGCAATTGATTTTAACAAACGGGCTGACACATCCCGCGCTCTTGCAAACATCCCACCCACCCACCCGCAACTTGGTTTGCGAAATCTCTTAAGACCGTGACAGTGGGTACCAAATGGCACTTGGCAGCGACAGCGACGCCAACGACGACAGCGACAGCCACGACGACGACGCCGCCGACAACGATTACGACGACACCGACGACGTCTCCAACGACTTCGACGACGCCGACAACGACGACGACGACGACGACGACACCGACGATGACGACGACGCCGACGCCGACAACGACGACGACGACGATAACAACGACGACGACGATGACGACGCCGACGCCGACGACGCAAACGACGACGACGTCGCCAACGAAGACGACGACGAGGGAGGAGGGAGGACGACGAAGGCGACAACGACGACAACGACGACAATGACGAAGGAGGAGGGAGGACGGCGACGACGCGAACGACGAAGAAGGAGGAAGGACGGCGACGCCGACGACGACAACGACGAGGGAGGAGGGACGACGACGACGACGACGACGACGACGGCGACGAAACAGGAGGGACGACGACGAGACGCCGACGACGGACGACGACGACGACGACGACGAGGGAGGAGGAGGAAGGGCGACCACGGCGACAACGACGACGGAAACGACCACGACGCCAAAGAGGGCGACGACGACGAACACGAGGAAATACAGAGGACGACGTAGGCGACGACGACGACGACGACGACGCGGGAGGAGGGAGGACGGCGACGACGACAACGACGACGACGCAAGAGCGCGCGCGCACGCTTTTGTGGAACATCCGTGTTGCGAAACCTTGCGTTTTTGTAGGAGTTTTGGACACACGATTTTGAAATCCTTCGGAGACCGATGGGTTTTGAAGGATTTCGGCATACGCGCGCGACGACGCGCGCCTGCACTTCGCTTCATTTTTTGCAAAGGATTCTCGCGACGGCACACGCGCAAGGGCGTTCGACAGATTTCGACATGCGCGCGCGAAGCCCGTTTGGTAGCATGTTGTGAAAATCTTGAAACAAAAAACGATTGTTTTCTTAAGATTTCGCAAGAGCTCGCGCGTAAGCTTTTTTAGCGAATCAGTGTTGCGAAACCCTATGTTTTTGTATGTTGTTTGGGGAACTCGATTGCGAAATCCTTCCGGCACCGAAGGTTTTTGAAGGAGTTCGGCATGCGCGCGCGACGACGCGCGCGTGTGCACTTCTTCCCATTATTTGAAAGAGATTCGTGAACCAGCTCTCATGCAAGAGCAGAAGATGTCCCCGCGCATCATTTTTTAACCAGGGAACCTCAGGGGGACCGATACCGGCTCCCCGTGGATAGTGTAAACTCATATTTAAGATGGACGTGTGGTCATAATCGTATATGATTTACATCTCCGAAAGGGGGGCGGCGAACTCCGGGGGGGGGTAGAGTCTATTCTGTTTTTAGAAAGGAGAATCAATGCGGTGCAATCCAATCTGCGTTATACACATTAGACAGCGACGGGAAGGCGGCGGCGACAACATAGCCGCCAGACCGACAATCTGACCAAGACAACGGGCAGCAACGAGGCGGCGACGGGGCGGCGAAGGCGACAACATGCCGCCAGACCGGCAATCAAGCCCAGACGACGGATGGCCAATGGCGACGACGCGGCGACGGGGCGGCGACGGCGACGGCGAGCACAGAGCAGCTAGACCGACAACCCCCCCCAAACAACGGCCAGGTGGTACAATCGATGTGGTCTTATATATATATATATATATATATATATATTGTGCATCCTAGGTGGTGCAGTCTACGTGGTGCAGTCTATGCGGTGCCATGCGTGTGGCGCCAGAGATGCGGTGCAATCTACTTTGTGCACTTTACACTCCGGCGGGGTGGCGACGGCGAGCACGGAGCCGCCAGACCGACCCCCCCCCCTGGTTCCTTAGAACACTGAGAATCCCTGAGGCTCTGAGGGCAAGCACTGCTTGGGGAATAAGAAAACCCAACTCGGACCATTCATGTGTGGAAAAGTATGCGGAGGGGGTATGCGGAAGGGGGCGCGCCACTCTCAGGACGTCATCGGGGAAGTGAAGCGAATACACATCATCTTGCGCAGGTGTGGATGCCGAGGGGGGGAGCGTCGAAATTCCAGGGACGAGCCTCCCTGTGAACATTCTAAGCCGCCGAAACGCATCTCGTCGCCACGGCAGGATACCCCTCGAACTTCACATCACAGCATGCCCCAGGAGAAGTCCAGGAGTCCGAGGCTCCCGAGACAACCAGAGGGCCCGAAGAACCCTCAAAGACGCCTCCAAAACAAGAGGCCCTCACGACGCGTTCAGGAGGATCCTCGGGATAAGCCCTGAGACGGCGAAGACGGCCACGCAAACCCCCAATATGGCTACAAGGAGCTGAAAGAGACTGCGATCTAGTCGAAGGGGACACTGCGACGTCAGGAGGCATCCAAGAAGCCACGCAACCATTCCGACGGCCCCCTGCAGGCCACACGAGGAAAGAACATTCCTGAGAGCCCCCCCCCGACCCTGCAAGTGTATCAAACAAGATGGCCGAGGACGGCCCAAAAGGCTGTTGGCCAGAGGCCCATTAAATCTTCCAGTGCTAAAAAATGGAAAAGGCTCTTTGATATGCGAGCCCAAAACTCACGGAATGTCTGGGCGCTCCTGGAATGCGTCGCATGGTTTTCCCAAAGGCTCAGGGAGCGACGTGTGGGACCCGCGCTTCATAGATGCCCGGAGCCTGTCCCCTAGAAGCGTTATTGGACTCACTTTGGGGCCTGTTGCTGCCGTCTTGGAGCACGGTCACCGGGCCAAGATGTACGAATCTATGAGCAAATGAGTGGTGTTGTTTTGAACGTTTCGCGCAATGGACTCGTTGGTAATAACGGCCGCCAGGACGCCCAACATCAGGGCCCAAACAAATTCCCCAAGAGGGCCCCCGAGGCGAAGAGCGAGTGAAAAATAAGGCTTCTTCAAGCCGGCCTTTTCCAGTTCTTACTTGGCGAGGATTGGAAGACAAACTCAGCGTCCATGGTAAGGATGGCCTTAATGCTGGGTCCACCTAGCTCCAAACTGTTATTGGGCTCGGTGGCGTTAGAGGCCCAGCCTTAAGCAAAAAAGAAAACAGACAGCGATTGGCGCCCTCGGTGCAAGGAAACGCTGTGTAGTTGGCTTGTTTTGTTTCCTGGTGCGGGAAACAAGGAACCGTGAGTATTGGTTGGCGTTTGTTTCAGGCGTGGGAGGCTGAGGGAGGGGTGCTGGGAGGGAGGCCGCGGCGAGCATTGCCCCTCCCCCCCAGAAAAGGGGGAAAACAAAAACATACATACGAAGTGTTTCCTTGCTTCAGAAACGAAAAACAAACCAACAAACATACACAGCGTTTCCTTGCACCGAGGGCGCCAGACACTGGGTCTGGGAGGCGCAGAGCAGGGCGCTGGGAGGGAGGCCGCGGCAAACATTGCGGCCTGCAAAACCAGCAACAAACATATCAAACATGACACCAGAGAAAGACCCCCAATCAAAGTCTTTCTGGGGCTACAGGGCTATGAGGCTATTGGGTTACCGGGCGATGGGGCCATGGGGAAATAGGGCTATAGGGCTATAGGGCGATGGGGCTATGGGGCTATAGGACTGTGGGGCTATAGGGCTATAAGGCTATAGAGCTTCTGAGCTATACGGCTATATTGGCTATAAGGCACCCTGGCACCTGGGCGCCCGGGCGGGCCGCGGAGATCGGTGACACACCTCACCTAACCATATGAATCCGCTAGGGCCCTACAGAGGCAAGCTCTGATTGGGGAAATGAACGCGCAGTGTTTCCTTGATTCCCAAAGCCAGAACAATGTTTATGCCGGCGGCTAGGCAGAGTAACTGCGCTGGCGAAGGGCGACCTAAACGGGGATACCGTTGTAGCGAATTGTGCCACATGCAAGAGGAAGGGAAACAACAGAGGGAGCGGCCGAAAGAGGTGGCGTGAGGGGAGCGAGGCCGCTCAGGGGGACGGGTCACGCCCCGGGCGCGTGGCGCGGCCCGCCCCGCCGGCGGGTCCGCGCGGCTGTTGCACCAGGGGGCCGGCGGCGGCGGGGGGCAACGCAGGGGCTGGGACCATCCCAGGGGCAAGGGTGCAAAGCGGTCAGTGTCAAGGTCGGGTGGCTGCACCATCCCCAGGGCAGAAGCGGGGGTGATTACCCAGCAAAACACAAAAACAAAACAGCCAAACATACACAGCGTTTCCTTGCACCGATGGCGCCAACCGCTGTCTGTTTTTGGTTTGGCGTTGTTACAAACAAAGTGGAGGAGGGGGAGACCTGTTATACTGGGGTCAGAAAGGGAGGAGGAGGAGGAGGAGGAGGAGGAGGAGGAGGAGGAGGAGGAGGAGGAAGAGGAGGAGGAGGAGGACCAGTGGAAACCCAAGAGTCATCAACGATGTTCATAGGCCCCTGCAACGGCTGCAACGGTTCATTTCCATTGAGGGAACTGCCTCGTTGGAGGACAACAGCTTGAAGATCATAAAGCGTGCCAAAACATTGTTCTCGGGATTTCAACGCCACGCACACCTGATTGCTGCGTCTTGACAATCCAGGAGTCGTGCCAAAACGCCGTTTTTGGGACTTCAACACAGCGAATCAACATAACTGTTGCTCCCGCATAATCATGACTCCTTCCAAAACACAATTTCTGGTGCGCTGGTCATGGAAACCCGTGAAACTCTTGCAAATTACATTTTCTAATGAAAAACGAATGTGCGCGGCGCTGGGACGAGAATCACATTTTGAAAACGGCCCGCCCTCAATCCGTGAAACTCTTGCCAATTTGCACGACGAATGTGCGCGGCGCGAAAACGAGAATCACATTTTGTAAACGACCCGCCCTCCATCCGTGAACCTCTTGCACATATTCAAGACGAATGTGCGCGGCGCTAAGGCGAGAACCAAATGTTGAAAACGACCCGCGTGTTAAATGTTTACGACGAATGTGCGCGGCGCAAGGGCGAGAGCCACATTTTGCAAGCGGCCCGCCCTACGTCTGTGAAGCTGTCGTTACTTCTTAAACTGCAGAATCATAAACGGTGAAGTATCAGGCGAAACGCCCAGACCGCCCCAAAAACTGACCTCGGGGTGCGACAGGGAGGAGCTATCTATAAGGAGAAGGAATGGAGGAGGAGGATAAGGAAGATGAAGGGGAGGCGGACGACGAGGAGGAGGAGGAGGAGCAAAAGGAGGAGAGGGAGAAGGAGGACGACGATGAGCAAACGATCAGTGAAGGTTTTGTTGTTTAGGTGGTTTTGGGCTGCTGTGTGTGGGGGGGGGGGCATACATACATGTATACCTACATACATATATAGAGAAGGAGAGAGAAACAGAAAGAGAGCGAGAGAGAGATAATAAACAACAACTCAACAACAAGCAAGAGAGAGAGAGCCAACAAACAATACAGACAGGGCAGGAGAAGGTGCAGTGTAGGAGGAGGAGGAGGAAGAGGAGGAGGGCACTTCATTTCCGCATTCTCCTGCCCCATCCCTCATGAGGAGCGCGGGGGACGAGGACGACGGCGACCCCTCCTGGGGTGCGCTCTGGCCAGAATTTCGAGGGGGGACCAGCCGTGGCGACGAAGCCGCTCCAGGGCACCCCAAAAGCAATCCCAAACGCCCAAGAACTTGCACAGAGCCTCGATCCCCGCTCAAACCCGGTCCCAGAGCCCTCCTTGGGTCCGTCTTGGCTGCTGACGGCCGCGGGCCAGAAACGGGCCTCCAGACGCCGAACATCGCGAGAGGCCTCCGATCCTCAAAGCCCTCGAGTCCTCGGATCCTCGCTCGCGGCGACGACGACGCCCCCCCGCGGCGCGGCCAGGCACGTCAACGTGGCGGCGGCCTCGCGGGGCGCCCCCTCCGAGGAGAGGCTTGCCTTGTCTCCTCCCCGCCAGCCCCCCCATGGCGTGAAGGAGAGGGGTCCTGCAGGGAACTGGGTCCTGGATCCCCGGGGCCTTTTCCCCCAGGGCGAGTCCTTCACCGGGACTAATTCGTTGACGGTCTCGCGGGCCCAGGGAGCCCGAAACCGAGACGAAAAACATGCGGGGCCCGTCGCCCTCGGGACCTCCTTTTCTTCGTGGCGGCTCCCCCTGCCCCCCTCGTTGCCGGAAGGCGTGACGTCCGCATCCACGGCAGCGCGGGCTGGGCCCCCTGCGCCGCGACCCCGTGGACGCGGGGCGTTTTTGTTTGCGGATGCCCCGCGCGGAACGTATGACCTGCCACCGCGAAACCACGGGATCGCGCCCCGAAATCCAGATCGCGAGGGCGTGGACACAGACACCTTCGCCGCTCGTGACCCCCATGGTACGGCCAGAGGGGCATCCACACCCACAACTGGCCATGTACGGCCGAGACCTGGGAGTGGCGCAGAGTGTGCTCCCCTGCGCCGGGTGCTCTGGCCCTGGCTTTCCCGTGCCCGTGCGGGGGCCTTGGCAGGTCGACGCAGCCGGAGAAGTGCCGCGGAAAGGTGGGGGCAGGCCCGGCTGGAGTCCGAGGTCCGAGCGTTCTGCCACCCTGCGAGCACGGACCGGAATGGCAATGTCGAGCTGAAAAGATGCACGCTCGGGCTGCGTTGCACACGGCGGGGGAGGAGGAGGGACGGCAGGAGGACGGCGACGAGGAGAAGAGGGAAGACCGGGTCTGGTTATTATCTAGGGCTCCCAACTTCGCGCTTCGCGCTCCGCGAAGCGCGAAGCGCGAATAACTTCGCCCCCTCGCGCCGCCCCCCCAAAGGGAGAAAAGGAGGACGAGGAGGAGGGGGGAGAAAGAACGAGGACCGCGAAGCGCGAAGCGCGAATAACTTCGAGCCCTCGTGGGAGCCCTTGATTATGGAGGCCGTCCACATCTGGTCTGAGTAGATGGGGCCGGGCGGGTGCGCCGACTCGCCGATGCGTCGGCGATGCCGGCGTAGAGCAGATCGGGCTTCACATCGTGCCGTATCCCAAATGCATCGGTGATGCCGCGCGATCCTCCGACCCCATCTGCTGGGATCCCACGTGAAAGGCCTGGAGACTCGGGCTGTTGCCCGTGTTGCATGGTTTTCGCGACGTCAGATCGCAGCGTGACGGTGTGAGAAACCTTCTCAATGATTCGATGCATATGTTTGTGCATCGTCGTTCACGCAAGCGGGACGAGTCATCCCAGGGCGATCGATCGGACTTGGCACCTTACAGCACTTAAATCTCACCCGAGTCTTGTCCTGGATCCCTGGGGAACGGTGGATGTGCATACGTTCCTGCCTTGGAGGCGAACAGGGAATACCCATAATTATCCAGCACACCTCGAGAGTTCATCGGGATCCATGGGCATGACTCCAGGGCGGCGGATATGGATTTACTCTGGCGGCGGATCCTCCAAACAGCACGCTCGGGAGGCGGGAGAGGAATTGCGAGGACCGAGGGTTCGAGGATCGAAACCCTTTCGGGCTCTTGCGCCTCTTGGCGGCTCCTGGAGCGCCCGAATTGTTGGCCAATCCGGGTTGGGCGGGGGGGGGGGGCATCTGGTGGAGGGCCTGGGCCTATCACGACGGCCTTTCGTTCCAAACCCTGGGCCCCCTAGGAGGCCGTCTCTCGGCCCCCGGGGGCCATCACCGCGCGGCGCGGGATGAAGAGGCGGCCCCCAGGAAGGGGTCGGGGAGCTGCGGGGATGATGCAGATGGCCTGGCGAAGGGCCCAGCCCGCAGCTGCGTGTGGCGCAGGGGGGGGCTTTTCCCGCGTAGACTGCGCGCGGCGGGAGAGCAGTTGGGGCTCCACATGATGCATAGTCCGCGTGAGGAGTGCGCCGAAGCGGGCGAGGGAGCGCATGCAAACTGGCCCACCGAGGCCGTAGGTTGGAGCTCCCCATGGGGCACGGTCCGCGTGAGGGATGTGCCAAAATGGGCGAGGGGGCGCAGCGATCTGGCCGAATGAGGCCGCAAGTGGAGCTCCCCACGCATGGGGCACGATACGTGTGAGGGGTGTGCCAAAATGAACGAAGAGGCGCCTGCGAAGTTGCCCACTGAGGCCGTAGGTGGAACTCGCTATGGGACACGATGCGTGAGATTCATGCTGAATATTCGGGAGATCTTCTATGCCGCCCTGTCCGACGATCCTCGCCGTATCTGAGGCCACCTGAGGCTGTCCAAGGCCATTCCGTGGCCATCTGAGGCTGTCCAAGGCCATCCAGGAGCAATTCCGATGCTGGTTGAAGCCATCCGAGGATACTCAGGGACGCGTGGGAACGAAGGACCGCCGCTGACAGTCGTTCGAAAGGGCGGCCAGGACTGCTGTCGACCACCGCGCAGGTGCGCGCGGGGTCGAGCACGCGACCCAGCGGACGCCTCCGCCTCGTCCACCTCGTTCCTCCTCGTAATCCGCCTCGTCCTCCTGGTTGTCCTCCTCCTCATGCAACCGAGCCTCTCATCCGTCTCCCCTCCTCCATTCCTGTTCCTTATGAATAACTCCTCCCTGTCGCACCCCGCCGGAAAACCGGGCCGGGCGTTTCGCCTGAGACTGTCTTACATTTTATGATTCTGAAGCACAATGTTGACAGCAGCTTCGCAGATGGAGGGCGGGGCGCTTCCAAAACGTGGCACTCGCTTTTACGCCGCAGACTTCATGGATGGAGGGCGGGTCGTCTTCAATATGTAGCTCTCGCCCGAGCGCCGAGCACATTCGTCTTAACCAGCTCCAGCAATTTAAATGATTGAGGTCGAGTCGTTTACAACATTTGGCTCTGGCCTGAGAGCCGAGCACATTCGTCTTAAACATTTTCAGTGATGTTAAGGATTGAGGGCGAGTCGTTTTCAAAGTGTGGCTCGCCTTAGTGCCACGCGCGTTTGTCTGGAGACAAATGCAAGAGTTTCAAAGACTGAGGGAGGGTGGTTTTCAACATGTGGCTCTCGCCGTAGCGCCGCGCACGTTCGTTCAAAAGCACAGGAGCTTCACGGGTTGATAGCGTCTCCTTTTCAAAATGTGGCTCTGGCCTTAGCGCAGCGCGCACTGTCCTTACACATTTGCAACATTCACGGCTTCTCATGGTCAACGTACCAGGACTTGCGTCATAGAAGGACTCCGAATTGTCAGAGCGCAACAGTTACGTTGATTCGCTGTGTTGGAGTCCCAGGAATGGCGTTCTGGCACGATTCTGGGCCGGCAAGACGACATAGTCAAGTTTACTCGTGGCAATGGGTTCCCGAGAATGGTGCTTTGACAGTCTTCAGGATCTTCTAACGGCTCTCTCCCAGTAGGGCACTTGCCACATTGGCAATGGATCAAGGGGCCTATGAAGAGAGAGCTTGGAGGGAGGGTGCATTCCAATATCGTAGGCGCGTCTTGGGTTTACACTGGTCTTCCTCTCCCTCCTCCTCCTCTTCCTCTTCCTCTTCCTCTTCCTCTTCCTCCTCCTCCTAGTCCCCACTCTAAAAATACACAATATGAATACTACTCCTCTCCCCTGATGACTTCCGGAAAATGTCCGCACCCCCTCCGCGTATTGTTCTTTAGCACACAGGATTCCTGGGAAATGGGTTTTCCATTGTTTTTTCTTGTTTTTGTCAACTGTTGCGCTCGCTGAAGCGCTGGCCCCATTTCTGCGCCTCTGGTTGTTCCAAATCTTGCTCCCACTGCAGCGCGGGCGTTTTCGGTCCTTCCAAATCGGCCCCAAAATCTAAAAGATACCCCCTCGGAAAAACCATCGGAAGTGATTACACATTCGGTGTCGATTCGTTGGATTTTTGGGGCCGCAGCCCCCACTTTGGGGCGTCGTCGTTTTCAGGATGCATCAAGCGGGAACCGCGTTTCTGCTTTGAGAAGGCGATGTTTAAAGCAGAGCCAGCGGATGCTCTCCATTAGCCTCGCCCTGTGTGGAGCTTTTCGGGGAACCCAAGAGCTAGACATGGAGCCACGACTCCAGACCGGCCCAGACCCCTCGAAGACGATCCACATACCCTCCAAGGAGCCCGGCGCCATGCCATGACATGCTGTGCGGTGTTTTGTTCTGCGCCGCTGTGGGATGCCATGCTTTGCGTTGCAATGCTTTGTGATGCGATGCTTCACTGCGCAATGCCACGCCATGCTATGACATGCTGCGCTCTGTCGTGCTCTTCTACGACATACCATGCCGTGCTCTACCATGCATCGCGTACCCTCTCGCGATCATTGCCCTGCTCGACATCCGACTGTGCGAATAGACAGGATATCTACGCCATGGTAACGGATGGGGGATGGGAAGGATGGGTAGGACGTCAGACATGACGCGAGCGCACCTAGCTTGACCCTCCCCCTCCTCTGTCTCCCCACCGCACCATGCTGATCCTCCTCCTCCGCTACCATCTCAACATTAATGTCTTCATCATCCGCCTCCTCCCTCCACCCTCCCCCATCCCCCCCTCCTCCTCCCTCCTTTCCCACCCCTTCCTTCCCTTCTCCTCCTCCGCCTCTTCCCTCCTTCCTCCCCTCCCCCTGCTCCTCCTCCTCCTCCTCTTCTCAATCGTCCCTTCTCATCCTCCTCATCCGTCCCTTCTCCTCCTTCCCACTTCCTGCCTGGACCCAGGAGGGCTGGCAACTGGCCAGGAGGACGATCGAGAAGAGGCCAGCGCAGGGACGACCCTCGGCCGAGGGCCGCCCTCTGACAGGGCCCTCGGCAAACGCCGGGCCGACCTCTGCGGGGTCGCGGCCCTCTGGAGGCGCGCGCGGGGATGCCACCAAGGCGCCGAAATCGAGGACCACCTCGGGCTCTGGCTTTCGGGCCAGTCCTCGGAGCTGAGTCGGGAACCTATTCACTCGCAGCCGAGGCTCGACGTTTGCCAGAGAAGCCCGGTCGCTCCTGAGTGGGAGTCCCTGATGGTAGCACGCTGGCTGTGATTAAAGGGAAATTGGGACACACAAATAAACACACACAAATAAAAATAGTCCCCATATTTTTCCATATTTTCTGGGTTTTTGTCTTCCCCCCCAATTCCCATATTTTCCCATATTTTCCTGGGAATCGAGGATTAATTGTGTCTGTGTGTTTTTTTCCCTCCTGAGTGATGGCTGTGGATGTTCGACGTCGGCGGCGCCGGGGCACCGAGCCTTGCCAGAGCCTGACCACCTACCAGACCACCCCAACCCAACCCGAAGACCCGAATTTCGCTCCTCCTCCTCCTCCTCCTCCTCCTCCTCCTCCTCCTCCTCCTCCTCCTCCTCCTCCTCCTCCTCCTCGGGTTGGGGGGGTACGGCTTCCACGCGTGTTTTTTCGATGTTTCCCGAACCCCCCCCCCCCCCTGGAAATCGAGGGTAAATCTGAGCCTTCGGGTTGGGTTGGGGTGGTTTGGTGGGTAGTGAGAACCGGCGCGTTCCCTCAGCCACAGCGTCCCCAGACGCGGTGCGCCTCCGCCCGGGCGCAGGGGACTCAGGCCTCCCGAGACTGTGCCAAGAAAAGCGCCCAGCCGTAGTTAGAACAAATGTCGCGCGACGAAACGGCGCAGCTCGTCCAATCCCAAACACTACACGGTCCCAAAAGCCTCTCTGCATCCCTTCCCAGACGGCCGGCTTTTCTGTTGACCCGTCGTGATTTGACGGCCCTGGTACTCGAAACCGTTCCCCGGAGGGCCCAAGTTTGGTAAACTGGCTAGCCGCATCAACCTTGCTCGAGCCAAACCGCCGACGAGTGGGACTCAAGCCTCATCGGTCGCGTGTCGCCAACAGTGTCCCTGGCACAAGGTGCCCCCAGGATTTCCAAGGAGGCCCCCACAGCCGCCAGGTCACCCTTCACGAGGCCTCAGAGGGCCCCATGGGCTCCAAAGTGGAGCGAAAAGCTGGAGGCACCTTGGGCCAGGGACACCTTTAGCAACCCCCGACGCCGGCGCCGGATCGCGGGCGCGCTCGCGACACGATGGGGCCGCCGCCCGGGTACCCGCAGGCGCGCAGTGGCCTGCTCGCGCTCGCCCATGGTGGCCTCCTCCCCAAGCATGGCCACCAACGGCGGCACAGCCTTGGGGGGGGCAGGGCAGGGCGGCAACGCTGCCACCGCAAGAGTCCACCATGACTGCCCCAAGACGGCCCAAATGGCCCCCAAGAGGGCCCCAAGACGACCCAAGAAGGCTCCAAGACGCCCCGAGAGGCGCCCCCGACTGCTCAAAAGGCCCCCAAGAGAACTCCAAGACGGTCCTGGAGTACTCCAAAACGACCCAAGAGGCGCGCACGACTGCCCAAGAGAGCTCCAAAACGGTCCCAAGAAGGGCCGAAGAGTGGGCCGAAGAGTGGGAAGAAGGGCCGAAGAGCCGTCTGCCCCAAGAGACCCCAGCAGGCCCCCCTACCTTCTCGAGTAGTTGCCACCCAGTATGCGTCGCTAGCACGGTGGCGGAATCGCCGGAGGCAGCTGGATGAACAAATCCTCCCTGTCGCACCCCCAGACGCGTCGGTAGGGCGGGTCGGGCGTTCCACCTGAGACATCCTCACTACTTGTGATTCTGAAAAATGAAATTTGCAACGTCTTCACAGCGCCGTGCACATCCGTTTTAAGTTCGCAGCAGTTTCACGGATGCAGAGAGGGTCGTGATCACAGTGTGGCTCTCGCCCTGGCGCCGCGCACATTCGCCGTTTAAACATTGCATCAGTTTCACGCATGCGGGGGTCGTTTTCAAAAGGTGGCTCTCGCCTTAGCACCGCGCACACCCGTTTTCAAGTACTGCAGCAACTTCACACCTGCAGGGGTCCCGATCGAAGATGCTGCTCTCAGACTGGCGCCGCGCACGCTCGTCCGTAAGACTTGGACGTTTTCACGCGTGGAGGGCTGAGCGTTTTCAAAGCATCCTGGCGAAGGACCGACCGTATGCATGTCAGTACCTCAAGGCAGGCGGGACGAAGGAGGGGCCAAAGGACGCGTGACTGGTATGCCGACATGAGCGGGGCCGCGAGGCCTTCGGTGCAGCTCCCGAGAGGCAGGCCACGAATCGTGCGAGGGGCGTGCCGAAATGGGTCGGGAGAGACGCATGTGATTCGCAGCCACTGGGGCCCTCGGTGGAGCGCCTGGGATCGCTTGCGGGAGCGCCTGGAGAGCGCCTGGGAGCGCCTGGGAACGCTTGGAAAACATGGGAAAGGCCTGGAGCGCCTGGGAGCGCTTGGGGGAGCGTGGGAGCGCCTGGGGATCGCCTGTGAGCACGTGGGAGCACCTGGGAGCGCTCGGGAGCGCCGTCGAGCGCTCGGGAGCGCCCTGGGGGGCGATTGGGGGCGGCCGGGAACGCGTGGGAAAGCTCGGGAGCGCCTGGGGGCGCCGGAAACGCTTGGGAGCGCCGAGGAAACGCCTGGGAAGCTGGGATCGCCTGCGAGCGCTTGGGACCGAGCGCGTGGGAGCGCCCGGGAGCGCGTGTGGGAGCGCCTGGAGAGCGCTTTGGAACGCTTGGGAACGCTTAGCGTTTGGGAGCGCTTGGGTGCGTCCAAGACCACATGGGAGCGCCTGGAGCTAGTGGGAAACGCTTCTCAACGCTCGGGAGCGCCTGGGAGCGCCTGGGAGCGCTTGGGGGCGCCTGGAAGCGCCTGGGTGCGCTTGGGAAGCGCCTGGGATCGCCGGGGTGGCATGGGATCGCCAGGGAAGCGCCCAGAGCTTGGGAGCTCTTGGGAGCGCCTGGCAGGGCTTGGGAGCGCCTGGGAGCGCTTTGGTGTAGGAGCGGCTGGGAGCGCGGAAGCAGGTGGTCACAGCCACTGGAGCCTTTGGTGGAGCTCCCTGTGGGGCCACGAAACGCTGTACTGGATGGCGCGGACGCATGTGGTCACAGCCGCTGGGGCCTTCGGTGGAGCTCCCTGCGCGGCTACGAAACGCTGCGCTGGGTGGCGCGGACGCATGTGGTCACATCCGCTCTGGCCTTCGGTGGAGCTCAACACGAAAAGCTGTATTCTCATGATCGGGCGCATGTGGTCACAGCCACGGAGGCCTGGTGGAGCTCTCTATGGGGCCACGCCACAAAGCGCTGCATTCTCGTGCGCGGACGCATGTGGTCACAGCCACTGGGGCTTTCGGTAGGGTTCCTATGGGGCCACGAAGCGCTGTACTGGGTGGCGCGTTTATTCGCGCGCGCGGACGCATGTGATCACAGCCACTGGGGCCTTGGATGGAGCTCCGTATGGGGCAATACAACGCCGTACTGGGTGGCGCGGACGCATGTGGTCACAGTCACGGGGGCCTGCGGTGGAGCTCCCTACGCGGCCGCGAAAGCTGTATTCTAGTGCGCGGACGCATGTGGTCACATCTATTGGGGCCTTCGGTGGAGTTCCCCATGGGGCCACGGAACAAACAGTGTACTGGGTGGCGCGGACGCATGTGGTCACAGCCGCTGGGGCCTTCGGTGGAGCTCCCTATTGGGCGACGAAGCGCTGGACTGGGTGCGGTGTGCAGAGGCAGGGATGTGAGGAGGGGGGGCGAGGAGAAGGAGGAGAAACGCGGGGCGCTGTCTCTTCAAAACGAATACCCAACACCGCAGGATGTATGCGGAAAAGGCATTTGCCTTAGCGCTGCACGCATTCATTCGTCCTCAAGTTCGCAGCAGTTGTAAGGACGGAGAAGGACAAGTTTCAGCATGTAGCTCTCGCGATAGCGCCGCACACATTCGTTTTGAATTTCGGCATCCCAACGACGAAGAGGGGCAAAGTTCAAATGTATGTCCCCGCCTGAGATCCACAAGCATTCGTCCTAAGATTTCGCACTAACATTTTGGATGGAGGGCGGCTCCTGTTCAATGTGGAACGGTTGCCTAGGCGACGTGATTCTTCGTTTCGGAATCTTGCATTCGTTTCAACACTGAACATTGATAGTGTTCTGTTGGGGGTTCTGGCCTCAACGCCGCGCGCTTTCGTTTGCAAAACACAGCGCCCGACAGGATGGATACCTTTTCTTTTACATGATGGAGCGTTCGCTTGAGACTTTGGCAAATGTGAAGACCTATCGCTTCAACGCATGCAGCGTTGCACGAATCCATGGCGGCCCTTTCCAGAATGGAGCTGTCGCGTTGCACGTCCTCTAAACCCACGGCAAAATATGAAACTCCGTGCAACAATTGCATAAGCGGGGCGCTGTCACCCCGTTGAGCTGTATGATCCGTGTGCTTCGCAGTCCTGGCCACGAGCCAGAACGATGCACGCGAGTGTCATGTCAAAGCGGGGCCCTCGCCAGAATGGCAGGCCCAGCGTTACTGGCCGTTCGACGGGGCGCTCCTGGCAGAGAAAACAAAGACGTGTAGGGGCGCATCAAGGGGGAACTTGGCACGGAGAGGTGTAGTGTAGCATCGCTGATGCATCGTTGGACTTTGGTCCTCCTCCTCCTCCACCTCGTGCTCCTCCTCCTCCCCGTTTCGTCCTCCCACCTCCCTCCTGACCACTTCTTCCGCCGTAATCCTCCGCGTCGCTTTCCTCCCTCCCCCTGCCCCGCCTGGGTCGACGTCCCCCCGTTCCTCCTCCGTCTCCCTCATCCCTTCGCCCCTTCCGTGCTCCTTGTCCTCTCCTCCCTCCTCCGCCCTACGCCCGCTCCTGCTCACCTCTTCTCACTCCCTCTACCCATTAGCCCCCCTACCCTCTGATCCCCCCACCGCGCTCCAACTTCGCTCCTCCATCATCCCAACTCGCTCTCGCGTCTCCCCTGCTCCCGGCTACTCTCGCGCACATTCTGGCTCACTCAGACTCACACTCGCTTGCACCCAGACTCACTCTCAGAGTCAGGCTCACTCATACTCAGACTCACTCGTACAACAACTCACTGGCGTTCCCACTCACGCATAAACGCACCACTCACACACATGTACTCATACTCCTATTCAGCTAAGTCATACCCAGACTCACTAGTACTCAGACTCCCTGACACTCAAACCCGCTCACACACAGACTCACGCACACTCCGACTCACTCACAGCCTCGTACTCGTATCAGGAGTCACGCATTCTCAGACCACGCTTACAATAAGCCAATCGCACTCGGACTCGCTCACGCTCAGACTAACTCACATCCAGCATGGCAGACGTGGCACTTGAGGACTCCAGGAAGGAGCCGCCAGAGGGTAGAACATCTGTCCATTTGCGCCAGATTCTTGGTGTGCCTCAAGCGAATTGCCTGCATTTGGTCAGAGCCACATGACCGTCGCGATGCAGCACGCGTAGCATTTGAGCACCCTAAGATGGAGCCTACAAGGGTTATGACATTTGCATGTCCCATGCGGTGTGCCTGTTTTGTGGCCCAGGCTCATCTCTGTTCAAGGCCTCATGCCCTTCGCGATAAGGTAAGACAGCTACCCGTTCGCGCCCAGACCGTGGCGATGTCTCCAGCGGAGTGCCTCTTTTGTGGCCCAGACCTCGTTCTCTGCAAAGCCCCATGTTCAGCGCGATGTAGCAGGCATGGCATGTGAGCAACTCCATGAGGAGCTGCCACTGGGTAATTGGGAGATGCGCCAGTTCGCGCCTAGATAATGGGGATGTCTCACGCGGTTTGCCTGCCTGGTGTCCCAGACCTCTGCCTTGTCAGAGTCCCATGCTCATCGCGGCATAGCAGGCGAGGTACTTGAGCACCCCAGGGCGGAGCCGCCAGGGAGGGGGGGGGGTGCGCTTGCCCGTTCGCGCAGGCGAAACTCTGGCTCAGCCACCCACGACCCCTCTCCTTTCAGAGTCCCCAAGGTCATCCCGATGTGGCAGGCAAGAGGGCGCCCAGCCGCCACAAGCTTCTCTCGCTGAGACGCTCACAGAAGGGGGTGCCAGGAGCTGCGATGCACACATGGAGATCCCCGCGTCGAATTTTCTGTCCTTGAACGGTTTGTCGATGGGGCGTGGGCTGTAATGCGCTGCGGAGGGGCGTGGGGTGCAAGGCAAGTTGAATGCGGAGGGAGGGCCGGACAACGAGGACGAGTGAGAGGCTGGTTGTTGGGTTTGCCCGGGGAAGCAACGTGTCCAACCCTGGGTGGGGGCCCTCTCTGCGAAGCTGAGCCTGGCGGGGCCTCTATTCGCAGCAGCTGCAGCCAGAAGCAACCAATAAGGGGCGACCAGTAGCAGGAGGCCAACATGTGTCGCCAGGCCCCCTCGCAGCCTCGCACTCGATTGCAGCAGGTGAGAAAGGGGGGCCAGGAGACGGGCACAGGGAGGGGGAGAGGAAGCGAGGGCGGGAGGAGATGAGCAGGGGAGGAAGAGGAGACGGGAGACGAGGGAGGAAGGCGGGCAATGAGGGCGAGGTGTGCTGAGGCAGGGGAGGGAGGCAGGAGGGAGAACGCAGTAGGAGGAAAGAGGAAGGGGAAGGGCGGAGGAGGGTAAGGTTGGACCCTGAGCAGGCGGCGCAAGCACACCGGCGAGCCTCACACACCTCTGTTATCTGCGCCGACGCTTGCAGCCAGCTTTGAAATGCTGGCTCAG
This sequence comes from Prorocentrum cordatum, assembly GCA_963575745.1. Lineage (NCBI taxonomy): Eukaryota > Dinophyceae > Prorocentrales > Prorocentraceae > Prorocentrum > Prorocentrum cordatum. Next base: position 429,913 of record CAUYUJ010015593.1, on the reverse strand, counting down.
CCGGCCCTCATCATGGCCGTCTGAGGCAGGGTCTCCACGTCGACGCTTGCCAGCGCCTCGTCGGATCTTTGTCTCCACTCGGGGTCGTTCTTGAACTCGAAATCAGGATGCCAGAAGTTGGCTAGCAGTACCACGCGATTTCCTGGGTATGGCTCGCCGTGGCCAGCCTCAGGGTAGACCACCTCGTGCTCGAAGGAGTCGTCGAAGACAACGCACTTGCCCTCTTGCCAGCCACGCGGGGGGTCGCCGCCCACTCGCAAGTGGCAGCCCTGCTCCAGCGACTTGGGCACCCGAATGCCCAGGTGGCACGTCAGGCGCGAGTTGCTGGGGCCACAGTGCGGCCGGAGCCTCGTGCCCGGAGCCAGCACGCTGAAGATGACGTCGCCGCCGCCGCAGAAGGCCAGCCCCCCGGCGTCGCGGCAGTGTGTCTGAAGCACCCTCACGGTCTCCGGGAACTGCTCGCAGTACTCCCTGTTGATGGTGCAGTTGGTGAGCAGCGGGACCTCCTGCCAGCGGCCCGACTTCCTCAAGCCACCGTCGTGTATCGCACCGTCGCGCCCCCCCACGTCGCCCAGCCCGGGAGTGGTGTCCGAATCGTCCCAGTCTTTGCGGTTGGCCAGCTTGCTGACGTACGCATCGTACTCGGCTCGAATGATGGGGTAGCTCTCCTCCAGTGCTCGACACATGTCGAACGTCGAAGCGTCGTGCCACGGCCGTGCGTCCAGCGAGGGCACGAAGTGGGGGGGGCGCTGCCACGTGTTGTACCAGATCCCATGCTTCACGGCCTGTGCTGCCACCTCGTGCACCTCGTCGTACCAGCCTCTGGGCTCGTTGCGCTCCAGGCTGCCTATGAGGTTGATGTACGCGGGGCGCTGCTTGGGGTCGACCTTCAGGCACCGCCGGTAGTAGCCCACTGCCGCTCTTGAGAACACGGCGCAGTACTGCTCCGTCGGCACGGACTTGGAGTCGGCAGAGATGACGCTGGGCAGGTAGGTCGTGGGCGAGCCGCCGAACTTGGCCTTGTCGACCTGCTTGCTGAGCAGAACCCCTTGGTTGTAGAACGAGTCCGGGTCCTGCGGAAAGCGACAAATGCAAATGATGGACCACATCCGAGCCTCGTCCTCCCGGCTCTCGCTCTCCAGCTTCTTGGTGAGCTTGTAAGCGATAGCCTTAAACTCCTGGGCGCCGAGCCGACACGGCAGCTCCCCCAGCAGCTCACAGGCCTGGTCGAACAGCGCCGACTCGTCCATGCCGCCGTGCTTATAGAATCCCCACATTCGGTTCAGGTCGGGCGCGGGGGTGAATGGGAAGTCCTTCCGCCTGAGCAGCATATGCCACACGTTGTCGTACTCTGACCGCGACATCTGCTCCCGGGGCTTCCCCAGGGGAATGTCGATACCCACCCTGGTTGGCACAAGCTTCTCGTCGTCCGAGTCGTCTATCTGGTCGAACTTCGAATAATCCAAAGCTTTTGCCTTGGCCCCAGCCTCCAGCGACGCGGCCACACGGGGCGGCGCCTGAACCGTCCGCATGGACGCCAGCTCGGCTGGCGGAGCCGGCCGGGCTTTCGCCGGCGTCGCCGCCTGCAGCGGCGTCGTCTCCGCGCGCTGCGCTGTGGGCTGGCTCGAGGCGCCGTGCGGCTCGTTCGCCGACGCCGCCGCGAGCGCGGCGCACTCGCTCTTGTGGCCCGCCTGCCAGGCCGGCCAAGACGTCTCTTTGCGCGCTCGGAGCGAAAGGAGGGTCCGAGATGCTGCCCCCCCAGTCAGCGCTCTGGCGTTGACTCACGGTGGGCACCAGAGCGAACGCAAAACGAAAGAGAACTCGGGAGCGGTCCAGGACATTTGCACAGAACAGAGCTTTGGCTGCACCCTGCTGCTGACACGACTTGGGGCTGCGCGCAGGCAGCCCCAGGAGGCAGCGCTGACTGGCATCAACAGGCCCCCAGGGGAGCCCTGGGGCGGTCTCAACAAGCGTGGGGCGCGCAGCGACCTGGGGACGCCGCTGGAGGCCGCGCGGGTGCGTTGAGACACCTCCTGGCTAATTGCCCGGGGGGGGGGCCTGTTGCTGAAGGAGGGCGCATTTAGACAACGGCAGCTCAAAACCGGTCCCCGAACTGCTCCCAAACACACAAGATTTCCGAGCTGCGTCCAGCTGTGGCGACGAGGGGGCCTCCCGAAGGCCAACTACCTTGATCTCACATCGCCCTCCTCTGCGTTGATGCCAGCCTGGGCTCCCTCCAGGACGCTGCCTGTCCGCAGCCCCGGGCCTTGCTGGGCGCCTCCCTGGACCTCCACCCTCCCGCGCCTTCCGCGTGGTGGGTGCCGCGCCGCGGCAGATATCTGCCAAGCGGCGGGCGCGTCGGGCGGATGCCGACCCAGACGTCCGATGACGAAGACGTTCAATGTGCGGCCCCCAGGTCCCGACCCCTTCAACCTGGCATTTTTTCGGCCCGGGGCCTGTTCTTGATGGTCCTGGGGCACGGGGCCCAGTAGTGGTACCCAGCGAGGCCGAATTTCAGGAAAGGCGCAGCGATTGAGAACAAGCCAGGTCGTCTGAGATCTGGGGAGTTCTGGGCGAAGAGGGTAGAGGTTGAGAGTTGAGTCAGCACTTCAGAGGTGGGTCCTTAGAAATAAGGCCACAAAGGGGGGAGGCCTTGATCGGTGAAGATTCGGCCTGGAAGCTCGATCCTGTCCTCAGGACCCCATCCCTCAAGGACCTATCTTCGAATCACCGTGAGGGTCTGGTCGGCCCCTGCCGCCTTCCATGCCGCGCGCTGACAAGCCGGGCCGCAGTAGCGCACCGCCCGGCAGCCCGAGCAGACGGCGGGCGCGTCCGCGGCGCCGCACACGGCACAGGCCTGCCCCGCCATGGCCGCGGGGTGGCCGCGCCGCTCCAGCGGGGAGCCTTACCTTGACCCAGGACGGCCACGGTTACGGACATAGACCTCCAAAAAATCACTAGGTGGTTTTCGTCCTCTGGAGGCCCTTACTGGGGCCCCAGGGCATTCGACAAAACTGCCCAAGATGAGAAACTGGTTGCGGGGAAAAGGTTCAGATCTCCGAAGAGCCACGCTGCGAAACACATGTGTCGTCCGAGGTCTGGGGAGGAGAGAAAGGCGGGCCGGGATGCTGATCTTGGCCATGGTTCGATGCTGGTTCCTCGCCGTGCCCACTATTGCGGTCACGAGCCGCCGGCGCCCGGCAGGCAGTGCTGCACGGCGGCGGGGAGGGACAGAGGAGAAGAGAAACGAACCGACGGCATGTTGGAGGCTGTCGTGGCCCAAGGCCCCCTCAGCTTCTCACTCCGCTCTGGAGCCACAGAAAACATGACGGGCACGCTTTCCCGGTTGAGGCCCCCGCTGGCCTGTTGCTGGGCCCTGGGGCCGCTAACTGCAACCAACCCACGGCGACAGACCCAGGGCAACGGGGCCGGGTGGGACTATGAAGACTGCAGGGGCCCAAGTCGTGAAAAATATCGGCGTTGGGGCGGCTGGGAAGGAACAAACAGCATGTGTGATTAGGAGGAAGAAGAGAGGGAGGATGACGACGTGAACGAAGGAAGATATTGGAGGTGAGGAAAGGAGCGAGGTAGGAGGTAAAGGGAGGAAGAGGTAAGGTAAGGCAAGGCAAAGCAAGGTAAGGCGCACGGGGAGAAAAGTCCGAGCGCTCGAAGAGGACGCGGAGGAGGAGGAAAAGGAGGAGGATGACCAGTACCCCCTGGCCAAACCAACTTTTTTGATGGCGCAAGCGCGCCAGCAAGTTAGAGAGAAAAGCAGCGCAGGCCACTGAACGTCCCTTGTCAGGGGAACTCCGAACGGGGCGCGAGGAGGCTTGCGGCCTGGAGATCTCCCCCCCGCAGGACAGTTGACAAAAAACGGAGGGGAGGCAGGTCGGAGTTAGGGATGGTGCAGCAAACGGACCTTAAGAGAAAAAATGCCGCGGGGTTGTGAGCTCAATGCTGTGCCCATCGAACTATCATGAGCATTGCCCCCCCCTTGGCCAGTCAACTTTTCCGACGGCGCAAGCGCGCGTCAGCAAATTAGAAAAAGAAGTAGCGCAGGCCAAGGAACGTCCCTTGTCTGAGGGACTCCGCGCAGGGCGTGAGGAGGCTCGCGACCTGGAGATCTCCCTTATCCACTCTGCGGACTGCAGTGTTGCAGCGTTTGCAAAGATATTAGCAAGACCGGCGCACAGTTTCTGAGGGTAGGGCTGAGCAAAGAGGGTGAGCCACCGACCCGACTCATCTTTACCTTTGAGGACGGAATGGCGGCAGCCAGTACGAAGAACACAAGCCAGCCTTCATCTTGCAAGTGGCCCCGACCTCGTCTAAATTGATACCCAGGACCAATAAAGACGCACCATTTTCCACGTTTCACAACACAAGCAGAAACCGAAGTGCACGAAACCAGGGGCCTCGATTTTTCCATGAAGTATCTTGTCCTCATAAATTTCTTCATGGCTGGTGCTTTCCATGCTCTTCTGGTCCGAGGATTCCCACTGGCCCACGGCGCTCCAAACTTAGCGGCGGCACGGCACAATGTACAACGCAGAACAGAAGATGGTTACCAGGTCGGACTTGTTCGGCACCCATTCCACTGAGGTTCGGCAAATCCACGATATGAACATCTTCCCCGCGAAACGGCACAAGGCCACCTTTCCCACGACGAGCCCGGCAGCACAAACCAAAGAAAGCCGACCCTCTTGCTACAAATCAAAACCAGGAGCCGATGCTCAACCGACTCCTTCAGTGCATCAGCTCCCACATCGATGTCCAGGGCAGCAGCTTTCACTCCTTCCCGCCGCAGGACCTGGCTGAGACGCCCCGTTCCCGGGGGGACCTCGAACGCCCCGCGGCGGCGCGCTCTGCCACGCGCTGGGGGCCCCACCCTCGCGGAGGCACTAGCGGCGACTTCTGCTCCGTCAGCGCGCCGTCGAGGTTGACAGCGCACTTTTTGCGCGCCTCTAGCACGCGCAAGGAGAGGTCGGCACGCGGGCTCTGGACCTTCCCCATCTTAGCGCACCGGCGCGCTGACGACTCCGTCTGCCGCCGCCCTCGCGCCACCGCGGTCGCCCCGTCGCGCGGCTTGCCGACGAGGTGATGGCGGCCCCCCCGCGACGGCACTGGTGGAGCGACAGTCTCTCCTTGATGCCGAGCTGCCAGCTGATCGCGTTGGCCTCTTCCAGCGCGCCCTTCAACTGGAAGTCGAACCGCGTCGCGGCCCGGTCTCGACCCTGGGCCCGACGACGAGGCGCCACCCCGAGGTGTCCGAGATAGCCCTGCTCGAGCAGAAGACAGTTGTCGAACGCCCCCGCTTTGTCTGGCACCTTCTCGCCCAGGCATATGATGATCGCGGCGTAATGCTTGAATCCGCGACTTGCCCCCACAGCCGGAGGAACCGCGCCCTTCGCGCGCAAGGTGAGCCCCTCCGACGGCCTCCGGTAGCACGCGAACAGCACCGAGAGGAAGAGAGCCATGTCCAGCCTGCCTCGGCACGCCACGCAGTTGGCAATCGCCGCCGTGATGATCCACGGCAGCGGCAGGAGGCCCGTCGGCAGCGCATCCCTCCCCCATCCCCTCAGCGCTCCCCGAGCGCGGACCAACGGCCAAGTCTGCCTGGTCTTGGCCATCGCCCCTTCGAAATGCACAGCTGCGATCTTCTTCATCCTCGGCGACGGCCCGTGCCCGCCGAGGAACTCGGCGTCTAAGTAATCCACCAGAGCGAGACCCGCCCCAGCTCTGATCCCCGACGGCAGCCCGCTCTCCGCGCAGAAATCCTTGAAGGCCTTCAGGTAGAACTTGTAGTCCCCTGTGGCCCGTGCCGAGATGCCCCGCCCCATCCAGCCTAGACTTCTTCCCCCGCCACGCCAGCGGCATTTCCCTCGGGGACTCCGCCTCTGCGGCCAGCCGCTGGCGCCAGCCGTGGCCAAGGCGCCGCGGCTGCCCAGCACGGCGGGCGCCGGCTCCGTCGCAGCCGGCCTCCCCGCGCGGGCCGGGCACCTCGGCTCACTCGACCCCCGCGCCGCGGTCGCCCTCGCCCCGCCATCTCTCGAGCTCGGGAGGCCCCTCGAAGACGTTGGCGCCGAAAACATGAGTCCGAGAAGCCCGCGAGCTCAGTTCTGCCGCGCAGTCAGCTGGCGGACCTCCGACGCGCCCTGCAGCGGCACTGGCGCTGCGCTGACGGCCCTTCCCTCAGAGCCTGCGAGACGGCTTGTCCGCGACATTCCGTTCGATGGGGCTCGCTGCATCGATGAGAAGAACCCCGATCGCCGGCATCGCTCCGACTACCTTTCGCGGACGACCCCAAGGGCCCCGAGACGACTGGCGCTGGCGATGTCCTCCAGGGGGTCAAGCCCGAGAGCCCTCAAGCGCGGCGCCCGTTGGTCAGAGGCGAGCCTCTTGAAGCGCCACCTCTCGTTCCACTTTCCCAGATCACGCGCGGCATGAACATCGAGAGCACGCTCGCAAGCGTCGCGGCCTAATGGGGGGGCGCCCGCGCGCGTGACTGCCCCGTTCTAACTCTGACGAAGGTCGGCTACACATGCCGGGGAGAGACCGACGATGACACGACGTGACTTGCTGCAGCTCGGCCAGAGTCGCTCTGGCTGTCCAATCGGCGCAACGAAGTCATCGAGGTGACGGAGCACGGGCAAGGCACTTCGGCTCAGCGCTGCGACGTATATGTAATGCCCAAGGGGCCTGTCCACCACCTTCCTAATCACGATGGCCCCCTGACTCATCCACTCGAAGGCCTTGGTCAACTTCCACAGCTTCTCGGGGCCGGGCCGCAGCGCGCCATCAAGTCGGGCCCGCCCCCCGCCAGGGGAACTTTCGGAGATTTGTTTTAAGGGAAATCAACCATACTTAAAACTGTTCGCAAATATTCAATCAATCGCACCCATGCCATTTCTGACTACATCTCAATCTTCCTCTTGTAGAGGGACAGGCCCGACTTGAGCGCACCTGGGCCACCGACCAGGACAGATGCCAGCGCGCGGGCGACGAGATCAAATCCCGGGACATCGTGGATCGAAAAACCGCCATCCTCCATTCTCCACTGAACTCTGTCGCGAAGCTGAGCAGCGCCGGCGTGGCCGCGCCAACTTCGACCGCGCCGGGGGCTGGGCGCCCGTCGAGGGGCACTCCTGCGCCAGGCGCCCCCTCCAGAGCAACTTGGGCGCGGCGCCCTGCGCTGACCGCAAAGACCGCGCGACGCTCATCGGTGGCGCCCGAAGACGCATCGAGACGCGCCCCCCGTCGTCAAAACGCCCCAGGTGCCCCCGACTGAGGCCCATCAAACTCAACTGGCGTATATATATATATATATACATCCATATATATGTATATATATATATATATATATACCAGTCTCCAAGGCAAAGAAATCAAACAAACCCTCGGCAATTCCACGCTCTTCAAAACAATCCTCGACGTCGGCTTCGCCCCACGCAAAAACGCCCCCCGCGGGGGGCCCCAGATCGCATGAGGAACTCAACCCCCCAGCTGCGTGCGCAGCGGCGGCGCGAAGCGCAGATGGCACTTGCGCGCCATCCAGAGCTAGTCTTTGCTTCCCAGATTTTCTCAAAACGCTGGAGGCCCCGATGCGGGCCGCGGGGCGGCGCGGAACTATTGCGAGACCCCTGGGCGCCGAGCCGGCGGCAGGCCTACCGAAGCCGTCTAGCCTCGACAGGACAAGGCCCGCCCAGGCGGGGGCGCGAGCCGCCTGCTCGCCGAGCGCGCTCCACGAAGCTGCGCTGGCGAGCATTCGTTCTTCGAAATCACGAAGGCACTCTAGAGGCGCGCCTGCCAAGACCGAGATCGCACCTACAGGTTGGAGGCCAACTTCGGGAAGAGCCAAACGATGCAAAACCATAGGGGGCCTGGGCCCCTTGCCCAAGATCTCCTGCGTAAGAGGGCCGCTGAGCTCGGAGCTCCTTCGACGCTCCTGAGCGGGCGAGACCGGTGGGCCTCGGGCCCAGCTCGCGAACGCGACCCAATAGATGCCCAGGAACAGCGCGCTGGCACTGCGACAGGCTCGCAAGGTCACTGGCGCCCGGAGGGGCAGGCCAATCGCGGGGCCCGAAGTGCATGAGATTGAGCGAGTCGACGCGCGAGTTGACTTGCACCGCGACGGCCAGTCGGCGCAATGGCCGCCTTTCCGTCGCCCCGCGCAGGCGCTGCCCTCGGACGAGTTCCAGAGCAGCAAGCCGCGGCAGCGGGAAGACGCCCTGCGAGCGGCTGGGCGTCGCCCCCATCTCTGGGAAGAAACCCGAGGACGAAACCCCGGCGCGCGCGATGCGGTCTGAACTGGCGATCGCCGTCTCGGCTCGGAGCCTTTCCGAGCCGCGGGCCGCGAGCGCGGGCGCCGCCTGCGCCCCTCCTGCCCGCGGCCCGTCGTCCATGTAGTGGGCCGCCCCGTCGTGGCTCGGCGCCGAGGGGTTCGCGTGGCGCGCCCCCGCGCTGAGCTGACGCCTCCGCGGCGCCGCCTCCGTGCACGCCGGGTTCATGATGTCGAGGCCGTCGCGTGTCACCGCGAGCTCCTGCACCAACGCGAGGTTGGCGCCCTCATGGATCGACCTGTCTCCGTCGGGGATCTTCGCCTCCGCGAGCCACTTGCTGTGCTGGGCCCTGGGCCCCTCAGCCAGCTTGATCGCCCCCTTGCAGTGCCACTCCGTCGTTCGCGGCCCAGAGAAATGGAAGTCGTCGAAGTCCGTCATCGTCATCTCCTGCACCGAGCGACGGAACTCCCTCCTCGTCTGACCGTGGGGACCGTACAGCACGGAGAGCGTCCTCACGTCGTCGCAGATTGCCTGGTCACCGCCAGGAGTGGCGGTAGCGGCCCTGCACCACTTGATCTTCTCCTCGCAGAAGCTGCCGATCTCACCCTGGAAATTTAAAAGCTGTCAGTTCTGGGGTCCGCCCTCCCCGGCAGCACCATCGAGTCCGCATCGTTGAATACGACCGCCCCCGGCGCAAGCGCCACAATCTCCCCGATTCTGTGCCCGTCGACGCGCTTGGCGAATACCCAGTTCGGCGCCGCGGACGGCGCCACGGCAACAGGCGTGCCCGCGGCCACCAATGCGGCCCCTCCTGCCCCCCCGGCCCCATGCGGCCTGGGCGGCGCCCGCCACGGGGGCCGGGGGACGAAGCGCCATCACCGCCTGCACTTCGCTCAGCAAATGTGCAAACTCCACGTCGTTGGGCGGCACCCTGAAACGATACGCTGCGCGTTGGCCGCTCCGATCAGCAGCTCCCCGCTGTCACCGAGGAGCCTTGCCAGCTCGAACGTAGCAGCGTCGTCAAAGTTATCATCGTACTCGTAGTCGGGGTTCGCAATCGCTGCCACCCCTCCAACCATGCCAGTCCGAAACCGCTCGTGTAACAACCCCTCGCCCGCGCCCACGTACTTCACGAGCAGCCTTCGGAGTGCGGTCGCCCACAGGCCCGTCGGCAACGGCCAACCGTCCGTTCCTCTCACCAGGGGTGCTGGGCCCGCTCCCACTCCGGCACCACGTGCGCCCACAAGCGCCATGGCTGCACGCTTTCACACCTGCACCGCCGAGAACGCAATCCCAAGCACTGCGCCCGCGAGCGTTTCGAGGCTGAGCGGTGATGCCCCCGCCGGCGAAGCGTCCACCTTGCAGTGGCAATGGCACACCTGCTGCGGAGGCACGCAGTGGAACGCCTCCTCGCGACCTGCGGCACGCTCCGAGGCCGCGGCGGACGACACCGCCCCGCGGAGCGTCCAGGCCGAAAGCGCCGCCAGCCCGCTCGAGACTACGAGGTAGAACGCGGCGAGGCTGCCCAGCGGGCCGCGGTGCATGCGCCTCTGCCGCGTGGTGGCCGGCGAGTGCATCCTCACGGCGCAGCAAGCGGACCTTAAATGAAAAACGGCCGCGGGGTTGACAGCTCAATGCTGTGCCCATCGCACTCTCAGGAGGAGGGAGGAGCAGGAAAGGAAGGATCAGGAGTGAAGGGCGGAGAGCAGCAGGCGAGAGGAGGATCAGTGTGACGACGACGATGAGGAGGCCGAGAGAGACAGAAGTGATCGGCGGCGCGCCGAGGGGGGAAGTGGGAGGGGGCAAGTCTGCTCAGACGGTGGAGAGGCTTCGAAACAGGCTTAGAGAGCTCCTCAGCAGGCCAGAGGCCTTCTGAGCCTTCTGCAGGGGTCCGGCCCGTCTGCCTTCCCCCCTTGGCGCGGCCCTTGCTTCTCCTATAAAGTGCAGGCTGCCTTCTTCTGCTCGGGCCTGAAAGGCACCTGCGCGAAGAACGCCAGGCTCCTTCCGAGTAAAATTGAAGGGGCCCCAGGACACACAAATAAATACACACAAATAAAAAGATTCCCCATATTTTCCTATAGTTTCTGGGTTTTTGTCTTCCCCACCACTTCCCATATTTTCCCATATTTTCTGGATAATCGAGGATTAATTGTGTCTGTGTGTTTCTTTTCCTCCTGTAAAAGGTGCTCCTGATGTCGACGGCCCGCCAGGAGGATGGCGTGTCCGACACGTCGCAACAAAAAAGATCATCAACATCGATCGCTGTCGGTACACCAACGCCCCCATCCTAACAGTGGTGCTTCGACGGGACCACCCCCGGGCCACACATTTCAATATTGCCTTCGCTGCCGCTGTAGGAGTGACAGCATCGGCACAGTAAACGTCCATAGTTCGACATCGCAGGTATCCTCGCTTTCTGAATTGAGGTCGGGGAGCGCGGGGGTTCTCATCGCACAGCGCGGGCTTCTCCGTCTGGTGGGCACTTGTTACGCCAACGTCGGCACCGCGCTGCGAACCGGGCCGAGTCCCAAGGAGGGAGGACGCAGGAGGGCGACGCTGACGAAGCCGAGAGCAAAGACCTGGGAGACAACGATGCCGGCGACGACGACAACGCCCCGAACCTCTCCTGGGATGCATTCCGAAACTTCGACGGAAATCCAGCCGTGGCGACGCGGCCGCCCCCGACGACGACGATGAAGACGACGCAACGACGACGACGATGACGACGACGCAACGACGACGACGACGACGACGACGACGACGATGCTAACGACGGCGGCGGTGGCGACATCGCACGGCCGTGGGCGACGCCGACGTGCCGCAGCCTCCGCCCGGACGATCAGCAACTTGAAGTCCGCGTCGCACTTTGCCAGGCGTCCGAGACCCAGCGCAGCCTGCCAGCGGCGACGCCGTCGTCGACGGCGTCCTCGTCGTCGCGGGTCCGAGGTCCAAGGTCTTGAACGGCGTGAAACGTGTTTGACGATTTGTATGCCTTTTTGGCCTCCTGGGGCGCTATCATCGGCAAGGTTCGGTTACCGTTTCTATATTCTAGACATGACGCCCCCCGGTAAAGGCCAAGGGGTCGTCGTCGTCCTCGTCCTCGTCTCCTTCGTCGCCTTCGGAGGGGAAGAGAGAGGAGGGAGGAGGACGGAGCAGTAGGAGAAGGGACACGACGACACGACCGACGAAACGACATGCCTGCCGAGTCAGAGGTGCGCCTCCGCGCGGCAAGCGGCGGGCTCCTGCCCTTGAAGAATCGACGCCGTGCGCGTGTCGCGCCCATGACGGCAAACGCTGCGACCCGCATACGCGTGCGCACGAGAATACCCGCTTGACGTCGGCGGCGCTTGCAGAGGCGAGGCGAGGAATTCCAAGATCTAGCCGAAGCCTGCACGCTCCCCAAGACATCCACCTCGGGCATGCAAAGGATTGCGAACGTCGACCGAGAGTTCGGTCAACATCAACGTGGTACATTGCATCCGGGTATGCAGCACAGCAGCAGCAGAGATGCCCCTGCACCAGGTCACCTAGAGGCGAAGGAAGCAGCGGCAGCGAGCGGCGGCGAGCGGCGGGAGAAGCAAGGAAGCCAGTGGGGTGAGCGATGAGAAGCGAATAGAGGAGCCTGACACGCTAACGGTTGGGGAAAGATGTTGCACAACACCGCGTGAGCCGCTCAACCTTGGACGATCCTCTGTCCCCCGCGGGCTATTGACCCTATCTTTCGGACGAATCTCGCGCCGCGGGGTACGTTGCCAGAAATGACCCTTGCCCAAAGTGCAGACAGCTCTCCGTGCCGTGTTGGAGCCCCACGGGGCCGTCTGGGCCTCGTGAGGGGTGCTCTGGAGGCCACCTGGGCTTCCCTGGAAAAGCTGGGCTCACCGTGGGCCAGGCCCGCCTCTGGCAACGCCCGATCTGTTCTTTGGGCGTCCAGGGTCGACACTGGCATCCAACAGGCGCTCGACCTAGAGCGGCCGCGCCGGCGCCGCCGCCTCCTCTGGACCCCGGGCCCCACCTTTCGAGCACATCTCCGCGCCGTGGGACGTGCTTCGGGGATGGACAGAACCCCCTTTAGCAAAACGTGGTTTAGTGAAAACGACCTCGGGCCCAAATCTGGCGGGCGAAAGCCTGGAAACTGACGGCCACGGCGCCCTCTCGAGAACCGAAAACGGACAATTCACTAATCGACGTGTCACTATTGGGGGTTCTGTCCAGCCCCGAGTGCTATGTGGGCCCCCTGGGCCCGAAATGGCCGATCCGGGAAGCCCCGAACCTCAACATGTTGACGTCTCGCTTTCACTTCCGCCAGATGCCCTCGGCCCTCCGCTCGCGGACCCGCCCCGGATTCCATCCCTCCCGCCAGCGCCCGCCGGCCTTCCCCCCCCCGGCGCCCGCCGCAGGCAAGGTGCGCCGAGGGCGAGATGCGCCGACGGCGAGGCCCGTCCTCGAACGCCCTGTCTGTGCAGGACGGCGGGGCCCTGGCCCTCGGGTCAGAGCTCGGGCCTCTGGCGGCCTCCGGGGAGGGTCGGGCACCCCCGCGGGACGCTCCTCGCCGAGGCGCATACCCGAAGGCCGGGGAGCCTCCTTCAGACCCGACGGGCACGCCCGGAAGCCTCGAGCGACGACCGCGCCGGGCGGCGCCGCCGCGCCGAGGCGGTCGACGAGGCCGCCCCCTTTTCAGGGCCGCGCCCGGAGGACTCCGCGCGCCACGCCAGCGCCCTCAGCTCGGCCGCGCTGGGCGCGGCCCGGCCGCCGGCCTCGTCCGCGGCGGAGGCGACCACGGGCAGCTGGGCGGAGGCGGCCGGCGAAGAGGCCACCGCCCCGGCGGCGAGGACGACGCGACGGTAGTTGGAGTAGAAGTCCTCCGGCGTGAGCGTCCAGATTCCCGGGTCCATGCACGGTATCGCCACGGGGCTGCGAGGCAAGACTCCCGCGCACCGCGGGCGTGTTCCTACTCCTCCGTGCTCCGCCTCCTGCCGCTCCTCCTCCTCCTGCACCATCTCCTTCACCTCCTCATCCGTCTTATCCTCCTCATGCCGCTCCTCATCCCTCCTCCTCCTCCTCCTCCTCCTGCGCCTCTTCCTCCTGATAATCCTTCTCGCAGTCCTCGTCCAACTCCCGATCCCCCTGCCGCTCCTCATCCTCCATGTCTTCCAACTCCGTCTTCGCCTCCACCTTCTCCCCCTCACTCTCATCTTCCTTCCCCTCCCCCTCCCCCCCTCCTCCTTATCCTCATCCTCCTACTCCTCCTCCACCTCCTTCTCCTCCTCCTCCTACTCCTCCTCCTCGTGCACATGCTCCTCCTGCGCATGCTCCTTGTCCTGATCCCACTGTTGCTCTCCCTCCGTAGTACTCATCAACTGCTCTCTCATGCCCCTCTAAATCCTCATCCTGCTTCTTTGTAGTCCTCCTAGTTCTCAGGCTCTCCCCAGAAGCGTCCAGAAGTGTTGTCTCGCAGCGGTATGGGTAGCAGGAAATTGGCGAATTCGAAATCAGCTGGTCCCGGCTAGGGACCTACAGGCTGCGAGGACTTGAGCAGGAGGAGGAAACAGAGAACGAGGAGGATGGATGCTCCGATGCATAGGGCAGGAGGTTTCTGGAGGTCCCCGGATGACTCCGGATCCTCGAGGTCCCCAGACGGCTGTGGAGTTTTCTGGAGCCCCACCAGAACACTGAAGAACCCCAAGCAAAACCTCGATGCGTGACTGGGGAAGGGGCGAAGGAACATGAAGAGAGAGAGGAAATGAAAGGAGGCGATGGGAGGAGGAGGAGGAAGAAAAGACGGAGGAGGAGGAAGAGGACTACAAGCTGGGCTACAATGGCCACGCGCAGGGTTACGAGGACCACCAGCTGAGCTGCGAGATCCACCAGCTGATGCTGCGCTGCGGGGGCCGCAAGCAGAGCGACGAGATCCGCCAAAAGGGCCACCAAGGCCACCAACAAATGCTACCAGGACGCGTCAAATAGGTCAACCGCCGAAACGACGACGGCTTCGTAAGGAACGCGCGGGCACAACGTGAGTTTGATTGCGATGCGTGGGCGACTTTCGAGTCGAGTCGGGGACGCGGTGTCCTTCACCTGGACGCTGAGCAACGCCAGGGTGCACGCACTCGACGTACGGAAGCGAGACCGGTCTGCTTGAAGCTGGGAAACAATTGCGTACGACTTCAGCGCTACGGACAATGGTATACCGGAACACCGTTACACACAAAATAACACGCCGTTTCAGTGGCGCTGTAGGCAACAACGTCGCCATCATGTACAACACTACCGGCAAAGTGCTCCGTGTACGGCGCTACTGGCAAGGTTGAACTTATACGGCATGTGGCGCTCCTGCGGTTGGATGGCCCCGCCGCCCTCCCCCTCCCCTTTCCTCGGAGGCCTCTGGAGAATTTCGAGAATCGGCGGTGGACAAACCTCCCTTTAGTAAAAACGGCCTGGGACCGAAACCGACGGACCTGGACCCGCAAAAATGAGGGCCGCGACGCCCTCTCGCGAACCGAGAACGGCCAATTCCTTAATCGACGTGTCAGGATAGGAGGTCTGTCTAACCCCGAGAGAATCTGGGCGGCCTTCCTCCCCCTCCCGCCTCCCCCCCCTTTTCGGACAAGGGTAAAGGTCCCGCGCTGGGGCCCCGTGGCGCGCGCTCGCGCGTGCTGGCCGGGCGCGTCGCTGCGACCGCGCAGGCGACGCGTTCAGCGGTTGCGATAGGGAGAGAGAGAGAGAGAGGGAGGGAGAGAAAAGAGAGAGAGAGAGAGAGAAGGAGATAACACAAAAAAGAGAAACAACAAGAAACAAAGAGAGAGAGAGAGAGAGAGAGAGAGAGAGAAAGACGAGGAGGGATCGCAGCGCCCGTGGAATATTCAATGCCCTCAGCGCCGAACGCTGGATAGGAGGAGGAGGAGGAGGAGGAGGAGGAGGAGGAGGAGGAGGAGGAAGAGGAGGAGGAGGAGGAGGAGGAAGAGGAGGAGGAAAAACGGGGAGGAGGAGGGGGGAGAAAAGGGAAGAGGAGGACGAGGAAGAGGAGGAGGAGGAGGAGGAGGAGGAGGAGGAGGAGGAGGAGGAGGAGCCTCGAGGAGGAGGGGGGAAGGGAGAGGGATGGACGAAACTAAGGATAATGAAAGAGGAGGAACAGGGGGCGGGGGGAGAGGGATGGGGAGAAGGGGGAGCGAGGGGGAGGAAGGAACCTAGAAATGAGTATGTTGAAAATCAAAGATTGTTTCCGTTGGCGGATGTATTGCGCGAGAACAGATGTAGAGCAGGCGTGGCAAAGGATCCTGGCGATCCAACGCGACAGCGGCAGGGACAACGCGAGAAGCGGGAAAAGCAGGAGGACCTACCAGCCGACTCTGGTGTTCAAACGAGTCCGTCGTGCTCTGTACTAGCCAGCAGACAACTGCAGAAAGGGTTCTGCTGACCGCCCTTCTCATAAAAAGTTGCCTGTCCGCAAAAGGATGCATTCACCTGGGTTCGGCATTTCCCTGGGTTGGCGGACTTCACTCCATCCCAAGGGCGCATTGGCCCCCCCACGGCGTTAACCGCGCCAGTGGCAGGGGTGAGGGTACTCCTGCCAGAGTCCGTGGGAGTAGCCGGAGCAGGCTAACCTATCCCCCACCCGAAAAATGCTGCACTGCTAGTAGAGATGACGTGATCCACCGCAGCTTTACTATGGAAAATTCCCCCCCTCCTCCTCCGGAGCCCAGGGGTCCCCCCCCTCCGAAAATCCCCCCCCCCCCTGCTGGGCCCCTCCCCCCCTCCCCCGGCCCCCCCCTCATCCCCAATCCCCCCCCCCCTCCCCTCCAGAAAAAAAAAAAAAAAGACCGAGAGGGTAAACTACCGGTTCGACCCCCCACCCCTTCGGAAAACTAGGAGGGGGTCACTACCGGTTCGAATCCCCCTTCCCAGAAAACCAGAGGAAAGTCACTACCGGTTCGAACCCCCCCACCCCTCTCCAGAAAACCGGGGGGGGGTCACTACCGGTTCGAGCCCCCCCCCCCTCGAAAACCGGGGGGGGGGGTCACTACCGGCTCGACTCCGCCCTTTCCCTCTTCCCCTTGAAAGCCGGGGGGGTCACTACCGATTCGACCTCCCCCCCTCCTCCTCAAAAACCGGGGGGGGCACTGCCGGTTCGAACCCCCCTCCCCCTCCTCCCCTTTCCGCCAGCAAACGAATCCCGGTCCCTACCACCGTCCGCACCACATCCCCCACTGCTGTTCCCAGCGCCACTGTCCTCACCACCGCTGTCCCCACTTGTTCCACCACCGTCCCTACTGTCCCCACCAGTGCCCCCACCTCTGTCGCACCGTCCCCACTGTCCCCACCACTGTTCCCACCACGGTTCCAGTCTCCCCACTTTCTCCACGGCCCCAACCACTGCCCGACTATCCCCACTGTCCCCACTGTCCCACTGTCTCCTCCGCTGTCCCACTGAGGTGTCCCACTGCTCCCACTACTGTGCCCACTGTCCCCGCCACTGTCCCCACTGTCCCTCTGTCCCATTGTCCCACCGCCGTCCTGGTCACCGCCCTTACCACTGTCCCCACCACCACTGTACCCTCCACTGTCCCACCGTTTCCACCACATTCCCACTGTCCCCGCACCACTGTCCCCACCACCACCGCCCCCACCACTGTCCCACTATCCCCACTGTTCCCACCATTGTCCCCGCTGTCCCCACCAGTGCCCCCACCAGTGTGTCAATGTCCTCAGTCTCCCCGCCAGTGTCCCACCACGGTCCCGCTCTCCCCACTTTCCCCGCGGTCCCCACCACTGTCCCACTGTCCCCACTGTGCCCACTACTGTCCCACTGATCACGCCGCTGCCCCACTGTGCTGTCCCAGCGTCCCCACTGTCCCCATCGCTGTCCCACTGTCCCCACTGTCCCCACCACTTTCCCCACCGTGCTGTCCCACCACTGTCCTCACCACCGCTTTCACCAGTCCCCGCCACTACCGTCCCCACCACTGTCCCACTGTCCCCACCACTGTCCCGCTGTCCCCTCACTACTGCCCCCACCACCACCGACCGCCCCCACCACTGCCCCCCCCCCCCCGGTTTTCGAGGGGAGGGCGGGGGCGGGGTTCGAACCGGCAGTGACCCCCCCGGGTTTTCGAGGGGGGGGGGTCGAACCGGCAGTGACCCCCCCTCCTTTTCATTATGGACTTGGGGGGGTCTCGAACCGGCAGAGGCCCCCCTCGGTTTTCCAAAGGGGCCCCTCCCCCGGGGGGGCTCGAACCGGTAATGACCCCCCGGTTTTCCGCCAGCAGCGGTAGAACACGCTCTTTCAACTATTAAGGAGCATTGCCACAGCCACCGCGAACTGCCCGGACACAGTCCGAGCAAGCCCGTCCAAAGCAACCAGGAGCTGCCCGGACACAGCCCGAGCAAGCCCGCTCACTTGAGTACTCTGCTCGTCAATTTCGCACGTGGATGCCCGCGTGCGTAGGAGCACGCATCCCACCCACAATTGGCCAATGCGGCTCTCGGAAGTACATCCGCTCTCCGACACCTTGTGACCTCGTGACGCAGTCACAGGAGTCATCTCCTCATTTCTGCGTGGATGAGCCATGCTATGAGCTCGGGGAGGTCTTCTTCCGCTCCCTGTCGTTGTGCTTCGCCGCGGCGTGGTCATTGCTGATCTGGCAGAGAACTAGCGCCAGTCCCACGTTGCCCTTGGTCATGTGGTCGGCCAGCAAGTCCCGAGAGTCGCGCCATTGCAAGTCGTCGATCTGCACGGTGCCCGGCTGGTCGGCTAACCGCCGCGCGCGGCCAGCCATGCTGTTTTCAGACGGCGGCCGGACCAGGTCCATGAGCAGGGCGCTGAAAACGGACGTGCCGTTTATGACGAGGTCTGCAGAGACCGCGCAACCTCCTTCCCCCCGCGACCTCGGGCCCCCGCGGCAGAGGCGGGGCCGCGTACCAGCCCGCGCAACGTGAGGAGATGCGTCTGCCGACCGTGTGCTGCGCCGCATGCTGCGAGCTGTTCGGAGCCGAGTGAGGATCTGCGCGCAAACTTGTGCGATCGGCTCACTGCGCCCTGTCGGTGGCGCGCCTGTTTGCCAGTGCGGCGGCGCATGCCGAGGCGCATGTACACTGCCCCATCTCGCGCCGCATCCTGCCTC
Organism: Prorocentrum cordatum; assembly: GCA_963575745.1. NCBI lineage: Eukaryota > Dinophyceae > Prorocentrales > Prorocentraceae > Prorocentrum > Prorocentrum cordatum. Next base: position 411,519 of record CAUYUJ010015593.1, on the reverse strand, counting down.
CTCCTCCTTCGCGATGGACGCGTCGCTGCGCGCGTTGAGTCGCCCGGCGCGCCCCATTGAAAGAAAGACGAGGCGCGCCTTGATCTTCTGCGTGGCCAGCGCGACGGAATTGAGCTGCATCCCGCGTCGAAAAAGCAGCTTGTTCCTGGCTCTCTGCAGGGCGACGATGCACGCTGCGACGCGGTGCCAGGCGAGCAGGGCATGGGCCGCTGCTCGCAGGAGGGAAACAACGCCTGGAAGCTGACCTCAGGCCAGCTCGCCAGCCATGGCCTTGGCCAAGTCGACGTTTCTGATCGAAATCAGAGCGTCGATGTACTCGTCCTGGTCGAGCGGCGACACAGTGCCATCTGCGTTGCGGTACTGGGGCGCTCCGCAGCTGGCGAACGGGCCGTAGTCAGTGTTCATCTCTCCCGAAGACGCTCTCGACGTGGCCTCTCAGCCGGTCGGCGTGCTCACGGTGCTCAGTGACCTTCAGTTCGTTAACATGCGTGGACAGCGCGAGCACAATAGCTCCGAGACGCCGGCACCACATCTGCCGGACGTCACGTGCTTGACCTCAAACTCCGGGCCCCGCTCGGTCGGTTGGGCGTTGGACTCAGGCGAGCGCGTGACCCAGGCGAGCCTAACGGAGATGGCTCGGGGCGCCTCCGCGCAGCCCGTGCCCGCCTTAATGCAGCGCAGGCACTCGGCCCACTCGTCGATGCTCTAATAGCCGGGCACCTGCCCGAAGATGGACGCACTGCCGGGTGGCAGGGTGAAGTTCACCTCTCGAGTTGCTTTGCCTCGCTCCTGCATCAATGCATAGCGCGCCTTGCAAGTGCACCTCCTCGACAACAATGGTGGCGCGCGCCCAGTTAGGGCGACGCGCCGCTACGGAGGATAGCGGGCGCTGAAACGCCCGATTCGCTGCCCCAGCGACGGTCTCCAGGGCGCCGGCGCCCGTGTCGCGGAAGCCCCTCAACGACGCGCGGCGCCGGGTGATCCCGACAGTCTTGCCGTCTGGCCCCTGCCGGAGACCCGCTTGAAAACGCGCCTGGCGGCCGACTCTCGAAACAATCGCACTTGGCGCAGATGGTGAGCTCCTCCTGGATGGCTGCTGCGACTTCCCATCGACAACCTCGACGCCTCTTCGTCGGGCAGAATGTCGGCGTCGCGCTCCCTAACCGCGGACTCGGCAACGGCAAACATGCGAAGCGCATCTGTCTGAGGAGCGCCCGCAACGCAGTCGTCGGACGCAGCCTCGTTGAAGCTCAGGAATGCTTCGCGCACCCCTGGATAAAGATATAACTGCACATGCCCACCTACATCGCCCCCCCTCTAGCGCGGCGTCGTCGTGCAGGGAAGCCCCGCGCAAGTAATGGTGGAACTGCGCGTGGATGCTCTGTCGCTGGCGCTGCATCTCGAGGTGCCGAGGCCACTCGCCCGTCTCCTCTGGCATAGCCGACAGGGCTGATGGTAATTCACCTTCGGCGGTCCTGGCGGTGCCCTCGGGAAAGCCACGCGGCGGCCCCGCTGGGGCCTTCGGTGGGGCCCCCTCTGGGGCAACGAAAAGGTGTGCTGGGCGGGGGCGACGCATGCGGACGGTCCCACTGGGACCTCCGGTGGTGCTCCATATGGGGCAACGAAACGCTGTAGTGGGTGCGGGGCGCATGCGGGAGGTCCCACCGGGGCCGTCGGTGGAGCTCCCTAGGGGGCCACGAAACGGTGTGCTATGGGTGGTGCGTGACGCGCGCGGGCGGTGCTATGGGGCTTCTGGTGGAGCTCTCTATGGGGCCGCGAAGCGCTGCACTGGGTGGTGCGTGACGCATGCGGGCGGTCCCACTGGGACCTTCGGTGGAGCTCCCTAAGGGGCCACGAAGCGCTGTGGCGGGTGGTGCGTGGCGCACGCGGGCGGTCCCACTGGGACCTTCGGTGGAGCTCCCTATGGGGCCACGAAGCGCTGTGCTGGGTGTGCGTGGCGCATGCGGGCGCTGGCACCGGGACCTTCTCTGGAGCTCCCTACGGGGCCACGGAGCGCCGTGCTGGGTGGTGCGTGGCGCGTGCGGGCGCTGGCACCGGGACCTTCTCTGGAGCTCCCTACGGGGCCACGGAGCGCCGTGCTGGGTGGCGCGTGGCGCATGCGGTCAGTGGCGCCGGGGCTTTCGGTGGAGCTCCCTATGGGGCCACGAAGCGCTGTGGCGGGTGGTGCGTGGCGCATGCGGGCGGTCCTACTGGGACCTTCGGTGGAGCTCTTCATATGGGGCCACGAACCGCTGTACTATGGGTGGTGCGTGACGCACGCGGGCGGTGCCAATGTGGGTATCGTTGGAGCTCCCTATGGGGCCACGAAGCGGTGTGCTGGGTGGTGCGTGGCGCATGCGGGCGGTCCCACTGGGACCTTCGGTGGGGCTCTTCATGGGGCCACGAAGCGCTGTGCTGGGTGGTGCGTGGCGCATGCGGTCGGTGGCGCCGGGGCTTTCGGTGGAGTTCCTTATGGGGCCACGAAGCGCTGTGGCGGGTGGTGCGTGGCGCATGCGGGCGGTCCTACTGGGACCTTCGGTGGAGTTCCTTATGGGGCCACGAAGCGCTGTACTGGGTGGTGCGTGGCGCATGCGGGCGGTCCCACTGGAACCTTCGGTGGAGCTCCCTATGGGGCCACGAAGCGCTGTGCTGGGTGGTGCGTTACGCATGCGGGCGGTGTCAATGTGGCTTTCGTTGGAGCTCCCTATGGGGCCACGAAGCGCTGTGCTGGGTGGCGCGTGGCGCACGCGGGCGGTGGCACTGGGACCTTCGTTGGAGTTCCCTATGGGGCCACGGAGCGCTGTACTCGGTGATGGTGCGTGACGCATGCGGGCGGTCCCATTGGGGCATCCGGTGAAGCTCCCTATGGGGTCACGAGACGCGCGAGGGGTGTGTGCTGAAACGGGTGATGGTGATGATGGTGATGGAGGAGGGAGGAGGGGGAGGAGGGAGGAGGAGAGGAGGAGTGACGCGGGGCGGTGTCTCTTCAAAACGAGGACCCAACACCACGGAATGGTTGGGAAAGAGACGGGGCCGTGTTCCGACACCGCAGATGTGCGCGTCGTGCCGAACGACCGACTAATACCTGAGGCCGCCCCACTGGCAGGGGCACTGTCAGTGCGGGGCCCGCGAAATGCCTGGACACAGTCCGAGCACGCCCGGGATGGATCGCAGAGCGGTCCTTGTAGATCTTGGTAGTACTCCTTAATGAAGTACTGGTTGTGTACGTTATCCGCCACTGGTCCTGGCGTATGGGCGGATGCCCCGACGGTCCATTCAGTAACATGTCCTGCCACAGTGAGTGGGAAGAGGTACACGAAATCGATGATATTGAAGGCGGATGTAGAGCGGGATGTTGAACGGCGTGTGCGCGGCACGACGCAGTGTTCCTGCGGATGGGCCGCCCCAGCCCTGACGTATCCATGGCTGACGTCCCCTGTAGGCGTCGCGATGTAGAACGACGGAATGTGGGAACCATGGCCGTCGACGCGAGGCAGGGCTTGTCGGCCGTGACATTGGAGCAGGGGCGAACCTGCTCCGCTACCATCTAAAAATGAAGACGTTGAAGGTGAACTGTTTTTTGCCGTTTACAGAAGTATAGCGTCCAAAGCGGTGTAAAGCGGTCGCGGTGACTGGGTCCTCGAGGTCCAATGCCGCAGCGGCAGAGACAGGGTAATAAGCAGGCGCGGCTGGAGGACCTACCGTTTGGGTAAGAGGAGGCGGAAGAGGACGAGAAGGAGGAGGAGGAAAAGGAGGATGAGGGGGAAGAGGAGGAGAGGGGCGGAAAGAGGAGGAGGAGGAGGAGGAGGAGGACAGGGAGGAGGAGGCGAATGGAGGCGTAGGAGGAGGAAGATGAATGATCGGAATCAACCTTAGATGCGTAAGCGATGCTGCAATGCACACTTCCGAATCACGTCCTCTCATCATCAGTTCCTGCAGGCTTCCCTCTTCGCTATCAAAAGCGCCGCACCCCCTTGAAGATCCAGCACCAAATGCGCCTGCCATTCAAGCGACAAACCCGTTTTGACATGATATTCGTGCATATTGGCATAGCAACACATTAAGACTGCGAGTGGGTATGATCTTACAAGTTCAGCGAGGTCTTGAGCGAGAGTCTCCGTTTTGACGAGGGCCCGAAACTCTTGCGCAAGCTGGCACTTCGGGCCACGAGAGAAGGAGGAGCAGCAGAGACGAGAAGGAGACGGATAAGGAGAAGGAGAGAGAGTTGAGGGGGCTGGCGGCGATGGCCGAAGGCCTTCACATACAGCCCCGCACCCTCGACGTCTCCCCTGGCCAGACAGGCCTGCGAGCACAGGACGGGCTGGGCAGCGGGAAACGCCCCCACCCCCACCCCACCACCCCCAGCCCAACCCCCCTTTGCCCTAACTCCTTCTCCCCTTTCCCATGTATCTCCCTTGTCGTCCTCCTCATCATTATCATCTTGCTCCTCATCTCTGTCCCTCGCCTTCTACTCCTTGTCCCTCTCCTCCTGCTCCTCCTCCTCCTCTTCCTCCTGGTCCTCCTCTTGCTCATCCTTTTCGTCTGCTCCCTCCACCTCTCCCCGATAAGGATCGTGACCCCTTCCCTAAGGCAAGTGGCACATCCCTCGTTTGTTGTTGATAGCCCCAGGGCCCAGAGAAATGCCAAGGGCGAAAATAGTGAGAAGGCAAACCGCCTCGATTTCCTCGAGTCGCCAAAACTCTCCCTCCCGTCAGGTGTCGCCCGGGGCCCCAGGGCACTTCCCGCTACCTCGATGTAGTGGCCCATGTGCCCTGGCGTGCAGTCCGAGCCAGCTGGCGCGAGGGTCCACTCCTGGGAAAGGTGGGAGCCCGCACACCTCCTTCTGTCCTTTACTTGCCGCTGGCTTTGATGGGGGGAACGAGGAAGAGGATCGAAGATCGAGAAACTAATTTGTTGGGGTGCTGTTCGCCTGATTGTGGCCCCGAGCGAAAGGCATCTCGGCACCAAGGCTTCCCTCGAAACTCTTGTCAAATCGCACCCCAGGAGAGGTCCGAGAGTCGATTGGGAGCGAGGAGGGAGTAGGGAGAAGAGGACGTTATACAAAATATGAATATGCACTTGCACCGACCCTGGCCAGGCCTATCCGGGGCCCAGGACCGATGCATACGCAGTCCTGGATTGGCCAGGGAAGCACATGCACCGATCCTGGGCCCAGAGAGCGAAGTAGAAAAGGCTGATTATCTGTGAACGGAGGTTGACAACCAAAGGGTTGAACCTACCGTGGGGTCCGTAGGTAGAGGACAAGGTGAGGGAAAGAAAGCGTGCTTTTCCCACTCGTGGTCCGGCGAACGTCGGGCACAATATCCTATCCAATACCCGCCGAAAGGATAGCAGGATAGATGGATAGAAGGAGGAGAGGCGCAGTCTTCATACACAAGGCTTCTGTGAGGCTAGCTCCCTGCGAACCCTGGACTGCTTCCAAGACCGTGCATGGCGACAGGAGAGCCAAAAGCCGACAGAACCAAGAACGAAACCGAAACCCACCCAAACCGACAGGCCGCAAGCAGCCCACATAGAAGGACGCAGCGAAGCAGCAGTGGCACAGCAGGCCACCCGACCGAACCGACCCTGAACGCAACCGCCTCCGACACGGCCGAAGCAATCGAGCTGTGGATACCCCTGCTACCCCTCGCCCAGGGGGAAGCCGCGGTGGGGAAGGGGGGGAGGCGGGGCGCCAGGCTCCGGGCCACTCCTCGATCGGTCGTGGCCGCGCCCCAAAGACTGCTGTGGATGGTGAGAGGTGAGAGGGAACTGGAACACACAAATAAATACACACAAATAAAAATATCTCCCATATTTTCCCATATGTTCTGGGTTTCTGTCTTCCCCCCCACTTCCCATATTTTCCCATATTTTCTGGGAATCGCAGATTAATTGTGTCTGTGTGTTTTTTCCCCTCCTGAAGAGGACCGTCCACCCTCTACCATGATCCCAGACAGCGGCGCCACCCTAAGGGGTCAAGGACTTTCGGGGCCACGTGCGCGGGGCAACTCATAGTGATCGATGTTGCCACTCAAAAATCGATGGAGCAGCTCGCGGCCCCATCCATCTCTCCGAGGGCCGATCTCGGGGGTCATCGGGATACCTCGGCTCAGGCGATCGAGTCGCCCTCGTCTCGGAGGCAGCTCCAACCACAGCAAAGGAAAAGTAGAAGGAGAAGGCGAGCAGGAGGAGGGCGGGATGGATGGGGCAGGGGAGGGAGGTCAGCGCGAGAGGAGGAGCCCCGAGGACAGATCGGGAGCCCCCCTCCGCTGGCGAAAAGGGCACAGAATCGCTGGCGAGACGGACGGGCCCAGATCATGGTATAGTTGCCGGGTCGGAAAAAAACACACAAGGTCCGGAGCCCTCGACCCCCCCCCCTGCCATGATCCCGGCCCGCCCGTTCCACCAGAGAAATTGCTCAGATCCGGGGTCCCGAGGCCCTGGGCAGAGGGCCCCAGAAGCCCAGGGAAGTGGCGGAGGGCCCCAAGGGGGCCGACGGCCCCAGGGGCCCGGGGGGATAGGGCAGAGGGGTTGGAGACGGCGTCAGAAGGAATTGGCCAGGAGGAGGAGGAGGAAGATGGAGAGGGGGACGGCTGCGTCCGACAGGACATCGAGCCGAAAAAAAAAAAAACAAAAAAAAAAAACAAAAAAAAAAAAAGATGGAGAGGGGAGGAGGGCTGGAGGAGCGTGGAGCGTCATGCAGGTGGCGGTGAACGGGGGTGAATGCCACAGGAGCGGTGGCGGAGGTTGTCATATACCGACATAATCCCCCCCTCTACAATTTAGAGGGGGGTTGCCGGGTCCAGATCATGGTCATGGGTGAGTTGTCCTAGCAAGAAGTGGAGGCCGCCCCCATGGGATCCGAGCAGATGGGGTCGGAGGATCGCACCGCATCGCCGACGCATCGCCGGCGCATCGGCCATGCGGCGCGATGCTCCGACCCACTCTGCTTCGGCCCCCTCATGGCGGCCCGGATTACGTTACGAGGCGCCCAGCTCCAGCACGTTGCTCACCAGGCGCGGGTCCTCGCAGTCGCGCTCGAGGACCGCGCGCCGCGCCGGGCTGCCCTCGGTGAGCAGCCGGTCGGAGGGCGCCAGCTGCGCACCCTACACCAGATCCTGGTGAGACCCCCCCCCCCGGGAGGCCCCCGAGACGCCCCCAGGAGGCCAGCATAAGGGGCAGCCTCCAGCAGGCTCCCGAAAGGCACTGCGAGGGATCCCAAGAGGCATCCAAGAGGCCTCTGGCCCACAACCCAGGCAGAGTGAAAGGTGGGCCACAGGCCACCTAGATACGCCCACACAATACCGATCCTGGCCACCAGGCTCATCCCAGGCCCACGATCGGTTATGTGTCTTCCCTGGTTGGCGAAGAAGCACATTTACGAAGTGCCCTCCGAGAGGTGAGGAGGTGAGGGACGCCTACGTTGTATCACAGGACAACTCGGCTGACTACAACCAGATTAGGCCCAGGATTGGGCGAGATTGCGCCGTATTTCGGGCAATCGAATGGGATTTGGCTCATTAGGCTGGGTTGTACCAGCGCCGATGCTGAATTTGCACATCAACAACCTAAGATTATGCACGGTCCTTGGCTCAAAATCGGCCCAAAATCGCTGTAATCAAGTGCACGGTTGGCGCCATCCGAGCTGGTCTGGGAAGCCGTCCGCGAGCAGCTGGGACATCAGGAGCTGCAGCTGCACCCAGGCCTCCCGCGGGCGAGGGGACGTATCCATGCGAGGGACATATTCATGTCCTCGGCCTCTCGACTGTGGACTCCTCGGCCGCGATCCCACGGATACTGGGCCCCACTTGGGGGGCCTCGGGGACCCTCTCGGGGCCATCTTGAGGAGCCTCGTGGGCGGTCTTGGACGGTCTTGAAACAGGAAAGGCGGCAATGCTAAAATCAGACAAACACACACCAGGGCACAGAAACACTCACACACACGGCTAGGTTCACATGTGACCCTTCCCAAAGCCACGCGCTGGACACGCATGCGGAAGCCCAGCGGGCCCCTCCATTGAAGGGCGAAACACTAAAAATACGCCTGGCCAATTGGTATCCAGCTCTCGCCCAGGCCAGTCGCGCAATGACTGCCGAGCTTACTACTGGCAAGGTTTTTGTCAACGACTTGGGCCTCAGAGTCCTGCAATGCGGCCTCGCAGAGAGCCCCAATGACTGCCCCCTGGAGGCCCAGGGCTAAGCAGGCATTGGTACCCCGCTAGGAGAACATCCATGGGATCTAGACCGCGAGGGCATGGGCATGGACGACTGCAGAAGTCCTTCATCCCACCATGTTCGCATTTCGCTTCTATTTCCGCCGGCAGAAGAGACCCGCCGCCGCTTCGATTCCGCCCCCTCCTGCGAGCTTCCCGCTGGCTTCCGCCAAAACTGCATAGCCCATGAGCCTCATAGTGGATATGGCAAGCGCAATTGTCCACCGGGAAGTCGTACTGGGCCCAGGCACGCCGCGCTAGCCAGGCGCCCAACGCCACCAGCGCCGGCCACCCGCGGCCGTCCAGAAGCCGGAGACGCATCCCCTCGCACAGGCATGGCCCTCGAGCCGGCCCCCTCGAGCAACAGTCGCAAATGCTGTCGCCGCTGTCTGCTGCCGCCGTCATTGATGCCGCTCCCGCGGCAGGTGAGTGCGGCGGCGGCGGCTTGCTGACGGGGAGGCGCGGCCCCTCGTAAGGAAACCGATCGACGAAAGGACGGACGTAATGGTTTCTTACTAACTAGGTGGCGACATCCGAACATTACCACCACCAACCATATATTCTCCCGTATCAATGGGAGGCAGGGGTAGGGTTCGGACTTCGCCACGTGTCCGACGCATTCCGAACCCTTCCCTCGCCGCCCATCGAGCTGCCTAAATCGTTGATCGGCAAGGGTAGAATTTTGATTTCGCCGCCAGCTTACATCACGGAGGAGAAGGGACAGATGCCTTTCTGGGGAAGGGAGGGGTGGAGTGGGAGCGTGGGCAGCCTTGATCCCTCTCTCTCTCACTCTCTCTCTAATCCGCTCCATCCTGCCACCCCCGGAGGAGGGCATGGGGAAACACATGGCCGCCGGCCCGACGGGCCAAATGCGTTCCAGAAGATCAAGTGTTAGAAATATGTTTCGAAATATTCTCCATGCTTAACGTTAGTTTGCCAGGGCGTAACTGTACAAGGGAGCCCCAGGAGGAGAAGTACGCAGCCAGATCTTAAGAAGTTCTCAGGCAGCTCCCTCCGGGAATGGTTTTGCCTCTGTGCGTGGCCCCCCGGGACCCTGTTGGCAGAAGGTTTGGTGGATATCTTGGAGGAGAGCTTGCGTAGTAGGACGGACGCCCTGTGGGGGACTCTGTTGCGCCCGCATGCGCGAGGAGCACCGTACTAGCCAGCGGCTCTGCGGTTGATCAGGAGTTTACCGTATGAAGGAGCGTGCGCATGTGGGCGAGAGAAAATTGAGCGGGAGGCGGTGGTGCCGCGGGTGAGGATGAGGGGGGTGAGGATCAGGAGGAGCATCAGGAGGGCGAGTCTCGCCTTCTTGATCATCACCACCTCATCCAACTCTCCTCCTCCTCCTCCTCCCCCTCTTCCTCGTCCTCCTTGTCCTCCTCGTCCTCCTGCTCCTGCTCCTGCTCCTGCTCCTGCTCCTGCTCCTGCTCCTCCTCCTCCTCCTCCTCCTCCTCCTCCTCCTCCTCCTCCTCCTCCTCCTCCTCCTCCCCTCTTCGCTCCTCCACACCTCCAGTCTCCTAAGCATTCTTCCCTGCTCATCATCGTCCTTGTCCTCGGGGGCCTCCCTCGGGGGGCGATTAAACGATTTCGCGAATGTGTTTCGAGCGGGAGCCCCATCTTGGCACACGCCCGGGTCGACTTTTGCGAGGATGTCTCGAGAGAGAGGCCCGGACTGGGACACGCCCGGTGCGCCCAGTGCGCCCGGGCACGCAGGGGCGCCAGGGGCCGACTTTGGGAGCATGCCTCGAGCGAAAGCCCCGGACTGGGACACGCCCGGTGCGGCCTCCCTGGGCAGGCTCGGAAAGCCGGTTTTCTGAGAATGTCCCACGCGAGGGGGCCCGTTTGGAATTGGTCGACGGATTTCCCAGAATTCCGGATTGTGTCCTGGAGTATCCTGGGCGCCACAGTCCACGTGGCCTAAGAATCTACAGGGCACCTGGCACCATCCGACGCGCATGATCGCACCGAATACCGCAGGCGGCAACCTCCAAAACGGGTGCCGCTGGACTCTTGTAGCCTGGGAACAAGCCCCGCCCAATTGTCTGGAGATTCTCCAATCCGTTCTCGGAGCATCTGGCGCACTCCTGAATGAACTGCCTGGGGACCACGGTGACCGCTCGGCCACACCAAGAGCAGAAGCAGAGTGAATGCGCAGGCCAAACATGTAGGCAATGACTCTGATGAAGCTCAACACCCACAACCCTCACCGACCCATTCGCCCGCACGATCCCATTACCGAACGCATCCTGCGCCGAGCCGACATCAGTGGCGGGGCAGGGATGCTCACACGCCTGCAGCACGTTAGCCGAGGTAAAACAATCCGAACAACGCGAACAAATCCACTTTCGGCAAATTTTCGTTAAGCAATGCGAGCTGCGGGAGAGGGCAGCCTGAAGTTTTGTGGTTTTCGGGCGGCGCGATTTGGGCCTCTCCGCAGACCAGGGGACCACGCGGATGGATTCCGCCAACGCTTGGGCGGCCCGTTGGCGGATCAAAAACAGCTGGCATCCCAACGGTCAGTGTCTGGCACTCGCTGATCCCTGGTGGCGATGTCCCAAGACTCCTGGGCGGCTTTGGACGCGAGCTCATCGGCTACATCGTAGCCCGCCGCAAAGAGAGCCTCATCCTCTGACAGGAAGGGGTCCGAGGGATCACCATGGAAAGGGGTCCACGTCAAAACAATCCCGTCCTCGCGGCCCATGACAGCTAACCGAATTCGAAACCACACAACGACAGTGGCTCCACCCTTCTATTGGCGGGCCCATTCCCGCGCGCGCCGGGAGTCAGGATGCCGTGAGCTCTCAAGACGCACTTCTTCAAATTGTATCCTTTTGAAGGACGTAAGCCGCACGGCTTCCCATTGTGGAACCGAAGAGGGCATTGCCTCAAAAATTTGACTGTAAGGGTGCTGAGCGGGCGACATCGTTCTCACTTAATCGCCACGCAACTGTTCCTTGCATGTTGCCCTCCCCCACGAGCGCCGCGAATGTCCGTCACCGTACCATTGGGCACTGAGTGGAATCTCTTCGGGTTCCTTGCGTCCTTCGTCCTGAGTCCTGAGGGCTTGTTGAAAGGACGCTCAGCCCCAGGTTCTGGGCGCTCTCGGGGGCCCTGGGTTGAACATTCTGAGTTTCGCTCGACACATCCTGAAACAATCTGCTCAAGGGAGTCTCAAGATGGTTCAAGGCAATCTCAATTCGGTGGGCCCCACACTCACTGCACTCCACATGGACACCCAGGAGCCTTCCGATGGTCGCTAAAACCCCGGGAGCCTCCTGCATTTGGTGCGCCGTCGACCTCCAGAGGCGCTCCGCTGGCCCTCAAAACCCCCTCAACCTCCAGGGGTCGTTGGTTTTGGGCTCAACACGGGCCAAGGGAGCTTCAATTCGGTATATCCCTCACGCACGTCGTGCCTCATGGAGACCAACGGGCCCTCAGCTGACCCCTCAGACGGATCAAGTGAGCTTCGAATCCGCAAACCCCTCACGCACTTCGTGCCCCATGGACCCCGCAGGCCCTCTGTTGGCTCCCAAGGCAGACTGCCCGCCCCCAAGGGGACGCCAAGACGGCCCTGGGAAGAAATGCAGCGAGCGGTACCGATGCGCGCCGAAGACATACACCGAGCACCCACTGATTGCAGAATCTGTGTGCGAGTTTTCCCCTGGGGGCCCGCCGTGGCTCGCGCCCTGCGGGCTCCATAACCAGACGCAGACACAAACATACGATGTCGGAGATCCGTGTGGAATTCTTGCACCTCCGGCGCTGGCCCGGGCGGGCTCCGGGGGCTACAATGCGAGAGGAGGGCAGCGTGGGGAGGGGGGAGCAAAATGAGATCGGTCCCGCGACTCTCTGGACCTCTCCTTGGGGCGTGGTCTGTCCAGACCTTCGATGCGACTCGGGCCGCGGCGGCGAGGGAGGAGCAGCGGGCCGGGCAAGCGCGGAAGGGATCCACCCTTCCTAGCTCAGGGTCGCCCCCCCAGGCCCCTCGATTCCCGCCTCTTCGAGAGCGGTAGCATCCGCATCGGGGGGGCCCAACCGCTCAGGAAGGGCGGCGGGCCACCGTGGCCTGCGCCCCGGCGCCGGGCGGCTGGCCGCGCTGCAGGCCTCGGGCCCGGGGTGCCCTTCGGCTGCCCGGGGCTGCTTGTCGGCGGCGCGCCAGGGGGGTGGAGGCACAGGGCAAAGGGGGGGGAGTGAAGGGGCCCCAGGACACACAAATAAATACACACAAATAAAATAATCCCGCATATTTTCCCATATTTTCTGGGTTTCTGTCTTCCCGCCCACTTCCCATATTTTCCCATATTTTCTGGGAAATCGAGGATTAATTGTGTCTGTGTGTTTCTTTTCCTCCTGAGGGAGGACGGGGAGGAAGGGGCTCCTCGGCAGAAGGCCAGGAAGGCCTCTCCCGTCTTCTGCAAAGCTTCCTAAGCCTTCTCCGCCGCCGCCGGACGCGTGAGCCTGCTCTGGGCAGAGGGGAGGCGCCTGCTCCCTGGTCTCGGGCGCCCCCTGCCGCAGCAGCTCCACCAGCGAGGGCACGGCCAACTGCACGGCCGCCCGGGGCACCTGGCCACTCCCCACCCTCGCCGTCGCCGCCATCGTGCCGTCTGGAGTGCTGCAGCCACCGTGCCACCACTGAGGGCGCCAAACAAGGAACTGATGGTTTTATCTGGCCACGGCGAGCCTCGGCCACGAATCGGCTTTCCGACGTGAATCTAAGGAACGGCTCCGCAAACACAGAGCCCATCCTGAACCCAAAGAGCTCCTCATTTCAGCGCCTTGACTGTATGTAACCTCAGAGCCGTCCTCGCCGCAGTTGGGCGGCCCCATCCGTGCTCCCAACAAGAGCTTCTGCATCACAAAGAGGCACCATAGCCTCTGCTTTGATGATTGGGGCTGGTCCCTTGCTGCCATTGCTTTCCATTGAATACAAACTCATGCGCAGCATGCTGCCCCTGGCGTCGTGAAGCATCGAAACAACTTATAAGGGCAACCTCTGGCCCCCAGGGGGGTACCCTTGCTGGGTCTGGTGTGTGTGTGTGTGTGTGTGTCGGGCACTTTTGCTCCTTGCGAAGCAATTGTTGGGACCCCCCAGCGCATCGAGCCCAAGATGATTTTAGCTCATGTGTGTTACCAAGTCCCTTCGTCTTTGGCCTTCCAGGCACAAGATGTGTCTAAGCACGAGATTTGGGAGGGACGTTCAATGGATTATCGTGGCGGACTCGCGCGGCAGCGCCACTGGATACTGGCCCCTGGGAAGGGGTCGAGGCCACCTGGGGGCCCGCGCTGCGAACAAAATCACGACGCCGGGGGCGGGGGTCGCTGGGCTCCTTGACCCCCTGCCCCCCCCCTCCTGCCCCCCCTCCGCCCCCCGTCATGATCTGGCCATCGCTTGGACGTCCATTCCCTGTGCTTTTTTCGGCTTCGTGCGTGGCTGTTTCGCCAGATGGTCGAGGATGCTCCTCGAAGGTCCTTGCCGAGAAAGTCAATGCACACGTCCGAGCGATGCCAAGTGATGGCCCTGGAGCGCTGGCGCCCGTCGCCCCCCCAAACCCTGGCCCCTGGGTGCGCTCGGGCGAGAAACATCTCGCGGAGGAGCCCGCCCGATCTCCCCCCCCCTGGCGGCGACCGCAGGGAGGTGGCGCGAGGGAGGGCAGCCCTGCGGGGGCCGCTGAGAGGCCAATGGGGCTCCTGGGAAGGGCCCGCGAAGAAGCCCCAGAAGCCGGCAGGGTCTCAAATAAGAGACCCCCTCGCCTTCTCATACATAACCCCCCCCGCCATCTTGGAAGCCCGCCGCCTCCGTCGAACGCCGCACCCCTCTCGCCACCCACTTTTGCACGCCGAAGAGTGCTGGTACCCTGTGGGGCCCTTCCCAAAGTCGCCCACGGCGACATTGCAGCCGAAAACCGACCAAACCGACCAAATTGGTAACGGCATCGAAACTTGCATAGATGGGCGCAGGGACGCAGAAACGACACAATAACCGACCGAACCCAACACCCAATCCTCCTCCCCCCATCCTCCCAAGAACGTCGGCGACCTTCCCACCCCCCCGAGGCGGATCCGGCAGACGGACAGGGAGTGCCCCCCCCAGGCCCAACGAAAGCGCCTAAACCGTCGCAAAGTTTCGACCCTCGATACTCCCGTCCCTCCTCCTGCTCCTCGTCGACCCCCCCTTCTCCATCGTCTTCCTCATCCTCAATCCTCCTCGTCGACCCCCTCTTCTTCATCGTCTTCGTCATCCTCAATCCTCCTCGTCGACCCCCCCTTCTCCATCGCCTTCCTCATCCTCAATCCTCCTCGTCGACCCCCCCTTCTCCATCGTCTTCCTCATCCTCAATCCTCCTCCCGCCCCTCCTTCTCTTCGATCCTGTTCCTCGATCCCCCCGCTCCGAACTCCGTCAACGGACCTGCCCACGAGCGCGCTCCTGGCGAGAACCCCGAGACGAATCTGGCCCGTGGCCGCGAGAGCGACCCCACGGAGGCCCCGAGACAAACCGAAACGCACAGATGGGACACAACCATCCCCGATCCTCCCTCCCCTCCGAAACTCCCCGTCCCCCACACCACACAGACCTCCGATCCTGTGTGTGCGTGTCTCTGTACGGGGCACGAGGAGTTCCGACCCAGTCCCTTGGACTGGCTGATCACCTTGAGCCATTTTTCGGCAGTGACAAGGCGCGAAAACTGCCCCCCAAACTGAAGGGGAACTGGGACACACAAATAAATACACACAAATAAAAAGATTCCCCATATTTTCACATATTTTCTGGGTTTTTGTATTCCCCCCCACTTCCCATATTTTCCCATATTTTCTGGGAAATCGAGGATTAATTGTGTCTGTGTGTTTTTTCCTCTCCTGACAAACGTCTGGCTCGATTTTCGAGTCCTCCCTCCTCCCCTGCGGCTCCCCCCGCTTCTCCTGTCCATCCTCGTCCTCCTCATCCTCCCCCCGTTCTTCCCTCCGCGAGGGGCAACTAAGACAAGGGAGTGGACGACCCGAAGCCTACTTGCATGAAGACCTCCAAAACCCAGAACATGGAATGGTGAAACACCGTGACGTGCGATGAGCTTCGCGGCTGGGTCCTCTCACTGGTCAACACGCCGAACAACGTCCACAATGGGCTGGTGGCCTTGAGGGACACGGTGTGCAAGGAGATCATCGTGGCCCGCGACCTCGACGACGCATGAAAGCCAAAGGCCGCGCGCGCAAGCTTATCGGTTTCATCGACAGACTCATCCTGGCCGCCCCGCGCCGCGCGGCAAAAAAGGAGGTGGGTTGTCCTCGCCCATCGCGGCCAGCCTGCGACTGGCATGGACAAGGGGTTCGGGCGTCTTCCGGCGAGACGCCGCCTCCGAGGGCGGCCACGCTGCACAACCGCTCGGACTCGGACCTGCAACTGTCGCCGGCCAGGGCGTCGCAGGTGGGCGCCGTAGCGCCGGGCACTCGAAACGTGTACGAAGCTGGGAAAATCAGCATACGCATAATGGCGAACAGATACCAACATGAAAACGCACAACTACAAAGCAAGAGAGGAAGCAGACCTGCCTATATATGCGTTGGCTCGACAATCCCCCGCAGGTCAGTATCAGCAGTGGGCATCCAATCTGGTCCAGCATGTTGTCGGAGGTCGTCACACCACCACCGCTTCGGGCGGCCCGGCTTCCAACGCGCACCAATCGTGGGATCGTGCTGCGGGTCCCATTGTATGTCTATTCGTGAGTTCCCGACGCGAACCACAGACTTTCCTGGCCCATCTCCATTTTCTGTCGTTCCACTCTGTACCGTCAACGTCTTGTTCCGCTCAGGCTTGCTCAACAAGGCCCTGTCGTTGGTCTGCAGCACGGGCACCCTTTCCGCGGGCAGCGTGGCTTCATGACACGAAGCTACTGAACCTGGCTTCTCAGAAGGTGCGCTGCCAGCGAAACCGCCTCAAGCAGCGACACGCGCCGACCTGGTGGCCGCGGAGGGCTGGCAGCCCAGTCGCTGCCCAGCGCGGTCAGACCCCCGCCCAGACGGCAGCCGGTTCGAGCACTGGGCAACGACCACGGCGGACAGCTAGGCGGCCGGCCAGACAGCGGAGCTGACAGTCAGGTTGATCTTAAGGGAAGGCCCCTGCGATTCCTGCGGGCGAACGTGGGGGCGCGCCCGAAGACAGGATCCGCCCGGTAACTGCGGTTCTGCCCCGTGAAGGATTGCCGCACGGGACGCCTGCTGCGCGTCGTTTCGGGACGAACAGCGAGACGGCTGCGGGCCTTACCAGTTCGCGGTAGGGCGGAAGGTGGCGCAAGACTATCAATCACGGCTTTCACGGCGGCGGAACAGGTTGTTTGGGCGTTTCTCGCGACGAACGCCTTCAACGCGGTGCCTAAAGAGAGGGTGCGTGAAAGAGTCGCTGCCCGCGCCTGGGTACTGCATGGCCCTGTCGTAAGCTGGCTGTGCCACCTGGGGCGCGGGCACCACTGCCCGGGGGGGGAGAGCTAGCTGCCCGCTCTCCCCGGGCTACTTCGCCTTGGCTCCAGCGGGGCCACTGTGGCCATTTTGACGCCCGGCTGCGCCAGTTGGCCCCGGCAGCCCGTGTCTTCTCGTACCTCGACGGCGTGGTGGGTGTCCTGCCTGCCTCAGTCGCCGACGAGGGGCCAGACGCGGTGGCAGAGGGCCTCAGGGCTGTTGGCCTGGACGGCAAACCCGACGACGCAGCTCCCGCCGCGACGCGCACCCTTCCGGAAGCTCCCTCTGCGCTGCCTGGGCGCCGCTGCCCCCATTGGTGGGCCGCGAGGACCCGCTGTCGCGCCTCGTCGTGCACGGCTGGGCGGACGGCAGCGAGGCGGTGATGGCAACTGGCCGCTTGGTGGCGAGACTCTGCGAGCTTCGTTCGGCCAGACTGGGCGCGCGGCATCGTCCTCCTGTCCCAAGCCGACTGCACCGGGTGCGTCTTCCACCTCTTGCGGGCCGACTACGAGGACGGCGGCTGGAGATCCAAGGATGGCAGCGTCTACGAGGCCATCGTCAGATACGTGGAATTTTTGGTCGGGTGCGCGCTGCGCGCAGACCAGACAGCGCAGTGCTTCCGACTCGCCCCTGGAAGACTGGGGCTGACCTCGGTGGCGGAAACGGCCGCGGCAGCATGCTTGGGAAGCTGGACTCTAATGTTGAATAATGTGATGACGTGCTTGGGTGTGGTCTCGTGGCGGAGCTTCGTGGCCAAGCGCCTCGCGGAGGCCGACACCACTGGGCGCGCAGAGGCGAGCTTACGAGCGAAGAGAAGCGGTGGCCAGCAGCAGCACTGCGGAAGCGGGCGAGCGACGAACTGCTGCGTCGGACACTGGGGGGACGACGACCGCGTTGACCTGCGCTTTGCCGGAGGGCCCAGAGCAGGGAGGTGGCTCGAAATCCCCGCCGTCCCCAACGAAGACTTTCAGACATCCTTGGCGGACCGCCTGCGCTGCGATTTCTGCGATCTGGGACCCCCAGGGCGAAGTGCCGGCTCATCAAGCAGGACGGAGGGGCCGTCGGACAGGCGGGGGGCGGACACGCGCTGAAGTGCCCGTGTGGCCGTTTCCACACGGGTAAGCACGGAACGGTGCGAGACTTCTGCGCTGCGTGTCATGGGCTACGCAGCGACCACGAAATAATTAACAGCAGCCTGGAACCGCACTAACGCGATCACGGGGGAGCTGGATGAGGCCAAGCTGGACGTCGCCACGCGCGAGGCGATCACGAGCAAGTTCTTCTATCTCGGCACGGTCACCACCTGCGTTCCCAGAGGCGACGAGTCGCGCCAACGGGCACGCTCGGGTCGCGACGGCATCCCAGCCGAGAACTGCGAGTGCGACAAGCGCCGGTACTCACGGGGGCAAGCTCGTCCCCGTTGACTCCGAAGCAGGCGGCCGCCCAGGCGACGCGGGGATCGCCCATGCGCGCTCCCTGGCGCACGGCCTGGGGAGGGCGTGATGCGTCGAGGCGTAGAGTCCCCTCCTCCTCCTCCTCCTCCTCCTCCTCCTCCTCCTCCTCCTCCTCCTCCTCCTCCTCCTCCTCCTCCTCCTCCTCCGCTGGCTGCCACTGACACCTACGAGCCTGTTGCAAGCCCCTGCCCGCGGGACGAGCATGGCAGAGCCGAGGCGGAGGCAGCGGCCGCTGCCCAGACTCTGCTTCCCCCCGTCTCGCGTATACTTCCCCAACTGGCCAGTCGCCTCTGCCAGGTGGTGTGCCTTCCCCCACCTCCGCCTCCTCCTGCACGCTGCGCTGCTGCGGGCATCGGCTCTCTCTCTCGCAGCGCTGCCCTCCGACCACAAGCGGCCTTCGCCTCTGAGAGGGGCGGATGAAAAATGGGAGAGAATTAGGCGAAGGAGCGCGCCAATTCCAAGCTGCAAGATGAGGCTCCTCCTCCTCCTCCTCTTCCTCCTTCTCCTCCTCCTCCCCCTCCTCCTCCTCATGTGCTATGGCCTCAATGTGACCCCGCTTTGGGCCGACTGTGTGGCGTCGTTGTGAACCCGCGCTCGCTCGCCCGAACCCGCCAAGACGGTACTGGAGCCAGCACCGCGGATGCCGCAGGAGGAAGACGAGGACAGGGAGGACGAGGAAAAGGAGGAGGGAGCAAAAGGAAAAGGGAGGAAAGGGAGGAGGAGGAGGAGGAGCGAGCAGGGGAATGGCGGAGACGAGGATTCGATCTCTGCCATATCTGCCCCTCGCCCCTGGGACTGCGGTCGGAAACTGTTGCTTAGTGTATCGCGCCGCCGGCGCTGGCCCACCGTACTTCGGCGCCACACGCTCAGGCACGCACCGGTCCCAAAGCATCGACGCTCTGAGCTTTTCCTGGCCCACGTGGGCAGAGCGACACGCTGCTCAGCCCGCAAGGGCATAGCTCGAGGTGCCCAGGGACCCACAAATAAATACACACTAATTGCAGGATTCCCCGTATTTTCCAATATTTTCTGGGTTTTCGTCTTCCCCCCCACTTCTCATATTTTCCCATATTCTCCTGGGAGTCGACGATGAATTGTGTCTGTGTGTCTCTTTCCCTCCTGAATAGCGTGCCGCAGGTGCCGCCGCCGCGGCACGCTGATCAAAAGCTACTCAACGTGACCGCGCCCCCACTCGGAAGAAGACAGAACGGCATACACGCTGGGCCCCCCTGGCACGCAGAGCGAGCGCGAAGGTCCACCGCGGATCCAAGAAATTCACGCGGGCCTTCGAAGGTTCATGTTTATGCCGCCCCGTCCCTCAGGTGGACAACGTCCGCGGCGATACCAACAGCGAGTCCTGCTCATGGGCATGAACTGCTGTCGGTCTTCGATTGCTCTGGAATCTGCGACACGTCGCCGGTAGATCGGCGACAGGCCCCCGATGACGAAACTGCACGCTCATGGGCCGGAAAATGGACCCAGGCCCCGATCGGCGATGAGTGGGCGATTGGGGTTCGATGCTTCCCCCCGTATACCAGTCCCCCCCCCTGCCGTTGCCCCTGACCCTCGGCAGCCCCCCCCGGCGGCGTCCTGGTTGTCGTCGGCCGCCGCGGCGCTGCAGAGCTCGAAGAGGGTCCCCTCGTACTGATCGGCCGTCACCAGCCCGGCGTAGTAGCGCTCCACGCTGGGAGGCGCGGCGGTCCGCTCCCTCGCCCGCCCTCCCCCTTCCCCCTCCTCCTCCCCCTCCTCCTCCCCCTCCTCCTCCCCCTCCTCCTCCTCCTCCTCCTCCTGCTCCTGCTCCTACTCCTACTCCTCCTCCCCATGGAGCAGCATCCGTCGACCTCGCTGGCCGTGGCCGCGGACGACCTCATGATCCACCGCGTTGGCGGGGTCGTGCGAGTGATTTGGGAGGTAGCGGACGCGGCCTTCAAGCTGAGGGCGCTGCTACAGGACGTGGACCTCAACGTGGCGGTCCCAAAGTCGTGGCCGCTGGCAAGCCTCCCGGCGGCTTGGCACGAGCTCGAGAACGGGTGACGTCGGCCGCTCGGGGTCAAGTCGGGTAAGGGTGAGCGCAACCTCGGCGTGGACTTCTCGTGCGGCAAGCGCATCGTGCGCAAGGCCAGACAAGAAAAGCTGGTGCAGGCTGGTCTTCGCCTCCGCCGAGGCGCCCTCCTGAAGTCAGGTGCTGGGCGCAAGAAAGCTGTGCGCAGCATGGCGAGGTCAGGTCTGGAGGCGAGCGTGTGCCACGCTTTTTTGGTCACGGGCTGCGCCACCATGGAACTGGACAAGCTCAGGTCCGTAGTCTTCGCGGCGATGGCGCCAATTGTTGCAGGCAGGTCGCGGACGCTCACTCCCATGCTGACGCCGTTCCTGGACCAGACGTACCGTGCTACGCTGCTGCCGTTCATGGCCTTGCTGCGCGCGGATAGGGAGCAGCGGATTTCACAGAAGATCATCGAGTTCGGGATGCAACAGTGCATTGCCTCGAACTGGTGTCAAGTTCGAGGGCCGTTGGCTATTGATCATAGACGGCAAGACGTGGAGGTTCCAGAAGAGCGCTGACATCAATGTGTCTGAGGCGGCGACGTGCATCCTGCAGCGGCTCCTGTGGCGAGCAGTAGAGGGTGTGCCTGGCAGCGGGGCCAAATTGGTGCGCACCCTGGGCTTCAACATCTTGCCGACGGCGGCGTGCTCGAGCCGCTAGTCAGGATGACGAGACCCTGGGCCGTCAGTCGCAACGCGGTCGTCGGCCCTCATGCTCAGACGAGCGTTGCCGAAAGCCCAGTGCGCCCAATCAAGACCAACGACGACGCCACCGAGAAACCGACCAAGATTGAACTTGAACCGAATGCGCCGACCCTGTCGGCGTGTGGAAGAATATGTTCCGTTTGACTCGCCTTCGTCGACGTCGTCGTCGTCATCGTCGTCGCCGTCGCCGTCGCCGCTCCCTCTCTGTCCCTGGGCCAGTCGCCGCCCTCCCCTTTTCCTGGGACCTCGTCCTCAGGCGCGCCAGCCAAAACAACATTGAGCAACGTCGCAATAAAAGCGGAAGGAAGACTCTTCCCTGTGATCCCTTCCCCAGAGGGGGGGGGGTCCCAGGGGGGTCGCGGGAAGGTCCTGGGTCAGAATACCACCCCCCTAAAAAAGTCCCAAGACGAGCCAAAAGTGGCCCAGGCCCCCAAGACGGTTTAAAAAACACAGAATCGCCGAACGAAAGGTCCAAGAGGTCTTCACGGCCTCCAGACGGCACAAGAGGGCTCGAAGAGCACTCCCAAGAGAGCCCCAAGAGCCGAATTCATTGAATGTCCTAGAAGTTGGTCAACAAAAATGTTGGTGCTCTCGGCTTTTCAGCTTCCCGACGCTCCAAAACAGCAAAAGAGGGTCCAATGATCGCCCCAAGAGGCCTCCAAGAGGGCGCCGAAACTGACCAAAGAGGGCCCGAAGACGGCCCAAGACGCCTGCAAAATGGCCAGAGAAGCCCCCAAGAGGGCTCCAAGAGGGTGCCCAGACAGGGGAACCAAACAGACATTTCGAGCCCTCGGCCCTGAGAGCCCCCCAGGAGGCCCCAAGAGGCCCCCAAGAGGCTCCAAGAAGTCCCTAAGAGGCCCCCAGGGAACCCCACGAGGCTCCCGAGAGGCTCCCAAGAGGCCTCCAAGATGCTCCCAAAGGGCCCCCAAAACTGCCCCCAAAGGCCCCCGAGAGCGATCCGAAGAGACCCCAAACAGAATCCCTGAGGACTCTGACCCCTGTCAACGTCGTCGTCGTCGTCGTTGTCCCCCTTCAGGTTCGGCGGCACCGGCCGTAATTGCCTTCTGGGTCAGGACCCTCTGGCCAGCGGTGGCTGTGGTCACGTGCTGGGCTCTATGGGTCAGGAACTGCTGGCCAGCGGTCATTGTCGCCGAGTGTTGCTGAGCTCGGGATGTCAGACTCCGCTGGGCAACGGTCCCGGGTCGCCGAGCGCTACTGAAGCTGGAACAACCGTGAACTTGCCGAAAGAGCGAGGCTACCTGACGTTGGTCATCGTGGACGGGCAGTGGTCGCAGAGTCGCAGGTGCGAGTGTGGCATGGCGCTCGACGAGAAGTTTCTCCTGCGCGGCAAGCTTAGCGCGCTCATCCACAGGCGCTGCAGCTGCAGAGGCTGGCATGGGAGAGCCCCAGTGGCGCAACAGGGAGGGGGGCTGGGCGAGTCGAAAGTCATAGATTCTTAATCCTGGCCTGCGCCCGTGGAGACCCTAATTGAATTAAGGTGTCGCGTGCAGCATAACACTGACTTAATAAAAGGAACCGATTCCGGGCAGCATTCTGGTTTAAATCCGGACCAGGTCCGAAAATGAGGATTCCTGAGTTCTCGGCCCCGTCCTTCCTGCAAGACAGACCCCTTTTTTTCAATTTCGCACGCAGATGTTTTAAAATTCCTGGCTCGGCGCATGATTCCTCGGAGCCGCTCGCCACTGGGACCCACCCTCCCCCGTGACCTCCGCCTGGAAATGGGGTCTCTTGATTCCTGGGCCCCGCTCGCCACGGGGACCCACCCTCTCCCGCTGTCCCAGCGCGGAGATGGCGACTTGTGTGCCCTGGGTGCCGCTCGCCACAGGGACCCGCCCTCCCCCGTGGCCCCAGCGCGGGGATGGCGGCGACCCTTGATTCCTGGATGCCGCTCGCCACGGGGACCCACCCTCCCCAGTGGCGCCAGTGCCGAAATGGCGACCCTCGATTCCTGGGTGCCGCTCGCCACGGGGAAACGCCCTCCTGCGTGGCCCCAGCCCCGGAATGGCGACCCTTGATTCTTCATTGACTCCTGATTCCTGGGCGGACCCAGCTCCTTGAAATGCCACGCCCATGACAAGGCCGGCGATTCTTAATTCTGTGACCTTAAGACGGCCCACCCCCCTCCTGCACAACAAGATGCGTGGCCAGTCGCCGGGGGCCGACCTGCCTGAGGTGACCTGACTCCTGGAGCGGGCGCTGTGGCCTGCGCCGCGAGGTCCGTCTCGTCCTGCCAGCCCGTGGGCCGGACATCTGCTGGATGGGGCGCACCGACGGGCACTTGCCGTCGGGTGAGCTGTTCCTCGACTGCTCCACTTTCGAAGGCGGCTTCGTCATCGCCGTGACGTCCGCTGCCGAATCCCACCTGCCCTCTGGGCGTCGATGGTTTAGAGCGTTTCCTCTTCCACCCCTCCTTTTTCCCCTTCGGGGAGGGGTTTCCCCCTCCCCCTACCCCCTCACCGCTGACCTGGACAGGAGGTTCCGCGGCGCGCTGGAGCGCCCAAGATCGACCCCTGGGAGGGCTAAAATTCGACACCCCTCACGAGGATCGTGGCTCCTGAGGGGGGGACTGGAATTAGGGAACCCCCTTCGTTGATCGATCTCCTCCAAGACGGCTCCGAGGCCCCCCAAGAGGCCCCCAGGAGGCCCCCAAGAGACCCCCAAGAGGACCCAAGAGACCCCCCAGAGGCACCCAAGAAGCGCCCAGGAGGCCCCAAGAAGCGCCCAGGAGGCCCCCAAAGGCCCCAAGATGGCCCCAAGAGGCCCCAAGAGGCCCCCAGGAGGCCCCAAAGAGGATCCCGAACGGCCCACAGAGGCCCTCCCGAGGCACCCAAGACGCCGAAAAGCCCCTCAGGACGACCCTCTACTCGCCTGGGCGTCGTTTCTGGACGGGCTGGTGGGGATTATATATATATATATATATATATATATATATATATATGCAGCCCCAGGCGAAAGCGCCGACGGCGGGCGGTCACGGTCGGGCTGCGGCCGCGACTGAATTCCCGGGCGCGCGCGGGGGCCGCGGATCAGGCGGCGGCGGGGGGCAGCGACCCAGGGCGTCTGAGAAGCCAGGCGAGCGTGCAATCCAGGGAGTCTGCAAGGAACGCCCAGGAAACGTGCAAGTGGCAAGCCCAGGGAGACTGTCTACCACCGAGAATTAAAACGCCGCCAAAATGGCGCGTGGACGCTCCCGTCGTGATCGTAGCAAAACGACAGTTGGTAGGGAACGAAATCCAAGCAGGAAAGTCAATCCAGGGAGTCTGACGGGTATGAGCAGACAAAGCTGGAGACGCGGTCCTCCAGGAAGGTACTCTGACAGCGCCAGCGAACCGTCGCAGCATCAGAGGCACATGGCTGGTGGGGATACGCGAAGCGTCTAGAATTCCTTCGTGACGGGTATCTCCGGCACGCTGTGCGAGCCGCTCGCGGTCGTCAACGGCGGTGAACTCTCGGCTCTCCTGGGCGCGCTGCGCCTCGCAGTGCCGCGCGTCGCAGCGGTGGTCGACGACAACCTCGTGCTCCTCGGCCTCGCAGAGTACGGACTGGTCGCGACCACGGCCCACTTCTACGCGTGGTCGCACCTGTGGAGCGAGGTGCGAAGGCTCCTCGACGAGTGCGGCGGCTTGTGCGGGGCGGGCCTGACGGTGCGAAAGGTTCCAAACCATCAGTCGCGCAGGTCTGTGGTCGATGGCTGCCGCATCATTCACGCACAGGGACTGGCACGCCAACAGGCTGGCAGGCAAGGCGGCGAAGGGTGTGGCTGCTCGCGGCCGCCTGCCGCCCGAGTCGAGGCGCAAACTGGAGGTGACCAAAAAGACCGTGGCGACGCGGATCTCGGCGCGGAGCGGCAGCGACGCCACGCACCGCGTGGCCAAGCACAGCAAGCCCGCGCCCAAGGCTGCCGATGCCGCCGCCGCCTCGGAGGCCCTGCCTGGAGTGCGACCTCCGAGGCCCCCGAAGGGAGGAGAGGCGGTGCGCTCGCTGCCGCCTGGGCGCAGCGCGCGGGCAGGTGCCCAGGGCTTTTGTGCAGTCCCTCCTCGAGTGCAATCGCAAGCTGGCGAATCGCTCCATTCGGACCCAACGGTTTAATCACCCCAGTGTGATCCTTGGGTGGGAACACCAAAAAGACGTTCAAAAAAGTACGCTGTGTCGGGTGCGGATACTGGCGAGACGTGCTATCGGACTGTTGAGCTCAAGCCCTCGGTCGACGGCGCCCTGGTCCGCGAACAGCCCATGATCGCGTGCCTTGCCTGCGGTGCGACGGGGGCTGCTAGGAGCTGCCGTTCCGGGAACGCATGCGACACGCCGTCGGAAAAGGGCAAGTGTGTGCCGTCGGGGCTCGACAAGCACCGCGGCCACTCGGGAGGCCAGAAGATAAGTGCCGAGCTGCGGGCGCTGGACAGCGGTTAGCTGCCGCGGCGGGCCAAGCGCTCGGCCGCGGCCAAGCGGGAGGAGTGCGGCTGCACCGCTCCCCCTCGACGCTCGCAGATCCCCCGCCTCCCTTTTTGACGCTGGCCAGACTTTAAGCATCGAGGTCCTCCTCCTCCCTTCCCCTTCTCTTCATCCTCCTCTTCCCACCTCCTGCCCCTCCCTCTCCCTTCCTCCCCCTCCCTCCCTCCGATGTTCTTCTCTTCCTCCTTTCGTTGCCCCTCATTTCCCCCTCTGTCCTTCCCCTCCTTCCCCCTCCTTCGTCCTCCTCCTCTTCGGGTTCACTGGGCGGACCGTCGACCCGACCCCAAGAGGGACGGACAGGGGACCGACCACGACGACGACGACGTCGACGACGACGGCGACGGCGACGACGACGGCGACGGCGACGACGACGACGACGAGCGAAAGCGAGAGCGAGAGAGAACGACAGCAGGGCCACGAGGACAGAAAGTAGGCCACGAAGGGCGACAGCGGGGACACGAAGGGAATGCGTATGGGGCCACTAAGAGCGCGAACGAGCGGGGGCCACGAAGGGCATACGTATACTGGGCCGCGGAGGGCAAGGACGGGGCCACTGAAGGCAGCAACGGGGCAATGAAGGGCAGCGAGGGGGCCACGAAGGGCATGCATATGGTGCCACCACGGGCGCGAACGAGCGGGGGCCACGAAGGGCATACATATATGGGGCCACGAAGGGCAGCGAGAGCGAGGGGGCGGCGAAGGGCTGCGACGGGGCCACGAAGGGCTGCGACGGGGCCACGCCCTTTCAAACACTTACACCTGAGAGAACCCCAATCAGTGGATGATTCGAGAATTAGTCATATGGATCTTGAGATCGCTTGTGAGATCGATAATGAGATCGATAGTGGAATCGATGAAGGACGATTGTAAGGTCGATCGTGAGACCGGATGTGGAATCGACTCAATGAGATCGATAGAGAGATCGACCGCAGGATCGCTCGTACGATCTCTAGTGAGATCGCTTGCGAGATCGATTGTGAGATCGATTGTGAGATCGATGGTGAGATCGATGGTGAGATCGATAGAGAAGTGGGAAATGAGATCGATGCTGAGACCGATCGATAAGAAAATCGACCAGGAACCCTGGAACCTCGCCGCCCACCGAAATCGGCCACGAAACCAGGAACCCGGGAACCCAGGAACCCGGGAACCCAGGAAACCCACCGTGCGACCAAGATCGGCGGGACACTTCCGCCAGATCCTTCAACCTCCGCTGGGACCCCTTCGGTGCACGCGCGGATTGGGGAACAGTGCCAAACGCACTCTGCCTGCACATTTGGAGCACGCGCGGCCGCCCCGCGACCATCTAGGGCTCCCAACTTCGCGCTTCGCGCTACGCGAAGCGCGAAGCGCGAATAACTTCGCGCTCTCGCGCCGCCCCCCCAAAGGCAGAAAAGAAGGATGAAAGAGGAGGGGGAGAAGGAACGAGGACCGCGAAGCGCGAATAACTTCGCGCCCTCGTGGGAGTCCTTGACCATTGTGGATGGGCATCTGACAGTGACGGCTGGGATGCACGTGGGACGCTGGGCGCACGTGGGGCACGTGCCGCGCCTGGCGCGTCTGGCACGCTTGGGCCTTCCAGGGCGTGGTGCATTTGGAACCCGTGGCGTCTGCGGCGTTGTTACGCGATATGTTACGCGATATGTTACGCGATCTGCGGGTTGGACCTCGCAGGCGGGCGGCGTCTCGACGGCACGCCGCCCACGGCCCGCGTGCTATTAGCGGCTGTTGCAGGCGGCGCCCGTGCCGCGGGCCTTGCGGCTCATGGGCAGGCCGTCGCGGGAGGCTGGCAACGTCCAGGAAGGAAAGAACACACAGACACAATTCATCGTCGATTCCCAGAAAATATGGGAAGATGTGGGTGTTACGTATGTGCTGGGAGGGCGGGTGGGAGTGAGCAAGACGGCTTGCGGGCGGGTGGGAAGCTTGACCCCCCACCCCTCACCCCCTCCCCTGGGCCTGGAGGGGTGGGGTCGTGGGTCACGGCGCCTCCCCTGAAGGCCGCCAAGAGGCTAGAATCCTTCAAAAAGCTTTGGTAAACAATGAATGTTGACTTCTCGCCTTTTCGCTTCCGATGGCCATCCGAGGCCTCAAAGCAGCTCCTAGGAGGCCCAGGAGGGCCCCAAGAGAAACCCAAGAGAAACCCAAGAGAGCCCGAAGACGGCCCCAAGAGCGCCCAAGATCGCTCCAAGAACGCCCCAAGAGGGGTCAAAGAAACGATGGTTGGGGCTCCCGAGGGGAAGAACGTGATTAGAGCTAGCGTTTTTTTATCGATCTCCTCTAAGATGGCCCCAAGAGCTCCCAAGGCTCCCAAGAGTGCCTCAAGAGGGCCCCAAGAGGCGCCCAAGATGCCTCCAAGAGGCCCCCAAGAGACCACCAAGAGGCTCCAAGAGGCTCCCCGAGGGACCCTTCCTCTGTGTGCTGCCCACTTCCCTGATCGAGGCAACTCCTCTGGGCATCGTCTCGGGTTGGGCTGGTGGGGTTACTTTGGGTACGCGGGCGCGCGAAACGAGTTGAACGCCGGGCGTGCTGGGCCAGGCTGCGCCACCGGCAAAGGGAAAAACAGAGGGGCTGGTGGGGTTACTTTTTTGGTCGCGGCCGCAAGCGAAGGCGCAGGCGGCGGGTCGGTAAGTCCGGGGCGCGGCCCTTACCAATTTACAACAGGAGCAACTAAGCCGCACACCCAAACTGCCAAAGCTGCAGCTGGTGGGGTTATGCGAAGCGTCAAGAATATTCACTTGGAATTGGCGATGCGTCGCCGATAGATCGGCGGTTGGCTCTGGACAACGAAACGGCAAGCTCCTGGGCAGGTTCGCGCATCGAGGCCCGGATGGGCGAATGCGTGGGCGATTGGGGGCCCCGGGCTTCCCCGCCCCCTGGGCCAGCCGCCCCCTTGTCATTGACCCCTAGTGCTCAGGTGATAACTCGGCTCTCCGGCACGAGTCTGGCAACCACAGAACGCTCTCGGCCAGGCGCAGCTGCTGGTGAGCATCCCGACGCCGGAACACCGCCGAGATTCGACGAGAATGCCCGAAAGTCTGAACCTCGAACCGAAAACATCTCCCCGCGTTGCTGCCCCGATGGGGTCCCCCTCCTCCCATGTGGCCCCCCCGCCCCAGAGGCGGGGCTCCTGCGCGCGCGCTCCTTCTGGGCGCTGGCGCCGCCGCCTCGCGCGCCCGGGCTCGGCGTCTGCAGGGGCGGCCGCCTCCCGGTAAGGGCCGCCCGCCCCCCCACCCCGGTTCTCCGGGTCCTGGTCACCCGCGGGAGGGGCGAGGAGCAAGGAGGCGGAGAAGGGGAGGAGGAGACGGGAGGATGAGGAAGCGGAAGGCCGCCGTTGTATCGACTTGCCCTCCTCCCCAGACCACCGAAGGCTCGATTGGTTCGAGTCGCTCGCTGGCCCCTGGAACTCCCGATCCCTTCCATGGGACACGGGACAAGCGCTTCATCCTGAAAGATTCTTTGATGGCACCCCTGGGGCTCCAGAAACGGCCCCGCTCTCCGCCGCGATTTATCCAAGTCGACAGGTGTCGTGGTCCCTGGAGGTCTCTGGAGATATCCAGGTCCTCAGAGATCCCTGGAGGCCTCAGAAAGAGGCCAAGATCAGCGCAAAGAGAAAGAGAAGGAGGAGCGGCCGCGGCTGTGGGGCTTGTCGGGACGAGCACAACTGCATCGCATCTGGCAAAGTGTGCGCGAGGGCACTCGCAAGCTGAAAGTGGTGAAAGCTGGACAGCATCCCAAGAAGGGAACGGCGTGGGTGGGGGGGGGGCGGCAGCGCTGCGCCCAGGCTCACGATACGAATGGCTCAGGATATCTTCCAGAACATCAGGGATATATATATATATATATATATATATATATAGCGGTCCTCGTTCCTGGAGCCCGTGCGAAGCGATCGGAAATCTGGCAAATCATGGGCACCTGAGAAATCTTGGACAGTATCATTCTCATGACAGCTTGCTCCTGCGATGTGCGGGTACGGTCGGGAATTGTTGGAAAGCGTGTCGCGGCCGCGGCCCTGGCGACGAACCCCCGCGAGCGGATAACGTGTCCCTCCGCTCCGCGTGGCGGGAGACGGGGAAAGGATCTGGA
The DNA here is from genome assembly GCA_963575745.1 of Prorocentrum cordatum. Lineage (NCBI taxonomy): Eukaryota > Dinophyceae > Prorocentrales > Prorocentraceae > Prorocentrum > Prorocentrum cordatum. The sequence continues at coordinate 382,087 of CAUYUJ010015593.1, read as the reverse complement.
CGTTGACGCTGGGTGACCAGGAACTGGGTAGCGTATCGAGCCGGAGCGTGGTGGGCCACAGCCGGCGGAGCGGCACGCGATCCAAAAGGTACAGACCGTATTGCTCGCCATCTCACTGATGGAGGAAGGCAGACCAGGGGCGAGGAAGGAGGGGCGAGGAGGAGGAGGACGATAGCGAAGGCCTGGTTGGTTGACGCAAACTTCCTCGCTGCGCGAAGAAATCCAAGGATCTTCGAGGAAAGCCTGGGGAAGATCTCTCAACTCTGGGGAAATCCACGGGAAGTCCACGGAAGCTGAGGGAGAGTCTGGGGAGAACACACTGACGGGCCGCCAATGTCTCGTTACCATGATGACTGGCCAGGGCTTAAGCTGACTGAGTTGACTGGTCGATTGGCCTCCACATGCGTCGTATGCTGGTTTCGTTCTCTGTTCGCTAGACCGTTTATCATTCACACACGCGCACACACGCTGGTGTTCGCATTTACGCTTGTATGATAGTATGTATGCCGCTGAACAATGGCATTGGGAAGTATCGGAATGTGTATAATATGATATGCATGCACCAGTACATATACATACATTAAGACACACATGAACGCCCACGTATATACACATTCGTACCCAAACATACATGTCATGGAACCGCTTGTGTTCGTATATGCATGTATGATTGTATATGTATGTGTGCACGCATGTAGGCGCGTATGTTTTTGTTTGCGCGTATGCACGCATATATGTATACATTATACAAACATGTAGACAAACACCTGCAACTGAAACTACACACACGTGCCCATCAATATCAACACCACCTGTCCAACGCGTATAATAATGAAAGGAAGCTTGCAGCACATACAAGCATCATTGTGCGTGCGCGTGTGAACCTTGAACGCAAAGAGGACGAAATCAATACACGACAGATGTGAGGGCCAATCGACCACTCAACTCAGTCACTATCAGCCTAAGCTCTGGCCAGTTGAGGTGGGTCCCGAGTGAAACGGATCCTGGACCCCAGGGCATTCACCCAAGACCAGCTTTTCATCCTGAGCCGCTCGTTGACCGCCCAAGGGCATGGGGAAAGATGTGCACGCAGAGCTTCAATGCCCGCTTCCCTGGGACCCCTCCTTTCCTGGCGACCCTTCTGTGGAGCTCTTCGCCGGCCGAAGGGACCGACGCGGCCTCCTAGGGCTGGGGCTGCTGAACAGGCGCTTCACATGCCCGTCGCGCACACCCGCGCCGCCGCGCCGCGCTGCGGCAGGGCTGGCCTCCGTGGTGGGGGAGATGTTGCCTGCTTCGCACATCATCATCATCATCATCATCATCATCATCATCATCATCATCATCATCATCATCATCATCATCATCATCATCATCACCACCAGCATCATCATCAGCAGCAGCAGCAGCAGCACCAGCAACACCATGGGCATCTTCAGCATCACCATAATCACCATCAACAGCATCATTATCATTATCATCATCATTTTCATCATCATCTTCATCACCATCAGCAGCAGCAACAGCATCGTCATCGTCATCGCCATCGCCATCGTCATCAGCAATCATTAGCAGCATCACGGTCATCATCATCAGCAGCATCATCATGATCATGATCAACTACAGCATCATCGTCATCGCAATCAGCATCGTCGCCGTCATCATCATCACCATCACCATCACCATCACCACCACCACCATCATCATCATCATCATCATCAGCATCATCATCATCGGCATCATCCTCGTCGTCAACATCGTCACCATCATCATCACCATCACCATCGTCCTCGTCCTCGTCCTCGTCATCGTCGTCGTCATCATCAGCATCATCGTCATCGTCATCAGCAGCAACATCATCCTCATCACAAAGCAGCACTATGGTCACCGCAATCATCATCATTACCATCACCAACATCATCAACATCGTCAGCATCATCATCAGCATCAGCATCAGCAACATCATGGTCAGCATGAGCATCATCAGTATCATCAGTATCATCATCATCATCATTATCATCATCATCATCAGCAGCATCATCATCATCATTATCATCATCATCAGCATGATCCTCATCATCAGGATCACCACCATCATTAGCAGCACCATTGTCATCAGCATCACCGTCCTCAGCATCATCATGTTCATTATCATCATCATCATCATCATCATCATCATCAGCAGCAGCAGCAGCAGCAGCAGCACCACCACCATCCTAAGCATCACCATCAACGTCGTCGTCATCGTCATCGTTATCTTCGTCCATCCGATTTATCCCGACTGGGCTGCCGATTTCATCCGATCCGATGTCGATGTCGATCGCCGATCTGGCTTGTCGATCCGATTCTAGGTCCTCCTGCTGAGGAAAGACGTGCCTTTCGGATTGGATCTGTCCCCTGCTCCCGGTTGTAAGCCCATTGTATACTCTTTTTCCCCGTTCTCTCTCCCTCTTCTCTCTCTCTCTCATTGCTGCTGGCTCGGTTCGAGCCGGCTTGAGGCGATTTGGTTCCTGGTAGCAGGACTGGAAAAGGGGCCGCATCCTCTCCTCGAGCCCTGCGGGCTCCGCCGCCGACCCCCGCTGCGGGATCGGGAGGTCAGAGGAGGCCCAACCCGGTTCCGCAGTGGTAGCGGAGCCCGCCGCTGCGCGGGCGCCATCGGCCGAGGGGCGAGATCTACGACGATTCTCAGTGCAGAGCGAGTGCTGAAGGACGGGTACTACCTGGACGTGTACACGGAGTGCGACGAGGAGGGTGATGCGACCAGCATCAGCCCCAGAGCGCTATCCGGCGATGGGCGGCGGCACGCTCTCGCCAGATGCGCTCCCTCCGCGGCCGAGCGGCGGCAGAGGAGCAGCGTGGACTCAGCGCTCCTCGACGAGCTGGATCGCAGCGCCAGCATGGACCAGCCGCCACCTGGAGGGCATCCCCAGCTGGGACGGCAGCCCGTCGCGCTGGAGAAGATACAAAAAGGACGTGGCGCTGTGGATCGAGGGCATCAATCTAGACGTGAGCTGGAACTGGGCGGCACGGATGGTTCGGTGCCTGACGGGCCCGGCGAAAACGCTCGGCGAGTCCATCCCGATGGTGGAGCTTCGGCCCAAGCAGTGGATGTGGATCCCCGAGGAAGTAAGTGAAGAGGCGGCTGCTGAAGCAGCCGAGAGCGGGGATCACGATGAAGAAGATCGTGGCCACGGGGAGGAGCCCGACCTGATGGCAGGCATCAACCGCTTGATGGAGGTGCTAGCGACGATGGGGGTGGACGAGCCGACTCGCAGGGGCCAGGTGATGAACTACTTTTACAAGCAGCTGCATCGCAGGTCCGGTGCGGACCTGAACTCGTGGATGATCAGGTCCGGCGAGGCTCGCAGCCAGTTGGACGAAGAAGACGTGGCCCTGCCGGCGAGAACGGCGGGCTGGTGGCTGATCGAGAAGACTGGCCTAAATGAGACGCAGAAGAGTATGCTGATGACCTCCACCGGCGGAAGCATGGAGATTCGCGAGGTTGTCCCAGCCATGATGCGGGTGTTCCCCAACCTGCACGTGACGGAGCGGCGGCCTATCGCGTTCGACCGCAGCAGGAGGCCGATCACCTTCAATCGCCCGGGGACGCAGCTCTTGAAGAAAAAGGTGATGCGGCCGGCACACGTGACGGAGGACCTCGATGGGATCAGCCAGCTAGACGAGGGTGAGCTCGAGGCGCCGAATGCAGAGCTCGGGAGCTTCGATGGAGACGCCGACGACGAGACGGTCGACGAGGTCCTGGCGACGGAGCAGGACCATGACATCGAGGGCATCCTCGCCGCGGAGCTGGAGGCGCTCACTACGGTGCTCGAGGAGGCCGAGAACGACCCAGAGTTGGCCCAGGAGCTCGGGAACTTAGAGAGCGGTATGGAATCGATGATGGAGGGCCTCATCACGGTGCGTGAGAGCAAGAAGCGAGTGAAGGAGCTTCGGAAGGACCGCAAGTTTGGCGGCAAGGGCGGCGGCAGAGGCTCAGGCTCGAGCTCGAGCAGCGGCAAGAAGTTCATGACGGGCTTCGGCAAGAGCAGTCCTGACAAGAAAAACTCGGACTGCCACGCCTGCGGTCAGAAGGGTCACTGGGCCGGCGATGCGTGCTGCCCGAAGCTCAAGGAGTGGATGGCTGAGCAGGCCAAGAGGAAGCTGCAGCAGCGGTTCAAGCCGAAGGACGCGACGGTGGTGGACCTGCTGCAGACGCCAGAGGTTCTGGACGCACAGACGATAGAGATTCAGAAGGACGTGTTCGAGGTGCTGACGACCAGCAATTGCGAGCACGAGCAGGGTGAGACGCCTGCGTTCGGGGCGACGGCGATGGAGAAGACGGACGACAAGCGCAGCCACCTGGACTACCCGCCCTTCTGCCCGGACTGCGTCTACGAAGGAGACGATCGCGATGTCCGGTGCTCGATGCGCGGGCGGGACTACACGGAGATTTACGAGGGCGCCGGCCAGCAGGCAGCAGAGGATGACGTCTTGGCGAGCACGACTCGTTCGTGCGAAGTCCCGATGGCGACGCAAGTCCTTGGCATGGGGAGTGGTGCCCCCTCTTCTTCCGTTGGCGGAGGGCCGGCAAATGGGCCAGTTCTTGGGATGGGGAGTGGTGCCCCCTCTTCTTCCGTCGACCATAGCGCAGGGTCGGCGGATGGCTCAGGTCTTGGTGCTGGGCTGCGACCCCCTTCTTCTGCTGGCCCGATGCCCTCGGATGGGTCAAGGGACGAGCGAGCCATTCAGGAGGTGTTGCTCTCGTCAGCGTCCATCGGGGGCCAAGGAGACGACGGCGCGCTCGACTCAGCCTGCAACAGCACGGTGTCGGGCGACACGTACGCCAATAGACTCGAGGATCGGCGCAAGGAGCTGGGCATCGAGAACTACATCAAGAAGGGGCCGCAGCTCGCGATCTTCCGCTTCGGGAACGGCCAGAAGCAGATCTCCAAGGAGCGCTGGGCGGTGCCGGTGTCGGTCTTCGGCGTGGACGCCTACCTGACCTTCTCGGTCATCGAGGACCCGGTGCTGCAGTTGCTCATCGGGAAGGACGCTCTGCGCGGCATGGGCGCAGACATCAACTTCGCGGAGGATTCGTTCAAATCGGACCGGCTCGGCATCACACCGAAGCGGCTGAACGAGACCGACGGCGGGCACTACTCGATGCCGATCTTCCCGCGTGGGAGCTGGAACCCCCCGTCGGGGACTCCGACGGCGGAGGCGGTCTTCCGCGTCAAGTCCAAGGTGCGAGGAGCGCTGATGACGGTGAAATCTGAGTTGGCTGCCCGTGCGGCAGACCGGCGGGCCACGGAAGTCGAGGACGTGGTACCTGTGCCCGAGGATGAGGACGACTGGAACATGCCCGACGGCGAGGTCGACGTCTCTGGCCTCGAAATGTGGGAGCGTCAGGACTACAACGCGAGGGCGCTCAAGCCCTCGAACCGCGACGGGCCGAACTGGAAGCTGGTGCGGGCCCGAGAGACGTTCTGCATGGATACGGGCGACATCATCGAGGACCTGCGGTGGATCGAGGGGCTATCTAACGAAAAGATGTTCGAGCAGCTCGACCCGCCGAGGAACACGGTCACCCGGCTCTACTGGGAGCCGGAACCAGAGAGGCCAAGGCCGACCGCATCCGAAGGCCGGCCGCTGCTCTGCGATCGAGATCAGCTCCTACGTGTCCCCCGGGATGTGCTGGAGGACACGGCGACAGTGCTGGAGATTCCGCGGGCGGAGCATTTGAGCGTCAAGGTGCTGATTGACCGACTGATGGAGCATGGCGCGAAGCAGAGGAGGAGGACCCCTCAGGAGGAAGGCGAGGCGCTCGGCGCTGGCCCTCAGGCTCCGCCGGGCCAGCTGGCAGCCCGGCCCCTGGGACCCCGAGCTCAGCACTATCCAATGAGACCAGGAGGCGCATGCGGGTGCTTCCTGCTCTGGGACTCAAGAACAAGGCCGAGCTGGTGGACTACGCGCGCCATCACGAGGTGCCGACGGACGGCAACCCGGAGCTGATGACGATGCCTGCGCTGAAGGACGCGGCCTATGCGTACGACGAGGTGCTGTTCGTGCGGGCTCGCATGGGTCCGAGAGGCCCAGCGGTCGGCAGCGCGGGGGTTCGCCCGCCGCCTGTCGACCCTCGAGCTCGACCCGCTGCTCGGGGACCTTCGGCACTATCGAGGTGGCTGTTCGGCGCGGCGATGCTGGGAATGTGTATGCCGGTAAAGGTTACGAAGGAGGTGAACTTCACGGACCGGGTCGACCTGAACCCGAAGGTGGAGACGATGAAGAATGGCACCAGGACCCTGGTGAAGGACCAGCTGCGCTCCCTGCAGCGCGACCTGGCGACGGTGGACATCAAGCTCGACGCCTACCTGAAGGAGTTCGGGCCCTCTTTCGGTTCATGGGAGGCCGAGTGCGAGGCGGCGATCAGCGAGAGGACCAAGACGCAGCCATGGATCACGGAGGTGTTCACGACGAAGGAGGCGGTGCGCGAGCAGGCGGCCAGGCTGGGGCCCCCGACGATGCGGAGCTACTCGCTGGAGTTCGGCGATGACCTCAGGTCGCCCAAGAAGCGTCGCGAAGTGCTGCAGGACATGAAGGCAAGAAAGCCTAAGATGGTGCTCGTGGCCCTTCCTTGTGGGCCTTGGAGTAACTTGACGTACTTCCAGAAGGATCAGGCCAAGGCTCGAGAGCGGCAAGATCGAGACCGACCATTTCTGAGGTTTGTGAAGGAGGTGGCGAAGGTCGTGGAGACCTACGGTGGAGCCTGGATAATTGAGAATCCGAGGTGGTCTCGAGTCTGGGGTGAACCCGAACTCCAGGGGCTTATTCGGAACGGCTACGCTGCAGAGGTGGACCAGTGCATGCTCGGGCTCACCTCGGAGCGCGGGGTAGCACATCGGAAGCCCACGAGGTCCCTAGCGTCGCACGAGCAACTGCTCGTGGATCTCGATCGGCAGTGCGACCATTCGCACACACACGACCTTGTCATGGGCGGCCCGAGCGCGACGGCGCGGACGGGCCACTACACTTCGGAGCTGGCGAAAAGCATCGTGAAGGGCATGCTGAAGCTGTTCGGCCCGAAGGAGGTGCTCGCGGCTGAGGAGGACTCCGAGGAGGACCCAGAGGAGGTGGACGATCGGGGATTTGTGGACTTCCCAGCCACCGAGGAACGCCAGGAGGATATGACGACGCTGAAGGAGACGAAAGTCTCGAAGGAGGTGCGGAACGCGGTGCTCAGGATTCACAAGAACCTTCGACACCCCTCGAAGGATCAGCTCGCGAGGGCGTTCCGCGAGCGCGGGGCAAGCGACGAGGCCATCGCGGCGGCGATGAAGTTGCAGTGCCCGGTGTGTCATGAGATGAACAGACCGGCGGTCGGACACACCAGGTTCCCCGCGCGGCTGAAGAAGGTGAAGGAGTTCGGCGAACAGATCGCGATCGACCTATTCACGGTGCATACGAACTCGGGCGTGGCGCTGGAGATGCTCAACATTGTGGACATCAAGACGGGCTTCCAGGTGGTCGCGCCCATTAAGAGTAAGCATCCCGGCATTGTGGCCCAGGCGCTGGAGCTGGTCTGGTTCAGCTGGGCCGGTGTGCCTCACGCGCTGGTGTGCGACAACGGCGGCGAGTTCTACAAGGAGGTGTTCCGCTTGCTGGAGGGCTGCGGGGTGCAAGTTTGGCTCACGGCGGTGGAGGCGCCGTGGCAGAACGTTATGTGTGAACGTGCTGGAGGCGAGTGGAGGGTGCCCTGGAAGGCCAGCACCACGGACAAGGACATCGAGACCGAGCTGGAGTAGACGGCTGCCGCAGAGATGATCACCTGGGCCAAGAACCAGCGGATCAATGAGTCCGGGTCAGCGCAACTCGTGCTGGGACGGCCCCAGACACTGCCGTGGGGACTACTCCGTGAGCGCGGTCGCTCCCAGATCGCGGCGCACGAGGCGGTAGACAACGACCCGTATATGACGAAGCGGCTGCAGGTCTACAGCGCGGCGAAGGTGGCCTTGGAGAAGCTGGACACCAGCAAGCGACTGCGACGTGCTCTCGTTGCTCGCAGCCGCCAGATGCCTCCCAGCACGAATATGAAGCTCGGCGATGTGGTCTACTTCTACCGCGAGGGCAAGCGCAAGAATCGGCGGAAGAGGGGCCCGTCCTTGATCTTCAAGGCCTGGCATGGTCCGGCGGTCGTGATCGGTGTTGAGCCGGCAGCCATCTACGTCTCGCGCGATGGGGCTGTCGACCAAGTGCGACCCTGCGGCAGTCCGCCGCGCGTCGCCCGACGAGGCGCTCGGCATCAGCGCCAGAGATCAGCTGGACATCATGGAGAAGGCTCTTCTCGACATGAAGGCTGACGGGAAGCTCGACGTGGAGGATGCGACCAAGGCGCGCGAGGACGAGGGCGATGTCGTACCAGCCGACGAAGGTGAAGCGCCGGAAGCTGAAGCTCGACCTTCTCAGGCTGACGAAGACGTCGAGGAGCATGCCGAGCAGGAGCAGCAGGAGTCGACGGAAGGAATCCCGCCGTCGGCCGTCGTGGCTGCGATGGCCGGCACTTCGGCCAGCGGCGAGCTCGATCCCACTTCGAGCGCCGAGTTCTCGCGGAAGACGAGTTCTCGGGAGAGCGGGGAGACTGACTTCCTGCACGACGTGGCGCAGCGGCTGCGGGACCAAGGGGAGGGCCCGATCAGGGCCAAGGCGCTGCGCGTGGCGAAGACCATCCAGAAACAAGTTGGAGAAGTGCGCGAGCGGGCGAAGCCTTCGACTGCTACGGCACCGGTGGCGAACGTCGTTCCAGACGGACAGATCGGGCCCTACGGCAAATTCGCGCCGAAGACGCCGCGCGCCGAGGACGACGAGAACGAAGAACAAGGACGTGGAGGCGATGCTTCGAGCCTCAGCACGCCCGCGATGGAGTCGGCGTCTGCGGAGCTTGAGGTCCAGCCTCAAGGTAGGAAGCGCGACGTGGTGGAAGCTGAGTTGCCCGAGGCGCCATCTCGTGGAGGACGTGATGGACCACCGGAACCCAAGCATCCCGACGAGGCTCTCTGGGTCAAGGGCGTGAAGAGACGAGCTACAGCATGGCTCCAGGGTGCTCCTGAAGCAGATCGACGACGCTTTCTGGACCACCTGGAGACGGTGCCTGCGGTTGACCCCCAATTTGAGGCGATGCTCGTTCAGGGCCAAGCCCGGAAGGAGAAGGTCTGGAGTCGGATGGGCCCGCCTACGAAGGCGAACTGCGAAGAGGCAGCGGCGTCGCAGTGGACCAAGTGGATCGAAACGGAGTCCGTGGAGGTGCTGCTGGAGAAGGAGTCCGCTGAACTCGAGGAGCAGATGCAGCGCGAAGGCCAGGGCGACTACATCATGAGTACGCGGTGGGTGCTGACTGACAAGAACGATCCGCTGAGGGCGGAGACGAATGACCTACCGCTGAAGGCGAACGCGAGGCTGGTGGTCAACAGTGGCGACCCCGGGCGTTCGGACGAGAAGGCCAACGTGAGAGTGGACGCGCCCTGTGCGACCTCCCAGTCGGAGATGATTCTGACGCAGGTGGCTGCGTCTCACCCGGAGTGGAAGTTCGGGTCGAAGGACGTGAGTGGCGCGTTCCTCAAGGGCGAGGTGGACGAGCGCGGCCTGGTGATTCGCGCTCCGATGCATGGCCCCTCGCTTGCAGATTTTCCTCGAGGTCGATTGGCGCGAGTTCGGAAGGGCGTGTTCGGATTGCCTACGGCGCCGAGACTGCGGTACCTGAAGGTGGTCTCCGCAGCCCGCAAGCTGGAACTTGAGCCCTCTCGCTCGGACCCCGCATTCCCGGTGCTCCACGACCCGGAGGCGAAGAAGCGCGGGCCGGACACGATGTGGGGCTGCGTCTGCGTGCATGTGGACGACTTCCTCTGAATGGGGAACGAGAAGATGGCGACTGTGATGGATGCGCTGGGCAAGGAGTCCGGCTTCGGCAGTGAGGAGTACGATAACTTTGTGTTCTGCGGCAGGCGGTTTCAGCGACAGCCTGGAGGAGCTATCACTATGGACATGATGGAATACGCAGCTGGGCGGGAGCCTGTGATTGTGCCCAGGGCACGACGTACAGCGGCGCACCAGCCCATGAACGCAGTGGAGTGGAAGCAGCATCAGCAGGTGGTCGGCAAGATCAACTGGCTGGTGACCAAGCTGCGCGTGGACTACTCGTGCGACCTGGCGGTGCTGCAGCGCGAGAAGGGACGCAAGAAGGGCCCGAGGATCTCGGCGCTGATCAAGGCGAACCAGTTGCTGAGGGAGTTGAAGCGCAGCTCGACGTTCAAGATCACGATGCGACCGATCGACTTCCAGAGATTCGGCCTGGTGGTGGTGTCAGACAGCTCACTGGGCAATGTGATGAGCGACGGGACGGCGCTGCAGTCGGACCCGGCGACCGAGAAGATTGGTACTCAGGCCGGTTTCCTCATCCTGTTCGCGGACCGCGCGCTCGTGGACGGCGGCGTGGGCCGGTTCTCGTTGTTGGAGGGCAAGAGCCACAAGCTGAAGCGCGCGGCGAGGAGTTCCTACGCTGCGGAGGTGATCTCCGTGGGTGACGCCGTGGACGTCGCCCAAGGGATGCGCGACCAGATCGCGGAGATATTGTACGGCCCCATGGCAAGAGGCGCTGGCATGAAGCTGTCGGGCTGGCAGATACCGATGACGACTGTGACTGATTCGAAGGACGGCCACGACAGGCTCAACTCAGACGCCGGAATTGGCAGCTCGGCGCAGAAGTCGGTCAACCTGGAGTTGGCCAGCATCAGGGAGATTCTAGATCGGCCGCAGACGATGGTGCGCTGGACGGACGGGACCAACATGTTGAGTGATGTTTTGACGAAGGACATGCCGGCGGACCATCTTCGAGAGACGTTAGAGCGTGGCACGTGGAGTATCGAGTTTCGAGAGGAAATGGTGAAGACGGCCCGGCGTGTCGCCCGAGAGCGCTGGGAATCCAGAATGAGAGAGTTGGCCAAGGATGGCAGGTTCACACCCGGAGTCCTTGAGCCATAGTGAATGATCTGGACCTCTCTTTTCCTCCTCCTTGTCTAAGCTCGTGCTGTGCCGAGGCTAGTGCAAGTTTGTACGCTCGAGTGCGGCGTGGTGCTAATTATCTATCCTCTCCCCCTCTTCCTCGGAATATGTATATCCGATTGGACCGGCTGGTCCGTTTGGCGTATCGTGAGAATAAGTGACAGGATTGCTGGACAGAGTTTTCTGCGTGTGATTTCATGAGCCCGGCAGCGTTCATATACTCTTTTTCCCCGTTCTCTCTCCCTCTTCTCTCTCTCATTGCTGCTGGCTCGGTTCGAGCCGGCTTGAGGCGATTTGGTTCCTGGTAGCAGGACTGGAAAAGGGGCCGCATCCTCTCCTCGAGCCCTGCGGGCTCCGCCGCCGACCCCCGCTGCGGGATCGGGAGGTCAGAGGAGGCCCAACCCGGTTCCGCACCTGTCTCCCGTGGCGTTGCCGCGGAGCACATGCATCGGGGCCCAAGTGACGGGGGTCATTGCAGATGGGGGCCAGCCAGAACGCCAGATCTTGCAGGATCCCGCAGGGTCACGGCATCAGCATCAGCATCAGCATCCTCATCATCATCCTCATCCTCATCATCCTCAACATCCCCATCCTCATCATCCCCATCCCCTTCCCATCTATATTGTTCCTCCCCCGGGCCCCCTCCCACTCCTCCTCATCCTCCTCCTCCTGCTCTGCTACCCCCTCCTCCCTCCTCCTCCAACTCCGCCTCCTTCTCACCCTCCTCCTCCTCCCTCCTTCCGGCCATTCCTCCTCCTGCCGCGCTGCGCACCACCCACAGTGAATGCTCCGATTCGGAGGGTACTGATAATTATGCGAGGTGAGGGCGCCCGGAAGACCCAGGAACACCACGGAAGAGAAAAGAGGCGTGCCCATCCTTTCTTCCACTAGTCGGAAGGGATGGCGACAGGGCGCGCACTCAGGATGTCAGGGCTGAAGTCGGCTCCAAACTGATCCCAGCCGTGCCAGTCAAATGACAGGTCACATGAGATGTAGAAAGCGCCCATCTTCCCCTCGGGAGCTGGGCTCCCCTCAGCTACATCAAGAGGCTGAGCAGAAATCTGCAAAAAATGCGCCAGACAACAGAGGCGAGGAGGGAAAAACTCCCGGTCAACACACTGTGGTATCGGCAACCGTGGTTACACCTGCTGTGAGACGGGGCAGAAACAACAAAGCCATGGAGCAACTTAGCGGCTAAGAGGACAGTGGGCTTGATGGACTGTGATCCATACATGCGCTGGTCGATCCAAACCTGGTCCATCTTCTCAGGGCCAGCAAGAGACCTCATATGAGTAGTTTCCGGAAGGTGCCAGGAGGAGGGCGCCGCAGTTTCGCGGTGAGGGGCGGGGTGCTCGAATATCCGTGCAGCGTCCGAGAAGAAAGCTTCGCACATACATAGCAGCGATGTTCTAGATAGGACATTCCTGAGCTCAAGCTGCTGGAGTTCTCAGGGGGTTAACCTTAAGCCCCACAGGATCGGTGAAGAACGGAGGCCTCTTGGGCCCCGCCTGTCTTCCAGTTCATGCCTCCTGGCGACTGACCAGGTTCCACATGGGGGCACGCGTACTACAGCAATAACTCTGCGGGTGCGACTTAGGGCCACGAGCAAGGCAATTTAGTCAGGCGTAGTTGTATCCCCTCGGCCAGGGTTATTTTGCACGTCATGAGAGAGCACGAACACATGAGCACCCTGACGTAATTCTCAAAACGAATGTTGGAAATTCCCCTTTCGACTTTGTCCGCTAAACAAATGTACAACATATTCACAGGCCAGGGCGGGATTGGCCGGGATGTTCTCAGGGGGGCGGGCAGCAGGGGAGCATCATTCCGCCTCCTCCGCCTAGTTATTCGTTCTCCTCCTCCTCGGTCTCCCGTCTCACGTTCGTTTTTCACGGCTCCCGGGTGGGAACGCAGGGAGTCATTGAGCTTTCCTCTGCTGTGCACGCTGCGCCTGCTAACACAGGAACCCTGAGCCAGCCTGATTACGGAAGGCTTGGAACTAGGGCTCCCAACTTCGCGCTTCGCGCTCCGCGAAGCGCGAAGCGCGAATAACTTCGCGCCCTCGCGCCGCCCCCCCAAAGGGAGAAAAGGAGGACGAGGAGGAGGGGGGAGAAAGAACGAGGACCGCGAAGCGCGAAGCGCGAATAACTTCGCGCCCTCGTGGGAGCCCTTGTGGAAGGGGAGAACGCGGGAAGGGCAAGCAAGAGAAGAAAGGGTGGAGAGGGGCACACGTTCAGAACACAGAGAAATTGCGTGGCGACTGCACCCCTGGGAACACTCTGACTTCAAAGGCTCTCATGCGTGACACCCCTATTCTCTTTCTCCTCCTCCTCCTCCTCCTCCTCCTCCTCCTCCTCGGTCTCCTCCTCCTCCTCCTCCTCCTCCTCCTCTTTCTCCTCCTCCTCATCGTTCTCCTCATCCTGTTCGTCCTCCTCCTCCTCCCCCTCCTGGTCCACCCACTCCTCCTCTACCTCCTCCTGTCCTGCACCCCGTCGTCGTCGTCGTCGTCGTCGCCGTCGTCGTCAAGGGGGGTCGAAGATCGAGGGCCAAGGCTTTTGAACGCCTTGCTGCACGGCGCGAGGGCGCGTCACGGGCGGGCGGCGAGGGCGGCGGCGGCGAGGGAGGCGGCCCGGGAAGACTCCCACTCCTGCTGCTGCTGCCGCTGCCGGTGCCGCTGCGCCTCGCTCCCTGCGTACACCCTCCCTCCGCCGCACCCCTGCCCCCTCCTTGCCTCGATGCCTCTCGCTTTTTCATTTTTTTTTTTTTTTCTCTCTCTCTCTCTCTCGATCATTTAGTTTCCCCACCCTCGCTCGCCCGACCCCCTTCCCTCCCTCTCGGCCTCCGCGTCTCCCTCTCCTCTTCACCCGCTTTCCCCCTTCCCCCCCACTCCCGGCCGTCCGACCATTGCTTTCTCTCCATACCTCCCTCCCCCATCCCTCCCTGCCCCCGCACCCGCCCTCGTCTACGCCCCCCCTCCTCCCTCCGCTCTCTTCCTCCTGCATTTGTTTCCCGTCCGTTTTCTCCCCGCGCCGCCACATCCCTCTCCACTTCCATGTCCATGACCTTTCACTCTCCCACTCCCTGTAACCCTCCTCCCTACCTTCCCCCATTCTCCCCCTGCTTCCTTTCTTCACCCCTGCCACCATCCGATCCCTCCTTCCCCCCCCCCTCTCTCTTCAAACCCTCCTGTTTCATACCCCCTCCCTCTCCAGCCATCCCTGCTTCTCTACCCCAGCCCCCTCCCCCAGCCCCCCCCCCCCCCACACATATATTCATCTCGCTATCCCCCTTGTATCCTTCCCTCCACCCCTCCAGTCTCGGCTCGAGGGCTCCTGACCCAGTGCGCAGCCGCGACGCGAAGCCCCCAGCGCAACCATTCAGCAGTTTTCTCCACGCATGGCGAAACTGGACACACCGCATCCCGCGGTGCGACTGATTCGCTTCATCTCCATGTTCCCGCACGCGCCGCACTGGTTTGTGAGAGCCCTCGCCGTGCGCTGCATGTGCCTATGCAGCCCGAGCCACTAGGCAAGGGCAAGCAGGCCTCCTGTCCAGAGGGCCGTCTCGTGTGACAAGAGGCCTGCGCCGCCGCTCTCTCAAGCAGCGGCGGCGCAGACCGGACTGCTGCAGCCTACAACGAGCTTGTCCATCAGCACCCACCAGAACTCGAAACCATTTGCTAGCAACGCCGTTCCAACCAACCTCGGCTCAGGAGCGAGCTGATGAAACTGCGCGCTGAGGGCATCAACCGTGACCCACCAAGGTTCACGGCCCCCGCCGCTATCCACCAGGATAACTGCACAGCCCCTACTATCGGCCTCGTGGAACCCAACTGGGACGTCCAGATCGCGATTACCAAGAGGGCCGACCACGGGATCACACACACACACACACTAGACACCCCGCCAAGCGTCAAAAAGCCACCAGGCTACGACGAAGACCAGGACGAAGAATGGTAAGAACGGTTAGACTTGTTCGCCCAACCAGGCGACCGAAGGATCTCCGATGAGACCGACGCGCCGTTCCGCAGCCTCGAAGCGGAGCAACAGAGGCTCGCGGACATAGCCTCGAAGCGGAGCAACTGTCCATTGAAACAACGGTGACCAGCGCGGCCACCAGCCAGGCCACGCTGGCCCCCCTAGCAATGCCACCAACCCGAAAAAAAGGATCGCATCCGTCCGTGCTCGGGAGCGCCTCAAAGCTGTCCTCCAGGCCCGCGGCAAACACGACCTGCACGAGCCGCGCCCCCTGCCAACCGCCGCGCACGGCCTGCGAATGCCTCCGCGTGCCGTCCGCCCGCCGCCGCGCGACGCTGCCGCCGACGCGCCATCGGGCAGCTGTCAAGGCTGCAACTTCAGGGAGGCGCCTCCTCTAGGGCTCCCAACTTCGCGCTTCGCGCTCCGCGAAGCGCGAATAACTTCGCGCCCTCGCGCCGCCCCCCCAAAGGGAGAAAAGGAGGACGAGGAGGAGGGGGGAGAAAGAACGAGGACCGCGAAGCGCGAAGCGCGAAGCGCGAATAACTTCGCGCCCTCGTGGGAGCCCTTGCATCCCCGGAGGCAGCTGAACGCCTGGCCGTGCGCATTCTCAGAGTCAGCGCTGGGCAACACGTCCGCGTCGTCGGCGCCCCCGCCTGCCTGGGACTCGGCGTTCGCAATGGCATGGGCGATATAGCTCCTCGTCAAGTAGACGATGAGCAGGGCGCCATCTGCTGTGCTCCACCCCGGCTGGTTGGGCCCGAACACCTGCGCCAATTTGGGGGCGAGCTCATCATGCAAACGCCCTCGGCGAACTCCACGAGCATCTCGGCGCGCGCGATGGGCCGGAGCTTGCGACGCCGCGGCCTGCCAGCCCTGGCGGCGCCAGGCCAGAGTCCACTGGCGCAGTGCAGGCCGCGATCCACAGACGCACTTTGCACTCAAACGACTTGCCCTGCTTCCACATGCGCGCCCGATGGGCGCGGGACTGCTCTCCACCGCTCCGAGCGCCGACGTCCTTCAGGCAGCTGCTCCGCCAGCCGCCGTAGGCCCACATTGGGCAGCATCCCGGAGTGCGCGAAGCATGCGCCGCATGGTGCGGAACTTGGGCGCCGCTGCTTTGCTGGCCCCCATCGAGCGCGAGCTTGCACGCGCGCTGGATGGCGCCCCGCGCGTCCTCGTCGACCTCAGCGGCGACGAGTTCGTCGACGTGGGCCGCCGTCGACTTGCCCAGCGGCGCCCGAACAGCACCTGAAAGCAACGCCTTCGCAACGCGGATTGCCCCGTGGCCCTGTTTTTCAGCCGCCCAGCAGAAAGCGCCCTCGCCAGACATCGGCTGCCCCGGGAGGTCGACGTCGCGCGCGGTCGCCGCGCCCGCGCTCTCCTCGGCTGCCGCCCGGCTAAGACAGAATTCCTGCAGTCGCCGAGCTCTGCGAACCGGAGGCGCCCATTGACCGTCGCGGCGCACGAAAAGTCCCTCGCGTCAGCCGAAGGCTGGGCCCAGGCGCCCAGCACCTCGGCGCGCACCTGGGAGCGATGCTGGAGCACGCAGCCCGACGCCAACCACGGCAGCTGAGATGCGCGAGCGGCCGGCAAGACATTGCCGGCGCTGGCGCGCCGCGCAACAGCGGTCTCGGCGCCCGCGCGGGGGTTGGGGAGGTCGCGGAGGATAGTGCTCGCCCTCTGGCGTAGCCGGCGCGGCGCAGCGCGGGCTGCGCCGCGGCCTCCTCCGGGAGGGCGCCGACGCCCGCCGCGCCGCGCAAACCCGCCTCGGCAGCTGCGGGGTGGGAAACGGCAACCAAAGAAATTCCAGCACCTTCACTTCCGCCGGCTCCATCCTCCACCTCCAGCGCCACTCTCTCCCCCACCTTCATTGGCCCGGTCCCGGGGCGAGTGCGCGCCGCGCGAATGCGCATCCAGAGCGGGCGTCCGGCACGCGGCGCAGCGGAATCGCGCGTGACAAGACGAGCATCTGTAGCCCCACTTGTCCTGGACTAGCACGGAGTGACAAGCCGCGCGCACCTCGCCGCCCCGCGCGCGCCATGTCCTCGCTGGGCCCCGCCGGTCGGGGAGCGGCATTCCCGTCGGTGCCGCCCTCAGCGATGACTTCGGCGATGGCGGCGATGGCCTCCTGGACGTTCTGGTCGGCGTCGGCGCCCTGATGTCCAGCCGCCCCCGCGGCGGCGCCGGCCACGCCAGCAAGCAGGGCCTCCTCCTCCACCCTCCGCCTCCTCCTGCACCTCTGGGCGCCCCTAGAACGCGCGGGGCTCTCCGACACGCGTACCTCTCGTCGCTGCGCAGCGACTCGGCGGGCGCTTCCCCCCCTGCGGCGCCGCGGCCAAGGCGATGACGTGCGCCGCAGCGGTAGCGCACGCCCTGCAGACATCAGCAACGCATGGCGCATGCGGCAACGCCCGTTCTCCTCTGCCCCAGCCTGCTACGCAACTGTCGCACTGGCTACCCGGGCCTGGCCGCGCCTGCACTGGGGCGCCGCGGCAGCCGGGGCACGCGGGCAGCCTTACCTGGCCAGGCGATGCCAGCGCAACGGCATGAGCATCAGCAGCCACCGCAATGCCCCCCTCCTCGTTCTACTCCTCCTCCTCCTCCTCCGCCGCCGCCGCTGCCGCCTCATCAACAACCTCTGCCCCTACATGGCCACCAGCTTCCTCCTGCAGGTGGCCAGGACAAGGGGCTGGCACCGTTGCCGCCAACTCTTGCCCCCACAGCGTGGCCGATGGGCTGCAGCTTCCGCGTACTCCTGCCTCCGACTCCTTCTCTCCTCCGTGCCGCTGCTTCACCAGCTGCTCGAGATGCCAGGCGCGCTCCTCCATGCAGCAGTGGAGCTCCTGCAACTCGGGCATGCGCAGCGGAGGCATCGCCGGCGCGACCTGAGGGCGGCCCTGCTAGGACCGCAGTTCTTCTCTGCCGGACGGCGGCAGCTACGCGGCAGTCTGGCCGCCCCCGCCGTCTGCTCTGGCACCTCCGTCTCCTGCAGCCGCTCTTGCGGCGTGCCGCGGGCTCATAGGCGCAGCGCGGCCCCCGGCCGCGCCTGGCACCACTGCACAAACCAAACCCGAATTGCAGCAAGCTCCACCGCAAGCTCGAGAGCGGCCGACTGCAAGCCGGGCCAAGTGCTGCTGCGCGGCCGCGAGCTCTGGGCGGCGCCGCGCCCGTGTCCAGTGCCCCAGGACGCCGAGGAGGGGCGCAGCAGCAGGCGGCCGCAGCGGCGGCGGACCAAATGATGCAGGCGGCGGCGGCGGCAAGAGCGAGGCCCACCGGGAAGCGTGAGAGGCAGACATGTCCGCTGCCTCCAGCGCCGGGCGGGGCGTGCTCGACCGCCACCTCGATCCAGTGGGCCGCTGCAGACGCTGCAGAAGCTGCAGCTGGGGCGGCCGCCGCACCAGCAGCGCCGACCTCCGCGGCCGCATCGCGCACCTGGGGGGTCGCGGGCAGCTTGCAACGCCCACACCGCCCACGGACCAGCGCCAGCCGCGCCAGCCAAGGCGACCCAGGCAGGTCCCGACCAGGGCGAAACGAGCGAGGGCCATGCAGATCGGTCCGCGAGCGCAGGAACTGGAAATGCCTCAGTTCACCCGCCCTCGCGAACCCCCACGAGCCCCTCGACCCTCGACCCCGTCCTGCTTCTTGAGCCAAATCGGCTACGGCCGGTCCAGCTCCTGCTCCCAGTCCCCTCCACCTCGGGAAGGTTGCAGCACCGCTCAACGACGCTGCGCTGTCAACCAAACCTACAGGCTGGGCCCTATACACTTTCTCTAGGGCTCCCAACTTCGCGCTTCGCGCTGCGCGAAGCGCGAAGCGCGAATAACTTCGCGCTCTCGCGCCGCCCTCCCAAAGGGAGAGTAGGAGGACGAGGAGGAGGGGGAGAAGGAACGAGGACCGCGAAGCGCGAAGCGCGAATAACTTCGCGCCCTCGTGGGAGCCCTTGTTTCTGCACACGCCAACTGTGGGGTCTCGGCTTCCGCTGTGGGTGTGCACTGCGAATCGCCTTCGGGGGCTCGCCCGGGTCTGCTTTTCCGCTCACCTTGGTGCCTCCTTGCCCTCCCCCCTCCGCCTCCGCCGGCCCCTCCCCTCCCCCCCCCCCCCCGAGCGCGTGCAAACCGACCCGTGAGGCACCGGCCGCGATCGGCGGCGGCCGCTGGCCTCCGTTCCCAGAGGGGGCTCCCCGAGGGGTGCCGGGGCGGGCGCTGCCTTACGCCTGGGCAGGGTGGAGGGGGGAGGGGAGGGGAGAGAAGGGGGGAGGAGGCCTCCTTCTCCTCCTCCTCCTCCTCCTCCTCCTCCAACTCGTCCTCCTCCTCCTCCTCCTCATCCATCTCTTCCTCCTCAATCTCATTTCAACCCTCCTCCGCAACCGACGACGACACAACTCATGACGACAATGCCAACAAAACTGACGAGCGACGAGGACTGAAGACGACATCAACGACGAAGGGCCTTAAAAAAGACGACGACGAAAACCACGACGACTCCGAAACTGACGAACACAAGGACGACGGCGACCACCACGACGACGACGATGATGATGACGCTACTGACGACATTGACGACGACTATGATGATGACGACGACGACGACGTCGACGAACGCAGACGACGACGACGACGACGACGACGACGACGACGACGACGACGACGACGACGACGACGACGACTGCTTCGAATATTGACGACAAAGGTTGACGACGACGCCCACGACGGCAGCGACGACGACGACGACTAGCAACGAGAACCACAACAACGACACCGACGACGACAACCCCAACCGCAATCACGACGATCGACGACGACAGCAACGACGAAGACGGCGCTAACGGACGACAACAAACGGCGGCGACGACGACAACGACGACGATGACTGCAGTGAATGACGACGAAGGCGACGACAACGAATGACGACGACAAACAAAGACGACGAAGACGACCACGACGGCGACGGTGACGACGACGACGACGACACATGACGACGACAACGAACGACATCCACGACGCCGACGACAACAACGACAGACGACCCAGGCGACGACGACAACGACGAACGCCGACCACGACGACGACCACGACACGACCACGATGACGACCACGACGACGACAACGACCACGACCACGACGACGTCATCGTCGTCGTTCACGACGACGTCGTCGTCGTCGTCGTCGAGGAGCGCCTCGGCGCCAGCAGCGCCGGGGACGGCGCGGCCTCCGCGCCGAGGGCCCTGCAGAGTGCCCGGGAGAGGCTCTGCGGGCCCGCGCCGAGGCAGCCCTTGGCCTCGGGGCGACGAAGCGTCTTTCTGTGACCATCGACGTCGTTGTCGTCGCCGTTGTCGCCGTCGTCGTCGTCGTCGAAATCGCCGTCGCCGTCGTCGCCGTCGTCGCCGTCGTCGTCGTCGTCGTCGTCGTCGTCGTCGTCGTCGTCGTCATCGTCGTCTGTGGGGCGGGCGACAGCGACTCCCAGGGGAGGGGAACGTCGGTCTTCACCGTCCTCCCCCGAGGAGGCCGAGGGGAAAAGGAGAGGCCGGGGGCAAAAGGGGAGAGAAGCGACCAGGGGCTGGCGGAGGAGCTCGGAGCCGCTGGCGCGCGGAGAAGGGCGGAGAGGGGGGGAAAGCAATCCTCCTCCTCCTCCTCCTCCTCCTCCTCCTCCTCCTCCTCCTCTCCTCCTCCTCCTCCTCCTCCTCCTCCTCCTCGAGGAGGCGAAGGGAGAAAGGGAGGGGGGGGCGGGGAACAGGCGGGAAGGAGGGTTGGGAGCGGGAAGCCACATCACGGCTCCAGAGGGCCGAGCGGCTGCGACGTCCGCGGGCCCTTCTCCACCAGAAGCTGCTGCTGCTGCTGCTGCGGTTTCTCCTCCTCCTCCTCCTCCTCCTCCTCAAGCGCCTCTTTATCGCTGCTATCCACCTCCTCCTCAACCCTGCTTCTATCTTCGTCATCCTCCTCCGCCACCTCCAGCGTCCTCCTCCTCCTCCTCCTCCTCCTCCTCCAAATCATCCTCCTCCTCCTCCTCCTCCTCCTTCTCCTTCTCCTCGTTTTCGTCGTCAGACCGCCATTTTCCCCCATCATCTCCCGCCTTTTTCGTCTCCGCCCGTCCTCATCCGTCGTCGTTCATCTATCCCTCCTCCCCCTTCCATCATCATGCTCCTCCTGGCCCCCCCTCCTTTGACGACGGCGGCGGCGAAAACGACGGTGCCGTTGAGAGAGAAGCTTCTTGCGGCCGATTCTGACTGCAGTTTCAAACAGAATCTGGACGTGGCGGCGAGGGCGTTCCAGGAAGCCCATAAAAAATCTCAAGGCGTCCGACCGCCTCGGACTTCGCTCAAGGACGGCGGCGGCCGCGATGAGGCCGACGACGACGACGACGACGACGACGACGACGACGACGACGACGACGACGACGACGACGACCGCCTCCAGGGGTATTCGGACGTCCCTACACATCCCTGGAGGTCCGCGGGGGCCTCCCGAGGCCCAGAAAAGGCTCCGGAATATCAAGCGCCTGCTGGAGATTCGAACCATCGAGCCTCGACTCCATGGACTTCTACAGCGACTCCGATATCGAAAACTGGCCGAACCGATAACCAAACCAAAACCGACCGAGACTGAGGGACTGGAAGCGGCCCCAAAAGGACGCAGCGGCGCGGCAACCGGTCAATCCGAACCGACCGAAGGCAGCCAGCTGCGAGACAGCCGAACCGACCGAAACGCAGAAACCCTCGGGAAACGATGGGCGACGACAACCACGACGACGACGAGCACCACCACAACGACGACGACGACGACGAAGGCCGCACCGCACGGGGTCGCCCACGCGCCGCGCCGATGCTCTAACCGTCGAACCTCTGCGGAGTCGATCACGTCGACGACGGCGACGGCGACGATGACGACGAACACGATGACAACGGCCGCTGCGCACGGAGCGAAGGAAACGACACAGATGTTACATCGGATCGACTCCGAGAAGTATGTTTCCAGCAATCCTCGTCGCGCAACCCACGTGGTGCACCATACGTTGTGCAGTAACTGATATGCTATATATATATGTCTGTAGATGTATACACATATAAACATATACATATATATACATATATACATATACATAGATATAGATATATACATGTTGCCACAACATGACACGACCTTGTGGTCTTCCACAAACGGACCTGATTGGAACCCTCGACAAAAGGAATCCTTTTGCAGCCCTCCACAAACAACAATCATATTGAACTCCTCCGCAAAAAGGAATCCTTTTTGTGATCTACCTCGTAGGATGGATTCCTGGTGTGATCCTCGTCAAAAGCCATCCTTTCGCAACCCCCTACAAAACGAATGTCTCGACAACCACCCAAATCAGAAATCCTTTTGTAATCTCAGGATCCATGAAACACGGTTTCTTGTTATAACGCTTTACAGGAGGATTCCTAGTGCGGAAGATTACAATGATATTGCCTATTGCGAATAAAATGCTGATTTCTTCCTGTGGCGGGGGAAAAGATGATTCCTTTTGCCGAGGATCACACCTATGTTCCCTGTTGTTGACGATTATGCCTGGAATATGTTTGCGCAGTGTTGCAATGCTACGCTTCTCTCCTGACGGATTACAAACGGATTCCTTTGAGAGGGGGTCAAGCCAGGAATCCTTTTGTTGAGAAACACTAGAAGTGTCCTGTTGTAGAGGATTCAAATAAGAATCCGCATGTGGCGGGCTAGAGAATAGGATTCCTTGTTGCGGCAGGCGAACATAGGATTTAGTTTGCGGGGGATTGGAAAGGATTCATTTCTTGTGGAAGATTCTAAAATAATCCCTTGCGCGGCGTGGAAGATAACAATCAACATTCCTTTTGATCAAGGTCACTTCAGGATTATTTTCCATTCCGTGGAGGATTGCACTTGGGTTACTCTGCATGCGAGTTGCAAATGCATAAGGACCGAGCCAACTTCTGGGCGCCCCGAGCACGATTCGCCGACCGCATCAGTTTCGATCAGCTTCTGTATTGTCTCAGCTCGAATAGGAGTCCTTATTGAGTTCACCTCGCATGGAGTCCTACTGAGTCCGAGTTCGCGCGCAACCAGCGCACTAAGCGATTGCCCCGCAGCACCTTGGACGGTCGCGGCGCGCTTCAAGGAGCCGCCACGGGCATGGATGAAGAGGCCTGGCGGATCCTGTTCCACGCAGACCGCGGCAATGAGCTCCTGCCACAACACGCGCGCGTGCTGCGCCCGAAGCAGGAGCCAAGCTCTGCCAGCTCTGCCAAGGCGCTCCCGTATCATATCCACAATGCGCCTCCTCTTCCCCAGGCTGCGGGGGCGGGCGCGCCGATCCCGAAGCAGGAACCAGGCTTTGTCACTTCTGCCAAGGCGGTGCCCACACTGCCCACAATGCGGCCGCCTCTGCGAAGGCAGAGGCTGGCCCAGGCGCAGAGGCGCAAATGATTCGGCGCCAGGCTCTGCCAGCCCACCAATGTCCATGGCGCCTGGGGCCGCGTCCGAACAACCGCCGCTTGAGTCGCCAATTCAGCCGGGAGGTGGCGAGGCGGAGGCGGCGCTAGAGGAAAAGCTGGCAATGGATTGGGATGGTGACGAGGATTCTAGCGGGTGCGCTGCTGCCGCTGGTGTGCTTGCAGAGTTGGCGCTCCCTGCGCCGAGGGCCTGGAGGCGCAGCGTGAACGGTCGGCGGACATGGCCTCCGGTTGGCTCGCGCTGTCCACGGCGCCGGCCGCCGACGTTCCTTGGTGCACAAGGATCACGCAAGGGCAAGCAATGGCAGAGAGTCTGCAAGCGGCCGAGGCTTGCACCATGCAAATGCCTGGGTTTCTGTATGTCCGCTATCGTTCCGTGGGCATCCCCGCTGGCGTGCTAGCGATGCTTGCGCGCATGCGATCCGACGTGCACTTGCAACACAAAGAAGCAAACAACAATGGGAGTGGTACCCGGCAATGGCCTCATGCCCTTCGGCCGCACGGGAGGGCGCATGCCAGGCCCTGCCAGCACGACGGCCGTGGCCCTGCCGCCGCAGACCTTCCACCAGCAGGCAAGCCGCAAGTCTCTGGAGAAGCTGAAGTCGGATCCTTCGGGCGGCGCTCTGGACAGGCGACCCTGACTGCGAGCTAAATACAAGAAATTGCTGCCGGACATTGTGACCAAAAGATACTCGTGGAGAACCGGACTACATACCAACAGCGCTCCCCTGTGATCACACAGCTGATGTCGCTGCACGAAAGGCGAAGTTGTCGAGTTGGACCACAAGCGCACAAGGTTGAAAACCATGCTCAAAGGACCAGGCCCTGCCACTGCTCATGAGTGGGGAATGCGCGCTGGAATTGTTTAATGCCGGGGCCGCGCCCTCGCACAAGGACTTGATTGAGACACTCTCCAAGGCAGCTGCGGGGGCGACCAGCCGTGGCGCCACGCGACCAGGGTGTTGGCGACGCCGCTCGCCCGGCCGACGCCGCGCAGGACGGTGCTGCGGAGAATCTATGGGGCGATGTTTTTGTTACTCCTAGTGTCTTGATCGCGCCGTCCCTCATGTCTGGAGCGCGCCAGGTGGGTGACAAACAGCAGCGCTCATCGCGATAAGCATCATCATCACGCGTCGTCGCCAACCCGAGGTCGCATCACTGGCATCGTCCTCGTCACAACCACCAAGATTGCCATCAGTTGGTTCCTTTTCCCCCCACCTGGTTATCACCAGAAGGGTGGTCGTAGAGGTACGTGGTGCAGTATATGTCGTGCGCTCTATGTGGTGCAATACATGTAGTGCAATCTATGTGGTGCGATCTTTGCGGTGCACTATATGTTGTGCAAGCTAGGTGGTGCAATCTATGTGGTACAATGAATATCTGTTCGCAGTGAGTTGTCCACTCCACTGCTCGCGCAAACATCCAACCCACCCACCCGCAACTTGGCTTGCAAAATCTCTTAAGACCGTGACGGTGGGTACCAAATGGCACTTGGCAACGACAGCGACGCCGACAACGACAGCGACAACGACGACGACGACGCCGCCGACAACGACTACGACGACACCGACGACGTCTCCAACGACTTCGACGACGCCGACAACGACGACGACGACGACGACGACGACGACCGACGACGACGACGACGCCGACGCCGACGACGACGACGATGACAACGACGACGACGATGACGACGCCGACGACGACGACAACGACGACACCGACGACGACGACGACGTCAACGACGCCGACGCCGACGACGACGACGACGACAGCGGCGACGACGACGACGCCGACGTCGACGACGACGACGAAGACGACGACGCCGACGACGAAGACGACGACGTCGTCGCCAACGAAGACGAGGACGAGGGAGGAGGGAGCACGACGACGGCGACAACGACGACAACGACGACAACGACGAGGGAGGAGGGAGGACGGCGACGACGCGAACGACGAAGAAGAAGGAAGGACGGCGACGCCGACGACGACAACGACGAGGGAGGAGGGAAGACGACGACGACGACGACGACGACGACAATGACGACGACGACGACGACGGCGACGAAATAGGAGGGACGACGATGAGACGCCGTCCACGGACGACGACGACGACGAGGGAGGAGGAGGAAGGATGATCACGGCGACAACGACGACGGAAACGACCACGACGCCAAAGAGAACGACGACGACGAACACAAGGAAAGAATCGTCGTCGTCGCTACGGCCGCCGCCGCCGTCGTCGTTCCCCTTCAGGGTCGGCGGCTCCGGCCGTAAGGCCTTCGCAATAGAAGGGACGACGACGAGACGCCGTCCACGGACGACGACGAGGGAGGAGGAGGAAGGATGATCACGGCGACAACGACGACGGAAACGACCACGACGCCAAAGAGGACGACGACGACGAACACAAGGAAAGACAGAGGACGACGTAGGCGACGACGACGACGACGCGGGAGGAGGGAGGAATGCGACGACGACGACGACGACGACGCAAGAGCGCGCGCGCACGCTTTGGCTGAGAATCCGTGTTGCGAAACCTTGTGTTGTTGTAGGTTTTTTGGACACACGATGTTGAAATCCTTCCGAAGCCGATGGGTTTTGAAGGATATCGGCATACGCGCGCGACGACGCGCGCGTCTGCACTTCGTCCAATTTTTTGCAGAGGATTCTCGTGACGGCACACGCGCAAGGGCGTTCGACAGATTTCGACATGCGCGCGCGCGAAGCCCGTTTGGTAGCATTTTGTGAAAGTCTTGAAAAACCTATGGTTTTCTTAAGATTTCGCAAGAGCTCGCGCGTAAGCTTTTTTAGCAAATCAGTGTTACGAAATCCTGTGTTTTTGTATGTGTTTTGGAAACTCGATTGCGAAATCCTTCCGACACCCAAAGTTTTTGGAGGATTTCGGCATGCGCGCGCGACGTAGCACGCGTGTGCACTTCGTCCCATTGTTTGCAAGGGATTCGTGAACACAAGTCTTATGTTAGAACAAAAGGTGTCCCCGCGTACCGTTTTTTACAGAAAGGAACCTCAGGGGGGTCGATACCGGTTCCCCTGGGATAATGTAACTTCATATTTCGGATGGGCATGTGGTCAGAATCCTACATGATTCACATACCCGAAGGGGGGGCCGATAACGCCGGGAGGGGGGGGTAGAGTCTATTCTCTTTTAAGAAAGGGGAATCTATGTTGTGCATTCTTGGGCGGCGACGGGGCGGCGACGGCGGCCACGTGGCCGCCAGACCGACACGAAGGCCGAGAGCCCCTAAGTGCAAACACGTTTTTTCGGGGGAGGGAAAAGCGGCCCTCGCCGCCCGCCGCCTCGGCGCAGAGCAGCCCGCACGCGGGCGCACCGCCCTGCGCCGCCAGCATCGAGGACTGCTCCATCACGTCCAGGGACTGGTCCACGTCGGGCGACTGCGGCATTCTCCTCCTCCTCCTCCTCTTCCACTGGAATTTGGGAGCCCCTCCACCACGAGGCCGCGGGCCCCCCCCCTCTCGAAAGTCGTCACTAGCTGCAGAAGAGGGGGTGCTGAGTTCATGACGATGACGAACGATGAATGGTGAACGGGGGGGCTTTGTCTGGCCACGGCGAGCCTCGGCCACGAAGAGATTCCCCCACCCAGGTCTGAAAGACGGCCCGAAAGCCCACCCTGAGCCTAGGTTGGTCCTTCTTTTAGCTTCTTGGCTAAGCGGCGGGTTCGAGGCGTCAAGGGTTCAGCGTTGGTGTCTGGCACCGCATGGATCATTCAGCCTTGCGAGATCGTGGCTTCCAGATATCGCAGATCCTTCGATATCCGTTGATTCTGTGCCACTGGCGGCGGTCAACCTTGGACCCCCGTGGTAGGTCGCCGCCACGGCGACACGACTGCGAGGCAGGGGGTTATACAGATCCAACTCCTAAGGAGCCGATCTTCAAGGAAGGCGGATATAGATCCGCCGACCTCCTCGGGGGCCAACAGGCTGCGTGGCGGAGGTGCTCCAGTTCTCTGCGACAGCAACTCCTCGTACATGAAATCAGGGTCGTGTTCCCCAAGCCACAATCCCTTTTAAATTAGCCATGCTCTCTCTTTCTGTCGCTCTCTCTCTCTCTCTCTCTCTCCCTCTCTCGCTCTATCTCTCTCTCTCTCTCGTTGTTTTTGTTTGTTTTTTGTTTTTTGTTTTTTTTTTTCTCTCTCTCTCTCTCTCTTTCCCTCCTTTCTCCCCCCTACAAGCCACACTCCTTCGTAACTTACGCCGATCTCTCGCCCCCGAGGCCACACCATCTTGTAAGTTACGACGGGCTCGCGCTCCCGGAGCACCAATCCCTTGTCATCACATTCGATTCGCACTCCGTCAGACACAATCCTTAGAAAATTGCGCCACGCTCGCACTCCCCAAGCCAAAACCCATTGAAGCTTACACCATATGCACCCTCTCGAGGCCACTCTCCTGCGTAAGCTACACAAGCCTCACACTCCCCAAACGGTACAATGCGTTACAGGCATTTCGTGGAATTGCGTGTTTAGAACATATTGTGAGAAACTCCTCTGCAAGCCATCAGGCGGAATTCGAGTTTCTCAAAATTCCGCTTGTCGCCGCGGCCGAATTTTGAGAAACTCCTCTGCGGGCCGAGAATCAAGCGGAATTGGAGCTTCCCAAAAAGGCTTCAACCAAGCAAATCTGAAAAACTCAGCGGTTTTCAATGAGAGGGGACGAGGGGACGGAATTTCGAGAAACGCCTGCATGGTCAATTTCCAGGCCGCGCAAGAGTTTCTCGAAATTGCGCCCACCCCCCAACACGCACGCACCACACACCACCGCGCACACAGGCAAACACACACACGCGCACACACACAGACACAAGAACACACACACACACACACACACGCACACACACGCACGCACGCATGCACGCACACACACACACACCCACACCGCCGCCCCCGCGGGAATTCCGAGAAACTCCCGCGTCGTCAGTTTCCAGGCCGCGCAGGAGTTTATCGAAATTTCCCCCCTTTCAACACGCACCACACGCCACAGCGCACACGCGCAAACACACACACACACAAACACACGCACACACACACATACACACAGACACACACACACACACACACACACACACACACACACACGCTGCCCCCCCCCCCCGCCCCCCCGCGGGAATGCGGAGAAACTCCTGCGTCGTCAGTTTCCAGGCCGCGCAGGAGTTTCTCGAAAGTGCGTCCCCCCCCCGAACAACACGCACCACACACCACCGCGCACACACGCACACACACACACACACACACGCACACACACATGCACACACACACACACACCGCCGCCCCCGCGGGAATTCCGAGAAACTCCCGCGTCGTCAGTTTCCAGGCCGCGCAGAGAGTTTCTCGAAATTGCGCCCCCTCCCCCTCCCACCCCTCAACACGCACCGGACACCACCGCGCACACGCGCACACGCACACACACATTCACGCACACGCACACACACACACACCCACACACACACCGCCCCCTCCGCGGGAATTCCGAGAAACTCCCTCGTCGTCAGTTCCCGTGGCCGCGCAGGAGTTTCTCGAAATTGCGCCCCCCTTCAACATGCACAACACACCACCGCACACACACACACATACACACACACACACGCACACACACACACACAAACACACACACACACACACACCGCACGCCACCTCCCAGCGCGGAGGGGGGAGGAGAATCCTAGAAACTCCTGCGTCGTTAGTTTCCCAACTACGCAGGAGTTGCTCGACATCCCGTCTCCAAGAACCACGCCAACACACAAGCACGCACACACACAGAGCGGGTGAGGTGGCGCTGCAGGCGTTTCCTGATAATGCCCCCTATGGCGCATTAGGTATTTCGAGGGCCCTGGGATATCACATTTTCGACGCGGGAATCCCCATGTGCATTTCATTTCCTGGCACGTCCCGCTGTGAGCGTCTGGCTGTGGATGCATGGGTGTGAGAGCGAATCGAATAAACGACGGGTACGACGACGATGACGGCGGCGGCCACGATGAGGGACGTGCAGCCACCCCTGGCAGCTCCCCCTGGGGGTGCTACAACTAGCGCCTCGCATGAGACATCTGTTCTGAAAACAGAGGGGCCTGGGTGGGCGAGCAAACAAATCGGCTGAAACAGTCCCGCAATCTGGGCGCGAACGGGCCCGTGCAACCACCCCTGGCGGCTCCCCCTTGCTGTGCTAGAGTCAGCACCTCGCCTGAGACCTCCTCAGCGTCCGCGAAACCAAGTGCGCATGAGTCTGAGTGAAAACAGGTAGTGTGTGTGTGTGTGCGTGTGCGAGACCTGGCCAAGACTTGCGACCTGGCACGGTCGACCGCTGCGTCGCGGCACCTTGAACCGAAGAGGCTTCACTCTCTCTCTCTCTCTCTTCCGCGCAGCCTCGGGGATCTTCTGGCCCGGGTCAATCCAGACCCGGGTCAGCAAGAAACCAAACAACTGCAATGCAAGAACAAAAAACTGCAATGCAGCTCTCCGCAAACCCGGGTCGGCCACTATGCGCGGCCGCCTCGCGGCCACGAGCGGCTCGCTAACCCGGGTCAGCCAGAGGTGCGGCGAAGCGCAGCTGCGAGAGGCCTCTGGGAAACCGCCGAGAACGTCCGCAGACCTCGAGCGACGCCCTCCGGGAGGAGGGAGCGGTGCCGGGAGGTGGGGCGAGGCGGGCGCCTCTGGCCGCGCCGACGATGCCAACAAGAGATTTGGCGATCCGCCAGTCTCCGAATCAGAACTGGTGGGACTGTCGATCGACCTCCTCCTCCTCCTCCTCCTCCTCCTCGTCCTCCCCTCCTCCTGCACCCTCGCGGGCGTGAACAAAAGCACCCAGCCAATCCAGCTCCAACACAACCTACCAAACGCCCTGGACGTGTCTACTCCCATGGGGTGATTCCGCATAACCACCTCTGCGGGTTCTCTCCGAGTTCTCCTTTTTTCCTGGACTGCCTGGTTTTGAAGGGGGGCTCAGGGATCGGGAGAGAGAAATCGCCTGCGACCTCAGAACTCGAAGACGGCGGCGAAGACATCGACGACGATGGCGGCGTGACAACGGCGACGACTCCGACGACGACGACAACGGCGACGACGGCTTCGACAACGACAACGGCGGCGGCAACGACAACGGCGGCGGCAACAGCGCCGGCGGCGGCTGCGCCGATGGCGGCGGCGAATACAACGACGACGACGACGACGACGACGACGACGACGACGACGACTTCGACCACAATAACGACGACGATACCCGCCCACTTCGCCTTCGATCGAACCCCCTTTCTGGGGAATATCTTCCTTGTCGGCCACTGAATGCGGCGCGAGGAACTCTCGAGCGAGAGCGCCGTTCCTGAGTTCGGGGACCTCTCTGGCCAGGCCATGGGCTCTCAGAATACATATCGAGAAATATCGAACGGGAACCCTTGTCGCTGTGTCTGGGCCTCCACCAAGTTCCCTGAGTTACGAGAGAGTCTCGAGTGGGAGCGCCACTCTTGAGCTCGGGGGCCTCTCTGGCAATGGCTTCGGCGAATACATCTTGAGGAAGTATCGAACGAGATCCCTTGTCGTCGTAGTTGGGCCTCCACCCATTTGGCTGAATCATGAGGATGTCTCGAGCGAGAGCGCCGTTCCTGAGTTCGGGCGCCTTCCTAGCCAGGGGCTCTTGGAGTAAATCGTGCGGAAGTATCGAGCAGGAGCCCTTGTCGTCGTGGCTGGGTTTCCGCCAACTTGATCGAATTGCGAAGACGTCTCGAGCGAGAGCGCCGTTCCTGAGTTCGGGAGCCTCTCTGGCCAGGGTGTCTCGGGGTAAATGTGAAGAAATATCGATCGGGAGCCATTGTCGTCGTAGCCAGGCCTCCAAGGGCACACTTTTACACTCAAGCCAACGCTCGCGCGGGAGCCTTGTTTTCAGAGAAAATGTAACCAGCGTCGAGGCGAGAGCGCGCGGAACCGTTTCCGGAGGTCAACAATAAGTTATTTCTTTAAACAGTCATCAAGGATGGTGACGACGACGACGACAACGACGGCGACGACGACTTCGACGACGACGACGGCGGCGACGACAGCGGCGGCTGCGGCAGCGGCGGCGACGACGACGACGTCGACGTCGACGGCGACGGCGACGATGACGACGACGACGACGACGGCGGCGACGACGGCGGCGGCTGCGGCAGCGGCGGCGATGACGACGACAACAACGACGTCGACGACGACGACGACCACGACTTCGACAACGACGTCGACGACGACGACGATGACGACGATGACGACGACGTCGACGACGACGACGGCGGCGACGGCGGCGGTGGCGATGACGTTGACGACGACGACGACGACGACGTCGTCGACGACGACGACAACGACGGCGGCGCCTCCGGCCGAGCTGGGGGCGACGGCGCGCTGTTGGGCGCCAGCGGGTTCCCCGCGGGCTCCCCGCGCCGTCCGAGGAGCGGCGACTCCTGCCGGGCTCATCGCCGCCGTCGTCGGAATCTTCGCCGCCGCTGCCACCGCCGTCGAAATCGTCGTCGTCGTCGTCGCCGCCATCGTCGCCAGCGCAGCCGTCGCCGCCGTCGAAGGCGTCGTCATCGAAGTCGTCGTGCCCGTTGTCGTCGCCGAAGGCCTTGTGGCCTTTGTCGTCGTCATCGTCGTCGTTGCCGTGCGGGAGTAAGACGGAGAATGATGAGGATCATGATAGGGAAGGGGGCAGAGGAGGAGAGGAAAGGAAGAGGGGAAGAACGGAGGAGGGCAGAGGAGGAGGACGATGGAGGATGAGGAGGACAGGAAACAGAAGAAATAGAACTCGTTCCTAACCTTCGGCTGCCAAGGGGGGCATTCCCAATCAGGGAAGGGGAGGTCGTCGGAAATCGCTCCAGGATGGAAAACAGGGCCAGGACCGGATGTCGGCCGAGGGATGCAGGCGAGGAAGGGAGGAATCGAGGGAGGAGGATCGAGCGGCGAAGCTCGAGGATCGGGGCTGGAACACGTTCCTCCTGCATGGGCATCCGGGCGGCTTCTCGTCGCCACCGCTGGATTCCCCTGCAAATTCTCCTGGAAACGCACCCCTGGACAAGTCAGGGGGTCTACGCTTGAGGGATCGGGAGGACGGGGAGAAGCTGGTGGAGGGCGGGCGGGACGAGGAAAGGGAGGAGGAGGAGGAAAGGGAGGAAGGGGAGGATCTGGGCCTCCGTGGGCCGCCGCGGGGTTGTCGTCGTCGGAGGCGGGGGGAGGGGAAGGAGGAGTACACCCTGCGAAATGCTTAAGAAATCATGGGTTAAGAAATTCATAGTCTCAGAACTTCAATAAAAACCAAACATTTCTATTAAAATCTTGGGATTTACATTGAAACGTTAAGAATAATCGAGACTCTGGCCGAAAACTTGGGTTTTCTTAAGCATCGCCTAAGGTGTAGGCGTTCGGAGGTCCTTGCAGATTTCTCAGATCGGCACGGGGCCCCCTGGCGGCGCAAGAGGCGCCTCACCCGGCACTCTTCGCGCGCCAGCGAGGGTGGCCCGGCGCCGACCCAAGAGATCTGCGCGGACCTTCGGAACTGTATGCGTATGCAGGTTTCTGTTCTTCCAGGTAGTGGGGAGGAGGAAGAGGAAGAGGGCGAGGGGAGAAGGAAAACGAGGAGAACGAGGAGGAGGAGGAGGAGGAGGAGGAGGAACGAGAAAGGAAAAGCAAGGACGAGGGAGGGAGGCAGCGAGTTCCTGGAGTCTTTCTTATGGGGGGTTAGAAGGCTGACGGCCGATCCAACGAGTCTCTAGGGCGGATGATCCAACATAGGGGGAGAAAGAGGAAGAGCCAGAGGAGAAGGAATCGGAAGAATAAGATGGGGATGCCGAGAAGGACGACGACAAGAAGGAACTCGAGGAGCGATGGGAGCGCATGCCCCCCCCCGAGAACAGGGAATGCTCCCCTTGCAAACCATCCGCCTTCGCCTCTGCCTGTCCCACTTCCTCATTCATGTTAGTTGTTCCTATCCATTAACTCCCTCCTCCTCCTCCTCCTCCTCCATGCTCGGCCTCCTCCTCCTCCTCCTCTACCACTTCACCCTCCAACTCATTGCTACGCATTCTCCTTGTGACGGATGGAGGCGTCGACATACGTCTAGGGAAAAGACGAGGCAGCAGCAGCAAGACAAGAGTTAAATTATTGCTTGACATTCCGCCTCTATCTTCTGCTCCGTTGTTCCTCCTCCCTGATGTCGTGTCTTCCTCTTCGACCTCATCCTCCGCATCCTCCTCCCCCCCTCCCCTCCGTAACCATTTTGGCTCAAGCTACGGCTGCCCTCCCCTGGCTGGGCGCGGGCGGAGTGTGCGCGCGCGATGGTGCGGGCTGGGCGCGCGAGGGGCCCGCTGGTGGGACACGGGCTGTGTGTCGCACACTGCGACACGGTGGCTGCCGCCGCGGACCTGATGCTGCGCCTGGCGGACGGCGGCGGCCCGGAGGGCGGCTGCGCCCTCGAGAGCTACGAGCAGGTCTTGCACGGCGCAGGGCGGCGCCTCGCCCTGGGCCGTAAGGCCACGTCGGAAGAGGTACGGCGTGCCCTCGCAAAGGAGCAGCCCGCCTTGGCGAAGCGGTGGGCGGCGCTGCGTGCGGGCAGACGCTGGGCAGCCCACCCGGACTCCAGTCTGATCGCAGAGGTCGGCGCGGCGCTCGTCACGCTCGCGGCGACCAATTCGATCCCAATCAGCTCCACTTCGTGCAATACGTGCGACCCGTCTCTATCATGGACGTCTTCGAAGACACCCAAGAAGATGGTGGCGGTGGACTCCGAGGACGAGGAGGAGACGATAAGGGTCGACAACGTGCTGAAGTTGGAGGAGGTCCTTGAAGAGAAGGGGAAGGAGGATAGCCAGAAGACAAAGAAGGTCAAGGAGGTTCCCCACGTGCTGGAGCAGCTCAACGTGTACGTGGACTCGATGTTGCAGCAGAAGGAGCTGGTGATCGCCAAGCTCCTGGGGGAGCTCGCCAATGCCATTTCGGCCTCGGCGAGGGTCTCGATCGAGATCGACACGCGGAAGGCCACGGCGACGCGGCAGCACGGCGAGGCCCAGAACTTCATGGAAGAGTTGGTCATCGGCGCCGAGGTGGTGGTCCCCAAGGGCGTGGCGCGCCAAGGCAGGATGCTCATCGAGGCGGCCGTGGCCGACCAGGAGATCGAGAAGAGGGTGAAGTCGCCGCAGGTCGCGGACGTCGCGGAGACGGATGACATTGGCGAGACGATCGCCAGGAAGCATGAGGTCGTGAATCGTGCGGCCCTCGACGTCGAGCAGGCCAGGATCGTCTTGGCGCAGGCGGAGGCCAGGCTCGACGGGGCAGCTGTGGGGAGGTGGTCGAGGTCCCTTCGGCCTCGAAGGAGGACGAGCGGACGGCACCTCGTGGGTGAAGCTCGGCCAACCCGCCCGAGACGTCGGCCGCGTCGTGAGTGCCGCGGGGGGCTTGTGCCCTCCTGCGGCACTCCTGGCTCGGCGCGGAGGCTCGTGCTCCTCCTGCGCCTGACGCGCTCGCGGAGGCTCGTGTTCCTCCTGCGCAGCGCCCGAGCGGCTGCGGAGGCTCGTGTTCCTCCGCGGCTGGGATTTAGGAGCCACATGCGTGGCAGCGCAGCAGAATCCAGCTGAATCCTCCTCCCCCTCCCCTCCCCCTCCAGTTCGGGGTGCTGAGCAGACCCGGTGGATTCGAAGGGTCTCTTGTTGAAGTCTGCCCGACTCTTGTTCTCTCCCTCTCTCTTTCGCTTTCTCTCTCGTTTTCTCTCTCTCTCTCTCTCTCTGTCTCTCTCTCTCTCTCTGCATCTCTCTCTCTCTCTCGCACTCTCTCTCCCGCACAAGTGTTTATCTCCCCCTCGATCTCCCACTTTCTCCTCTCTCGCTCTCTCTCGCTCTCTCTATATTTTTGCATGATTTCTATCTCTCTCTCTCTTTCCCTCTCTCCCCTCGCATGCACGCACAAACGCGCACACGCAGAGGAAACGCACAATATGCAACAGAGACAAAACGACCCAACGGGATTCAATAGGAAAACACCACAGCATGACTATGTTGAAACACACTCCACAGGGATTGCACGGGAAAGCGTCACCACAAACTCCTGCAGAGAGGGAAGCGCTACAACGGGATTATGTATTATGTGGGACGGCCTCAAAGCAGGAATCATGTGGAAAACGCTACAAGAGAAATTCGATAAATCACCCCCATCGTTGGAATGTTCTGGAAACCGCACCACAAGAAATCGGTTGGAAAACATCGCAACCAGAACACGTTTGATCAAATTGAAACACTAGCATTCTGGAACGCCTCATGACTGGAACTGTTTGGAAATGCAGCCCGAAGGGACTCCAATGGAAGGCCTCACAAACAAATACCTCGTCTTACTCCTCGTCATCATCATTGTGCTCCTGCTCCTCCTCGCGAGGAGTGAGAGGAGGGAGAGAGGGAGGAGGAAGTGGCGCGCGGAATGGCGTAAGCCCATGAACTACCTGTGCGCCGCCCACACCAGACTGCAATCTCCTTCGGCCGGGAAATATCAGAGTGTTCCCGCGCCCCCCGAAAAATAAAAGTGCAGGAAACCATCGGCATGATGTGTCTCCCGCGGTGTCTCTCCCTGCGCAAAGGCGCTCCGTAATCAATCGTGGCTACCACGACTGGACGGCTTGCCTGGACGCATGCTGTCGGTCTTACTGAAACGACAGCAACCTGAGATACATATGATAATTCGCAGCAACAAAAGCCTTGCAAACAACATCCGACGGCCTCTCACTCGGAGCCACCGTGCTGAGAATATCAGACCCTCAGCTCGGATAGTGCAGACCGTGCGCCTGCACGCACCACGGTGGCCCGCTCACGCCACAGCACGTTCGGCTATGAAGAACAGTAGCAACGACAAGAGGAAGAAGAAGGAGGAGGAAGAAAAGGAGGAGGAGGAGGAGGAGGAGGAGTGATCGGGGAGGAGGTCGAGTGAGAGGAAGGAGGCGGAGGAGGCGGATGGCGCTGGAACATCATATTGGCCTGGCGAAGGACTCAGCCATATGAAATTGTGAATAATGGAGTTGTGAACATCGTCCTCGGTGAACTCCCTGTGTGGCCACGGGACGTGTGAAATCTGTGCCGTAATGGGTTCGGGGCCCGCGTCCGAGGACCGTCAGTAGCGGCTTGTGTCGAGTTCCCTATGGGGTCACGAAACGTGCGAGAGTTGTGCTGGAATGGGTGAGGGGGGCGCGTGCGAGAACCGACGTTGGGGCCTTCGTTGGAACTCCCCATACGGCCACGAAACGTGTGAGGAGTCTGCCGGAGTGGGCGCGGGCGGAGGAAGCACTCGCAAACCGCCACTGGGGCATTTAGTGGAGCCATCAATGAGGCTACGAAGCGTCTGAGGGGTCCGCCGAAATGGGCGCGGGGGACGCATGCGAGAACCGCCGCCGGGGTCTTCGGTGGAATTCCTCATGGGCCACGAACGGTGTGATGGGTGTACCGTAATGGGCGCGGGTGACGCAGGAGAGAATCGCATCTGAGGCCTCCCATTGCGCTCCCTGCGAAGCGTGGGATGGCTCCGCTGGAATGGGTGCGGAGGGCGCATGCGAGAAACGCCACTGGGGCCTTGGGTGGAGCTCCCTATGGGGCCTTCGGGGAAGTTCCTTATGGGGCCACGGAACGTGTGAGGGGTGGCGGAAGGCAGGGGCAGGGATGGCAGGGAGATGAGGGGGATGAGGAGAAAGAGGAAGAAGGAGGAAGGAGTAGGAGGACGCGCCTTGAAGGCCACTGGCAGGCCGCTGGCAGAAGCGTACACCCAAAGCGGGCTTGTGCGTCGCATACGACCTCGTTTCAGAGCGTCGTTTTTCCTCCAGGCTCGCTGTGTATGCACGGCGGAGCTTGTCATGCCGAGCCGATCCGAGTAGGAGGACGCGGGGCGATGTCTATTCAAAGCGAGGTCCGAACTCCACAGGATGTCTGGGAGCAAACACAAGGAACATCAACA
The DNA here is from genome assembly GCA_963575745.1 of Prorocentrum cordatum. Lineage (NCBI taxonomy): Eukaryota > Dinophyceae > Prorocentrales > Prorocentraceae > Prorocentrum > Prorocentrum cordatum. The sequence continues at coordinate 344,633 of CAUYUJ010015593.1, read as the reverse complement.
CCAAACAAAACACGTCACTGATAACAACAACAACAACAACAACAACAACAACAACAACAACAACAACAACAACAACAACAACAACAACAACAACAACAACAACACCAACGACAACGACAACACCAACAACAACAACAACAACAACGTTTAGGACAAACGGTGAACACACACACACACACATACAAACACTCCCGCAACTAATGCGGGGTTTCCGTTCGGACGTATTCCTTCGGAATGTTTCCCGTAAGATAGTTGTTTGGCTTTCTGCGTTGTTGTTCCAATGGTTTTCCTCGCGCTTCTGCCGCCGACGCGTCAGATTCTTCGGTTTGTTTAGCTTGGTGCGTTTTTCTCATTTCCATCGCGATCCTCGTCCCCCTTCCCCCTCCTCACCCTCCTCCTCCTCCTCTTCCTCCGCCTCCTCCTCCTAACCTTTGTTTCTGTCCTCCTCCTCCTCCTCCTCCTCCCTCCTCCTCCTCCTCCTCCTCCTCCTCCACCTGGCGGTACCAGAAGCAAACAGTCCTGGCATAGAATGGCAAACAAAGGGGCAGTGCAAACAATACCTCTGTAATGTGCTACACGCACGCCGCCCACATCGCACACTCATAAGTGCGGTTCCCCCACTCGACGTTGTCCGTTACTAGCCGTCGCCAAGCTCCCCACTCCATGCCTATACAGAATCGCCTGAGCACGCCTTCCAATGTCATGCATCTGCGCTGGGAAAAACGCAGTAGAGGCCCTGGGCCGAGCCGGCCACCGCAGCTGACCTCAAAGAGTCGCGCCACGCGGCGACTGGGCACGTTGTATATGTTTCGCGATGGAGCCGCTCTGGCCCCGCCCCTCTCTCCCCCTGGCGACGTCGCGTTTCGCGCCTGCACCGTCCGAGAACGCTTAGAAATAGCCGCCAACAGCGAGGATGGTAGATAATCCAAACATCGCAATAAAGTGACGATTGGAATTTTCGCCCCGTTCTGTCACAGTGGGGCTCGTCGAGTGAGCCCCTCTATCGCAGAAGGGTTCGCTCTGTGTTTCCCGCGTTATATGCAACGACGGACGACAACAAAACAACGACTGACGACAACAGAAGAGGAGAAACATGGGGTGGATAAAAAAGAATGCGCCAAAGCAGGAGACAATAATAACAGAAAGCAGGATCTATGTTTTTTGTTCGGTCCCCGCTCGGGCAGCGATCTCCGAACTGAAAGGCGCGCGCGAACCGCCGCCGCTCACGTTTATACGGCGCCGCCCCCGCTGCTGCGGAAAGGGCGTTGCGCGGCCGCGCGGCCCCCCCCGCTGCCGCGGAGGGGCGGCCCCTGCGCCGCGGCTCAATTAAACTCAGCAAGCGGAATGTTCACGGTCGCGGGGTCGTCGGCCTGGCCGCAGCGCCCCCGAATAGCCTCTCGAGCCCTTTCTGGCAGCGGTATTGCCGCAGGAGCGGGAATGCGAATGCACGCGCCCTCGCCATGCGCTGCGGTAGCGGGGCCCAGCACTGGAAGGGGCGCCTTGGCGCGGGGTGCTGGAGGGGTGACTTCGGCAGCGGCGCCTGTCGGCTGCGGCCGCTCGCGCTTGTCGCCGCACATTCTGTCCCGCCAGTTCGAAGGGCCCTCCCACCAGTTCCTGGAGCTCTCCCACCAGTTCGCGGAACTCTCCCACCAATTCCTGGAGGCGCCCCTCCACTGCAGCCGTGGCCACCGCTGCTGCGAAGACCGGCGCGGTGTCAGCGCTTGTTGCGGCCCCTGCCCTCCAAGGAGATGGCCGCCGCGAGCGCTGCCGCCACCTTGGGGTCGCGAAACGTTTCTATGCCAATTCCCCATCCTACCCCTTGTTCGCTAATGTCGTCCCCGCCCCCATCCTCACCGTCATCCCTCCTCAGTTTGCTTCGTCGTCATCTTCATTAGCATCATCATCATCATAATTTCTCTCTCTCTCTCTCCCTCCCTGCCCGCCCTCCCTCCGAGCTCCCCCGGCCCCCCCTTCCGTCGCCCCTCTGCTGCCCGCCCCGCCGCCGCGACCTCCCATCGCCAACTGCAAGTCACTCGCCGCGCTCGGCGTCGTCGCCGCGCCCGCGCTGCTCGGGCACCGCCGCTGTTGCAGGCGCCGCTGCTGCGGCGCCGCGGTCGGTTCCGCCCACTCTCAGGGCGCGCGTCTCCGCCTTTCGCTTCGCCATGTTCTGCCCCCCTGCTTCGGACCGCTGGCAGGCCACGCGCATTGAGAACATCAGAGGGTCGTGGGCGCCGCCGCGCCAGCGCCCATCCACCTCCGCGACCTCCACTTCGGGTTTCTTCTGCTTCGCGCGGGCAAGGATGTGAACCCCCGCCATGTGAGGAAAATGAAAATCCCCTCTAACCTCAGCCTCCGCGCGCGTATGTTTCTCTTGTTCTTTCGCGTCCATTGCTCGGGCCGGTCCCCCCATCGGCGTCGAGGGATCCTCGAAATGCTTGCGAGCGTTCTTTTTCGGGTAATTGTAATCGCGCGGCGCCCCGGGGCCTCCTTCTTTTTGGTCACGCCAATGCGTCGGCCCTCCAGCAGAGTTGTTGGATGCCGCCGCTGCTGCGGAGGCCGCCCCCGCTCGCGCCGGCCCCCGCTGCCGCGGGGGCATCCCGCCTGTCTCTTTTCTACGGAGAGAACATCTATACACCACCACCATGTTCTGCGAAGAATCAAACTAATGTGTTTTGCATGATCCTGCGCGCCACATGCAGGCTCGCCACGACCGCAGCGACCCCGCGAGACCCGCTGAAAAAAAATGAAAAAAAATCCGGTGCAGGGTGTATATGGTTCCCTGTGGCTTTTTGACGTATACACCATAGCCCTTTCCATGGTGTATATGCAATCCTCGTTGCTGTTGGTTTAACGGTGTACACCATAGGTTTCGGAAACAGTTTGTTGTTCACCGGGCGCCCTCTTTGCGCATGGTTTTTCTGCAACGGGCGCGCAAGCCTGTGCGTTAGTAAAAGAGAGCTGGATTTCATTCGCGATGAATTTACCCCTGCACGGTGGCGGTGTATAGAAACATTATACGGACGTTCTTGTAGTTGGCCTGCCCGATCACAGACGGCCGCTTGCCGAGCAAACCAGCCGCGCCTCGGTCGCGCAAGGCGCTCGGCGGCCGCAGAACCTTGCGAGAACGACGGCGCCGCAACAGTCTAGGCGCGGGGCGCCGCCCATCCCGCGCCAGCAATAGAGCGCCGCCGTTTCCAGCTCCGCGCCCAGGGCGCGCAGGCTCGGCGCGGCCTGCGCGAGCGCCGCATTGAAATCGACCGCGAGGATATCGACGCGGTTATCTTGCAGATTGGCCGCCGACCATGGCCGCCGCGTTTTCGCCGCTGCCTTGCAGCGCCGAGGCTTTGGCGGCGTCGCGGCGCAGATGCACCGCGCGCGCCGTCGCCCCCGAACTACAGGCGGCGCAGGTGCCGTCGAAGGACACCTTTGCCATGATCCAAGCGAAAGCTTGGGCAGCGCGGCCGCCCTTGGTCTCGCGGGCGCCGTCGACGCGCCGCCCCCAGTGGGGCAGCTCAATGCGATGGGCCAGGTTGGCGCGCGCAGCGACGCGCGGGGGCGACTTCTCCTTGCCGCGCAAGGAAAGGCGTTCAAACTCTGTGCGTTGCTGCAGCTTCGCGCAGTTGCCAGCGGCCTCTTTCTGCGCCCCCTTCGCGCCCCCCCCCCCCCCGCCTTTGCTGCCTCGGAGGCGCCCGCCCCCCGCGGCGCAGGTTGCCCTGCCCCTGCCTCTGCAGAATGGCACCCGTGCTTTCCTCGCATTCGGCGAGGCGAACGACGGGGGCAGGGCCGCGGCGCAACTGCAGCTCAATTCCCTGATGGTGGTCTGAATTTTTGCGCTCGCTCGGCGCGGTGCCCCAGTTCCCGGACATCACCGAGGAGTTGCCCGCGTTTGCGCGTCGAGGCAACCCCGCGCCCCCCCCCCCCCCCCCTTCGCTCGCAGTGGAGCGGCGGCGGGGCGGCGCCGCGGAAGGGCAAGCGGCGCCGCTCCGCGATAGCTGGCGGCGCCCCGCCCCAAGTCGGGAGTTTCTTATTGAAGCGCTTCGTCTCCGCTGTCGACGATGGAGTCGCCTGGGCGAGCGTTTCAAGTGGGCGACATGTGCAAACCGCGTCTCTGGCGATTGGATCGCCAGAGGGCCTGGCCCCCGCTGCTGCGAGGGCGCGGCTGGGCACTGCAGCCCGGTCGCCCCGTCCAAGGTTCTTGGTCTTTCTCGACGCGTTGCCAGACTTCCCCCCCTTCAGTCGCGAGCTCCACTTGGGCCGTTGCTCGCTTGTGGGGCCCCGCGCTGGTGCGGAGCCAGGTGGTTTGCTCGTCGCAGTCGGGGTCGCCCTCGCGCGCCGCGCCCGCCCTGGGCGGAAGGCGCCGGCGCGCGCGGATCCCCCGCGGCCGAAACGGCCATGGGGCGAAGAGGAACAAGCGCAGCGCGGAGGGGGAAGGGGGGGGAATTCGCGATGGGAACAGCGACGGCAGGAGGGAGGGAACTAGAGGAACAGCGGCGGCGTGAAAAGGGGGGGCGGAGCAGGGGGGGCGGGGCGGGGGGGGGGGGGGCGGTGCAGGGGGGGGAAGGGCGGGGCGGGCGGAGTGCCGCCGCCGCCGCTAAGCCGCCGCCGACGTCTGTCGGTCTCCGCCTCCCCCTCCTCCGCGCGGAATCTGCGCGGGGGGAGGGGGGGGGAGAGGGGGGGGAGGAGGGGGGGGGGGGGGAGGAGGAGGAGGAGGAGGAGAGGAGGGAGGAGGAGGAGGAGGAGGAGGAGGAGGAGGAGGAGGAGGAGGAGGAGGAGGAGGAAGAGGGGGAACGAGACGAGCTGGGGGGGAAGGGGAGGGGGGATATAGGGCCTGGCGGATGAGAAAGCGCTCCAAACCGCGCGCACGCTACCGCGCCGTCTCGCCCGCGCCCCTCACTGCACTTAACCCCGCGCCTGCTTAACGAACCGCCGCCGCCGCGTCGGGCTGCGGGGGGCGCTGGCGCCGCTGACCCCGACAGTCGGCGACGCGTCTCGCTGCGCGCGAACGCGCTAGAAGCCCTCGCGCTCCCTGCCAAATACTTCTCGATGACGTTCTGCAGCCGCGTCTCAAACGCCTCCGGCCATTTCGCGCCGAAATCGCCCATGCCGGCGCTATCCCATTCCTTTCCGAAGCCATTCCAAATCTGACCGCTACGCGCTGCAGATGACCCAGGAACTAGAGCCGCCAAGCGTTTCAACGCGTCGAACCGAGTCGCTCGACCCGCCGCGACTCTGCAGCCGCGGAGGCCGGCGCCGAGTTCCGGCGAGCCAGCGTGCTTCATATTGTGCTTTATCACGATGGCTTTATCGGCATCCACGAATTTAGCTCGCTGTGCCTTTACGAGCTTGTGCAATTTCTTGACGTCGTTGCCCAGGCGGGTGATGTCTGCTCTGCGACGCGCTTCGACGTCTCGCAGCCGCTTGGACCTATCGAGCGCTGCCTCGCGAGCGCTCTCGCTCGCTGCGAGGGTCCGCGCGACCCCTGCACCTTCTCGGGCGGATTCGCGCGCTCGCCTCCGCTCTCCTGCCAACTGCGCGTCCATGATTGCGGCCGCCGCGACGTCCCCGAAAGAGCGAATGCGGTCTCGTCATATCGGACGGCTTCTCCGCATCTTCCAACTGGGCCTCCGAGGCGCCTGGCGGCGCCTGCAGAGCAACGCAGGCCGCCGATGCTTCGGCGGCGCTTGGCTGATTGCATCCGTTGCCAAATTCGCCAGCGTCGCTTCACCCCTCATCGCTTTCGCCGCTACCTTCTTCACCTTCGTCAAGCTCCTCGGCGCAATCGCGGCTTTCTGGGCCCGCGCTGTTCTCGCCTCCAAGATTGGACAATGCGTCGTCGACGCGGCCGCGGCGAGGGCGTTGGATAATCAATCGCGTGATGGCCCCATGCGTCTATCTCAGGCGGCCAGTCCTTACCTCCCCCTCAACCTCCATGCGTTCAGCTTCCTCCAGAAGTGTCCAGCCTCCTTGCAGATGCTCGCGTCCAGATCTGCATCCAGACGGTTTGCCATGCAACCCATTCCCAGCATCCCTCGGCCGCCGCCATGTGCAGAGCCATCTTGGACATTGCGCCCACCATCAAGTCGACGCAATCGAGCACGTCCAGCTTCGAAACGCACTGACCGAGACGCACGGCCGTCAAGAGCGCGGCTCCTTGATGCCGATTGTAAAGGCGAGCTCTTGATGATGGCGGAGCCCCTGGGGTGCCTTCTCGACGCAAGCGCCCCGTGTCACCCGCCTCATGCACCGCTCGCGCGCCGCGGCGCAACGCTCCGCCGGCGGCGCGGTTGCCCCCGCTACCGCGAGGGTCTTCACGCCAGCTGATCCTGTTTCATTGCGGTGGAAAAGGTAGCTGGTCGAAGTTCTCCATCTCGGGACCCACCCCAGTCGGCAGCACGCGCGCAGCGCGCGCCCTGAACACGTTGAACCAGCCTCTTTCGAAGCACTCTTCCAGCACAGGAAGCGGGCATTTGAACGTCCTGTCGGGGTGCCGCATGCTGAGACCATATCTTTTGCGCCAACAATTCCACAGCCACGGGGTCAGACCCACGGCTTTTGGTCCGCGCCCGTGCCGAATCTGCATCGCGACGCAGTCGCCCATGAGCTCCGACGCTTTGCGTTGGGACATGCTTTGCGTGAGCCTTGCGACCCTCTTCGGAGCCGCTGCGGAACTCGGCGCCCCGCTTCTGATTGCTTTCCAATCAACGCTGTGCCGAATTAAACTTGACCACTCGTAGAGTGCCTGCCGCCGCCAAGTGCACTGGCGAGGCGCGCCTCCTCATGGTTTCTCTGGCTCCCCCCCCACCTCACTCGGTGTCGCGTGTCGCGCGCACTTGGGCCCCGCTCCGCCACTGCGGAGGATTGCCGCGAGGCCATCGCATGTTTGCACCAGCGCCGCAAGCTCTGCATACGATACTGCGCTGACTTATTTGCAAGGGATCCCCAATCCCATCAATGAGAAAAATACCGCGGTCCTCCATGCGGCAAGCGGTTTCCAGGCTGCCAGCCCAAATGGCGGACGCGCTCGTCAAGCGCCCCCATTATCTCCATCCTCGGCTGTTGGAGCCCTGGCACCAACGGGCGCGCCTTTTTAATATTTGGGAACTGTGCTCTCGGAGCCGCGGTTGCGGCACCTCAAGAGCTGCTCCTCCCACTCTGCGGGCAGCGTCTGTTTGGCTATGTCCAGGGCACGTCCGGCTTCTCTCGCGCCAGTCCACCGCTGGCTTACGCGGGCGAGCTCTTCGCTAACCGCGGGCGCCGCAATCTCAACCACTCCCTCTTCCACGACCGGCGCCGCCGCTGCTGCGGTGGCAGGGGGGCCCGTGGCGCCTCCAGACTGCGGCGCCAGCTCCTCGTCTTGCAGCGCCTCTTGCAGTTCCTTCAACTCCTCGACTTCCTCGTGCGCGACTTTTTGCGCCAGCGCCATGTCCTTTAGATGCCGCTCCAAACGCAGCCTCTGCGCCGCGTAGTCGGCCATGCCCTGGCGATCGGGGCGGGCGGCGAGGCGACGGAGGGGCGCGGCGGGGGGGGTGGCGGCAGGGAGAGGGGGGCAAACGGGAGGAAGCGAATGTCACATTTAGAAAACACAGCGTGGAAAGGAAAGCGTAGAGGAGGCACACTAGGAAGATATGGGAGGCGGGGCGTTCTTGTCGAGGCTTTCTGCGAGACCCCGGCATTGAAATCTCGCCCGCCATGCGCCTGGCATTGAAATCTCACCCGCCACGCGCGACGCGCAATCCAAACCGCAGCCCCCGTCTGCGCAGGTCGAAACTACGCGCGCCCCGCGAGCAGTGTAGGACCCATCCGCCGTGGACGGGCCCCCCGTCATGTCGACCACGTCAGCAACCAATCCTGCGACGTAATGTTTGCGCATCCACAGACGGTGCCCCTCGCTGATTGGCACCCAGACTGGATGCCCTCCATCTTGCGGAACAGAGGCGCACGCGTTAGCGCCCACATCATGCTGGCGAGTCAGCTCGTCGAGCTTCCACGGCGGCAACACGCGCTTGCAAATGTCGACTCTATCGCGGCCTTCCCGAGCGCGCGCGCGCGCCTTCTGGAGAAGAGAAAAAACTACGAAGGCCAAGTAGCCAACCCACCCGCGGGGCTGCGCAGGCGTTCCACGTGTACTTCGAGCCGGCGTCATTAATCTCGAAGCACCGATGGCCCTCTTCGCGCCGCTGCTGCGGCGCGGGCAAGGCGACGTCAGCGCTAGCCACCGCCGGCGCGGCAACGGCGGCGCCTGCGCCTGCGGCCGGAAGCGCCGCCCCCGCGACATCGCGGATTGAAAGGGGGGCGGGTTTTGGAAATCCGCAGGGCCAGCGCTCTCTGCTGCGAGCGCCGCGCTCGCCGTGGGCTCCGCCATGGCAGCCTCTACTACGGAAGCCGCCTCGGCGGGGGCGTCGACGCCTGGCGCTGCGGCAGGGTGCGCCTCCGGCCCCGCCCTTCGCTGCCGCGGGGGGTTCGCCTGCTGCCGCGACGGCTTCGTCTCCTCCCGCGGGGGCTTCATCTGTTGCAAACGCAGGGTCTCCGCCTGGGGCGGCCGCGAGCGCAGGCGCCGCCGCTGCGGCGGGGCCAACATCTCCCGCTGGCCACCTATCTTCGCGCGTGACTACATGCCAAAACGCTTGGTCATCTGCCCGCCTGGCGTAGTCCACCGTTCCGTCCTTCAGGCGGCGGTCGCTGGGGCGCGGCCATTTCTGACGCCAGCAGTGGATCGTCTTGCAAATGCGCGCGCCAGAAGGAAGATGGCAAGAACCGCCGCTGCTCCGGCGCATGACATAACCATGCCCGAACAATGTGTCTTTCCCCTGCGTTACATTCAGCAGCGCCCCTCCTGGGTCTTTCTCTTCGCGCGTCTGTCCACGAACTCGTCTGATTAACGGTTATGGCCGACGCGCGGGTGCGCATCGGCTGGCCGGTCGTCGCCGGGGCCAGCTGGCGGGGCCGCTGCCGCGCCCGCGACGCCGACGGACAGCGGGGCCACCGCGCTGATTTGAGCCGAGATGATTACTGCAATCCTGAACTTCCTCTCTGAAATCTTCCTCTCCTCGCCCTCCCCCCCCTGGCCCTCTCCCGGCGCCGCTGTCTGCTTGCGTTTCGCCCCGCCTTTTCTTCGGCGCGCACGTTGCGCGTTCCATCGGCCGCGATTCCCCTCGCGGGCCGCCCCCCCCCCCCCCCCCCCCCCCTGTTCGACAGGGCGCCCGCTTCTGCCGCGACCGAAGCGGAACGGGCCGTTGAAAAGATCGGCGCGCCCGCTGCGGCGCGCGCCGGCGAGTGGGCCGTCGAGGACTCACTGCGGCACTTCCTGCGCTATGGCTCTCTGCGCCAAGCCCCCCAGAAACGCGAAGAGCGCGTCCTTCTTCTGACGGGAGGGGCCCCTGAGCGGCTCGGGGAGCTGCAGCAACGCCGCGCCTGTCTCCCATTTCCCCTCGGTGATGTCTTGTGCTCTCGATGCCCACTCTCGCCCTTTAAGCGGCCCGTCTGTCGCCTCCACTGCCCGCGCCCCCCGGGGGCACCACCTTGCGGTCCGGGGGCGGCCCGTGCCCGCGACCTCGCCTGCCTCCCCGCTCTCGGGCTCGGGGCCGCGCCCCCCCCCCCCCCGGCGCCCGCCGATGAAACATGCTTCAGAAGCCGCGGGAAGTCCAGGGCCCAAGCGAAAAGCTGGCCAATCCCTGTTCTCGCAAAGGAGCAACTCTGTCTCTAGCGAGGGAAACATCGGCGCCTTCGCGCCCGCGACGGTGCTTCGCAGTTCGCGCTTTAATTTTTTGCGTAATATTCCATCATCACATGTCGGAGGTGAGAGGGCAAGATCGAAGTGGAAGGGAAAGCCCCCCTACCGGGAAATCGATGTCGGTTTCGTGTTCGTGCGCGCCGCGCGCGCGGGCGAGGCGAAGCTGCGTGGGCGGGCGGAAAGAAAGTCTCCTGTGGCTGAGGCGCGGCCGGACCAAATGTGTCTCTTCCGGGCGGCCGGTGGCGCGCGGTGTCCCGCCGGTGCCCCGCTGGTGCCCCGTCGGTGTCCCTGTGGCTGAGGCGCGGCCGGACCAAATGTGTCTCTTCCCAGCGGCCGGCGGCGCGCGGTGTCCCGCCGGCGCCCCGCTGGTGTCCCGTCGGTGCCCCTATGGCTGAGGCGCGGCCGGACCAAATGTGTCTCTTCCGGGCGGCCGGTGGCGCGCGGTGCCCCGCTGGTGTCCCGCTGGTGCCCCGTCGGTGTCCCGTCGGCGCCCCGATGATGATGTGGATGATTATGATGATGGTGGTGATGATGATGGTGATGATAGCGAAGATGATGATGATGATGATGATGATGATGATGATGTTGGTGTTGTTGTTGATGATAATGACGTCGATTGTGAGATCGATGGTGACGTCGATACTGATACAGAATGTGAGATCGATTGTGAGATCGATAGTGAGATCGATTGTGAGATCGATAGTCAGATCGACTGTGAGATGATGATGGTAATGATGATTATGATGATGATGGTGCCGAGTGAGAATTGCCGAGAGAAAATCGATAATGAGATCGATTGTGAGATCGATAGTGAGACCGAATGTGAAACCGAATGTGAGATCGATTGTGAGATCGATTGTGAGATCGATAGTGAGATCGATAGTGAGACCGAATGTGAGACCGAATGTGAGATCGACTGTGAGATCGATTGTGAGATCGATAGTGAGATCGACAGCGAGACAGAATGTGAGACCGAATGTGGGATCGATTATGAGATCGACTGTGAGATCGGTAGTGCGATCGATAGCGAGATCGATAGTGATATCGATAGTGAGATCGAATGTGAGATCGATTGTGAGATCGATAGCGAGATCGATTGAGTGAGACTTTGGTTCCCACTCCCCCCTTCACCTCCTTATCACCCGCAGGGTGGTCGTATAGGTATTATTCGCCCCATTCTTCTGCCTGGAAACGCCTCCGACGGCTTCTGAGAACTCCGCCATGGGACCCCGTTTCTGCCTCCGCTGCTGCGGAGGCTGTCTCGTGCTTACCTTCCGTCGGCGAAGTCAAAGCCCGACCTTTTCCCGCCTGCAAGCTTGTCTGTAAACGCTCTCGCACGTTCGCGTTATGCATGGGCACCCTCGCTGCTGCCACCCCGCCCGCCACTTTCAGCATCCACGAACGGTTCTTTGGCGCGGGCGTGAACGATCCTTCGTTCGCCCCCTCGCTGTCGGGATGATGGCGCTCATCGCGCTCTAAAGCACGTCCCGCGGCGCCCTCGTGAGAGCGAAGCGAGCCGACAGCGCCGGCGGCCTCCGTGGAGCCGAACCGACGGCGCCGGCGGCGCCCGCATCGCCCGCGGCGCCACCGCCGCCCGCAGCGCCAACGGCGCCCGCACACCCGGCGGCGCCCGCGGCCGCCCACAGTGCGGCGAGCCGCGCGCGGCGGCCGGGCAGCAGCGCGCCGCTGCCGCCGCCGCCGCTGCCGCCGCGCCGCGGGGGTCTCCGCGCCAGCGGCCATGCCGAGGCGGCGGCCGCGGCGCTCGGCCAGGCCGCGAGGGGGGAGGACCCCACGGTGGATGGCTCAACGAGCAACGAAAAACACAAATAATCCACAGCGTTTGCGGCAGAACCTGCTGGAATACCCTCAGGACCCCCGGGACAACAAAATCACCGTTAGAGAATGCGGGGTCGCCCTTCGGACGGTCGAGTTGTCGCTGGAGTTTGTGTTCTCTGTGATACCCGCGCTGCGGATTAATTGATTTTGTTTTGCGAGGGCGTTTCCAACCATCTGCAATCCGTATGCGTTCCGCCTCACAACGGGGTCGTCCATTTGACGCTGGGGTTGTCGCTGGGATGTGTGTTTGTTTTTGCTGGTTCGCTGAAGACGTTCCAACAGTGTCTGTGACTAACGTTTGCTTTTGTGTTTTCAAGGCGGAATGTCCTGGCACTCCTCTAGACGAAGCGACGGAAGCGGGGAAGCAGGAGACGTGGGAAGAGGAGGAGGAATAGGAACAGGATCACAGACGAAGTCTGAAAGAGGACGGGGAAGGCGCACACAAATGAAGAGGAGGAGGAGGAGGAGGAGGAGGAGGAGGAGCGGGAAACGAAGGAACATGAGGAGAAGGATGATACAGATGAGCGAAGACGACGAAGAACAGCGATGGAGGCAGGAGGTGAAAAGAAAGAAAATTGAAATCCACAAGACCTGCTTGGCACCACAAGCCGCCCCTCCTCGCGCCAATCGGACTATCGAACGCACCTGTTTGCCAAAAGGATGAGCAGGATACCAGGACGGGGAGGACAAGGAGAAGCGGCCTGAAGCTAAGCCATGTCCCTCTACTCCCTTTTCATGTTGAGCGAGCCTGACGAGCAACACAACGCCGCTCGCACGCGCCCAACCTGTCAAGGTCACTCCGTGTCCTCGTACACGTCCTCGTACATGTCCTCAGTGACTGGTATGAGCGCTCAGGAGGACATTGACGACTGCAACGATGTGAAGCAGTAGGTGGTGGACGACGGGGAGGAAATTAAAGGTGTGTGTGTGTGTGTGTGAATTTGGAAACCCTGGTGGTCCTCGTCGTCCGAGTATTCCTCGAACTCCTCCGCATCCAGCACCGTGTCGGCGCGAAGCTCTTGCTCGTCCCACCTGACGCGGGCTTGCTGCTCCTGTTCCTCATCCCCAGCATCCTCCTCCTGTTGTCAAAAAACAAGAGCGTTCCTGGGCAAAACTGACCTTTGCTGTGCGGCCAATTCTGGGAGATCCCCTGAGAGACCGCACCAAAGGCTACTCCAGCGAGTGGTAACCCCTACGTGTAGCCCATCGTGCTGTTGCTCCTCTGCTCATCACACTCCCCCATGTGCTGTTGCTGCTCTTGCTGTTCCACATAACTCGCCCAACACCTCCACCTTTGCCTTCTCCACCACCACCACCTCCTCGTCCTCGTGCATGTCCTCAACCTACTCCCTGCCCTCGCCCCTCAAAAGTCTGCCCCTGGACCTATCCGTGGGTGCGCTCTGGCCAGTCCCACAGGGACTCCAGCAATGGCGACGAGGGCGCTCGAGGATGCCCAGCAAAGCGCGAAACCCTCGAACCTCGATCTTCCTCCTTCTGCTCCCGCTTGCTCCCGGGCCTCCGTGCCCCCGCCCGCCCTCCAGCCCCTCCGCCCTGCGGACTGCTCGTCTTGTCGCGTGCTCCTCCTGCGCCCTGCTGCGCGCCCCCCGGGGGGCACCACATGCGAATGCCGCTGCCTCCCGCACCTCTCTGGCCGCGCGCTCCGACCAGGACTTCGAAGCGAATCCTGCCGCGGCGAGAAGGGGAGGGCAGCGGTATCGGTCTCGTGTTCCTACCCTCGTCCTCCATGGCTATGCTCTCCCCCCGATCCTCTGGATTCTGTTCCCTGGTCCGCCTGCCACGAGCCGGACCCGACTTGCCCAGCCTGTTTCTGTAAGGCGACCACGAGTTGGGATTGTACGTGCGCTTGCGCGCGTGAGGGCCGATGAACGCCCCAGTCCGCGGCCTCGGCTTCACCTCCCACTCGTCCAAGTGCTCCTCCCCGGGGAGAGGCGGAAAACCGGGGTTCCGCAGGGCGCACAAGAAAACAAATGGGGATCGAGGCTCGAGCTTGGAGGGTTTCGCGCCCTCGCCGCCACGGCTGGATTCCCCCTAGAATTGTGGTCGGAGCGCACCCTTGGGCAGGAACGGAGCCGACTGTCGAAGGGAAAAACAAGAGGCGAAGGGATGGTGGAGATGGGGAATGATGATGGAGAGGAGTGTGGAAGAGGGAAGGAGGAAACTGAGGGAGGGGGGAGGGACAGGCAAGGCTTCGCTTGGCTTGGCCCTCGAGGCAGCCCACTGGGCTTACGCTAAATTCTTGGCGTCGGACTCTCCTTCTAAGTCGGGGTCCTCGTCGCCAGCACGGATAAACTGGATCGCCTTACGCCCGAGCTCCTGCACTCGTGGGCGAAAGTCGGCCGTCAGGCCAAACGCTCGGAACACGATCTCCTTCCCAGTCCCCCCGACCCCACGTCGACTGAGACGTCGCAGTGCCGAACGGCGGGACGGGCTGGGCGGCGGCCGCCTCCTGCAAGGCCAAACGGGCCGCTGGGAGCACGCCGTGGGGGGGACACAGACGCGGCTTCAGTACAGACTCCTTTTCAGTACAGGGGGGACTGGCCCAGCTTTGTCGCCTAAGCTGCTCTCTCCCAAGACGCACACAGCAGTTGTGTGCGAGCTGGCCGAGCCGCAACAGGCCCAGAAGAGGACAAACCGAAGTCGGGAATGCACATTAACGGCCCCTGCCTATAAAACGATGCGCCGCCGTCACCAAAAGGCAGGGTCGAACTCCCCAAGCTGTGACCCCCCTTCATATTTGGAGTCCCGAAACGGTGCAGTGACAGACCGTGCGGTGACCTCGAAATCCCCCAAGACCTCACCGCACGGTCCGTCACCGCACGGTCTTGGGACCCCGGAGGCCCGTGGCCCGAGACATCCTCGGAGAACGACCTGAGTCCCAAAACCGTGCGGTGACCCCGAATCTCCACCGACTCACCGCACGGTGTGGTCACGACCCCGTTTGGGGCCCCCCCTTCATAATCAGGCTCCTCAGGAGGCTCCCAGCCGGGACCAGCCGCGCTTCCAGGGGCCCCAGATGCCCAGGCTGCACGGCGGCACGCCAGGTAGCCCCCTCTATGAGGTCCTGGTTGTCCTGGCCCTCGCTGAGGATGCGTGCCTCCGCGGCCCACGCCGCAGCCTCACGCCGCATACTCCTGGAGCCCCCGCCAGAATTCATAAACATGTGCGTCGGCCTCGTGGAGGTCAGCACCTTTCTTTGCGACCTCGTTTGCAGGTCGACTCTTCAAAACGTGTGGTACTGCCTGCATCTATGTCGGCTCTCGGGTGGTGAGCCTTGGTCTTGACGCCCGAGCGCCAGAAAATGGCCCCAAACGGGCCCATTGTTGCCCGTCACACCGCCCCCGCCTCTCCACGCGGAGTCGACTGCGCCAGGGTAGCCCGTATAGATGTCGAAAGGAGCATGGCCAGCTGCGCTCGCATATTTCGCGCAACCATCTCCAGCTGGTTGGCGCGGTGCTGCGGCTGGTGGGGCAGGCCCGTAAGCCGTTGCTGCCAAGTGGCCGGATCGATCAACCCGAACCACAACCCAGCCCGCGCGGGCCGAGCACGAACAGTCGGCCCAACGGGCCGCGCCGTCCGCGGTTAAACTGACCTGGTTCCGCGGGCCCCGCGGAGACATGCTTGCGAAACACAAGCCGTGGCCCTTTCAAACACACACACACACAGACACGCACACACGCACACACACAACAAACCACACACAGACACGCACACACACAATCACACACACACACGCGCGCACACACACAAATAAACAAGCACACAAACACGCAAACCCACACACACAGACACTGACACACAGACAGGCATAAGCACGCGCACACAAGCACATCGACACACACACACACAAACTGGACTGGACTGGAAGCGGCGTCTGTGAGGGAGGCCCTCTTACACCCGGTATCGCAATCACCAAGGACACTTCGCTGCCACATGTTTTTGTTGGTTTGCGGGGCAAGAGCGAACCTCTTCCGCCAAAAACTAGGCGGGCTACGCAGAGCTTCAATTAAGGAGGCACGGCACAAGAAGACGGGGCCTCCGGCGGCCGGAGCGGGCGGAACCCGGGGCGCAGGCGGCGCCGAAGAGTTTGCACAGGAAAAGGTACGCCGCGGACGAGGACCGGGGGCGAAGACCCAAAAGGCAAAGGAGATGGCGTTGTCGTCAACGTCGCGTCGCGAACACCAGCCTCAAGCACTGCAGAGGAGGACGCGGCACATGACCAGGTCGACGCCCAGGAGAGAGAAGAGCATCACGAAGACGATGAGCAACGTTGTGCCACCGGATGATGCGGACAAGGCCCAGAAAAAAAGAGGAGCACCACGAAGGCGATGTGCAACGTTGTGCCACCGGATGATGCGGATGAGGCCCGGGGTGGTAGTCCAATCCACGACCAGGTAATAGCCTGCTTGAGGTGCGGCCACAGACGAGTGGGCCGTACATGACCGACAGGATGTCGGTGGAGAGCAGGGAGAAAACCTGCCCTGCACCGTCCCCGCGTGAAGACGGGCAGCAGCCACACACGATACGCTGACATCCACATTGCCGAGGGCCGGGCCTGAGCCGCACAGCGCCATGGCGAGCGGGGCCGCCGAGGCGGCAGGGTGCAGCACCCGGCACCGGGCCGAAGCCGCGCAGTGCCGGGCGCTGCCGCCATGGGAGGGAGGGAAGCGAACGGGGGAGGAAGAAGCGAACAGGGAGGAGAAAGGCCGGCGCGCCACGCCGGCCGTCGTCGTGCCAGCCCGCGCCGCAGGTGCTCACGTGGGGGGACTGGGCCCCGATGGGTACAGGTAGGACACACGGTCCCAGAACGTGTTAAAGACAGGTGAGGGGGGAAGGGGGGGGCAGGTACAGCCGGAGACCAGGTGGACCAGCAAGCGGTCACTGCGCGCGGGCCATGCTCGCCTCAAGTGCTGTGGGGGTGCAGTTCGAGGGAAAAGGAGGACGCGCGGTCCCGCGACAGGTGAAGAGGGAGGGGGAAGGGGGCACAGGTGGCGGGCGTGGCCAGCGGTGGGTAAGACCTTGACCTTGCCGCGAGTTGTGGGAGCGTAGGAAGGCGGTCGTCGCGCGAGCAGGGGGGCACGCGGTCCCGAGCCAGGTGAAGAGGGAGGGGGAAGGGGGAACAGGTGTTTTTTTTTTTTTTTTCCACGGTCAGCGCAGACTAAAGACAATTTTCTGTTCCTCGCGCGGCACCGCGCCCTCGTTTCAGGGGGGCGAGACGGGGGCCCCCGGGCCACGCGGCGGGGGCGACAGCGACGGCCCCTTCGCGCGCGCGCGGAGCGACAGGTCATCGTCGTCGGATGGGGCCGCTAGATCTGTCGCGTCGCCAGGGCCGGCTGCCGCTGCCCGCCCTTCTCGCGCGTGAGGTTGGGCTCCAGCGTCACCGCCCTCTCGCTGAGCAGCGCCAAGGAAAGCTGCCACGGCCGGCCCTTCTCGGACGTGAGCCTGACCTCCAACGTCGCCACCAACGTCGCGCTGAGCATTGCCATGGCCAGATGCCACTGCCGGCCCTTCTCGCACGCGTGGCTGATCATGGCGGGCTCCAGCTTCTACACGAGCATCTCGCTCGGCAGCGTCGCAGCCTGCTGCCGCTGCCAAGGCCACCTTTTCTCGCAGGCGCTGTTCGCAGTGCCGTAGGTGATGATGTTGGGCTCCAGCGTCACAACCACGATTTCGCTCAGCAGCGCCCCTGCTGGCTGCCACTGCCAACGCCTGCTCCTCTCGCAAGCGCCGTTCACAGTGCCGTAGGTGCTGATGAGGTTGGGCCCCAGCGCCACCACCATCTCGCTGAGCAGCGCCAGGGGGGACTGCCGCAACCAGCCCTTCTCGGACGTGAGCCTGACCTCCAGCGCCGCCACTGGCCGCCACCAACATCACGCTGGCGGGCTCCAGCTTCTACGCGAGCATCTCGCTCAACAGCGTCGCAGCCTGCTGCCACTGCCGAGGCCACCTCTTCTCGCAGGCGCTGTTCACAGTGCCGTGGGTGATGATGATGTCGGGCTCCAGCGTCACCACCCTCTCGCTGAGCAGCGCCAGGGAAGGCCGCCACGGATGGCCCTTCTCGGACGTGAGCCTGACCTTCAACGTCGCCACCAACGTCGCGCTGAGCGTCGCCATGGCGGGCAGCCACCGCCGGCCCTGCTCGCGCGCGCGGTCGATCATGGCGGGCTCCAGCTTCTACGCGAGCATCTCGCTCAGCAGCGTCGCAGCCTGCTGCCACTGCCGAGGCCACCTCTTCCCGCAGGCGCTGTTCGCAGCGCCGTAGGTGATGACGTTGGGCTCCAGCTTCACGACCGCGATTACGCTCAGCAGCGCCACTGCTGGCTGCCATTGCCAACGCCTCCTCCTCTCGCACGCGCTGTTCACAGTGCCGTAGGTGCTGATGAGGTTGGGCCCCAGCGTCACCACCATCTCGCTGAGCAGCGCCAGGGAAGGCTGCCGCAAACAGCCCTTCTCGGACGTGAGCCTGACCTCGAACGTCGCCACCAACATCGCGCTGAGCATCGCCATGGCCAGCTGCCACTGCCGGCCCTTCTCGCACGCGTGGTTGATCATGGCGGGCTCCAGCTTCTACACGAGCATCTCGCTCAGCAGCGTCGCAGCCTGCTGCCGCTGCCAAGGCCACCTTTTCTCGCAGGCGCTGTTCGCAGTGCCGTAGGTGATGATGTTGGGCTCCAGCTTCACTCCCAACTTCTCGCTGAGCCGAGCCACAGCTGTCTGCCACTGCCCCTTCTCGCAGGCACTGGTCACAGTGCTGTAGCGGCTGATGTCGGGCTCCGGCTTCGCGACTGCCGCCTCGCTCAGCAGCGCCGCAACCTGCCGCCACTGCCGTCGGCAGTCTGCCGACGCATCAAAGGCTCCAGCGCTGCCGACGGCAGTCTGCCGACGCCTGCTCTTCTCGCACGTGCTGTTCACAGTGCCGTGGGCGATGATGTTGGGCTCCAGCTTCGCGACCACGATTTCGCTCAGCAGCGCCACTGCTGGCTGCCACTGCCAACGCCTGCTCTTCTCGCACGCGCTGTTCACAGGGCCGTGGGTGCTGATGACGTCGGGCTCCAGAGTCACCGCCCACATCTCTCTGTGCAGCGAGAGGGCCGGCTGCCCCGTGTCCTGGCTCGTGATGTCGGGCTCCAGCTTCACCGCCCACCTCTCGCTGAGCGGCGATGGGGCCCGCTGCCACTGCTCGCCCTTCTCGCGCGCACTGATCGGAGTGCCAGAGCTTTTGACGGCGGGCTCCAGCTTCACCACCCACATCTCGCTGAGCAGCGATAGGGCTGGCTGTCACTGCCAGCACTTCTCGCACGCGCTGTCCTGGTCGCTGTTGATCATGACGATGTCGGGCTCCAGCCTCACCACCCACACCTCGCTGGGCAGCGATGGGGCTGGCCCACCGCTCGCACTTCTCGCCCGCGCTCGTCGCGGCGCTGTAGCTCGCGACGTCGGGCTCCGGCTTCGTCGCCCCCGTCTCGCTGTGCAGCGATAGGGCTGGATGCCACTGCCCGCACTTCTCGCGCGCGCTGCCCGGGGCACGTTGGCCCACGATGGCGGGCTCCGGCTTCAGCTACCACATCTCACTGAGCAGCGATGGGGCCTGCTGCCACTGCTCGCAATTCCCGCGCGCGCTGATCGAGATCCTGTAGCTCATGGTGTCGGGCTCCAGCTTCACCGTTCACATCGCGCCGCGCAGCGGTAGGGCCCGCGACCACTGCTCGCACTTCTCGCGCGCTCATCGGGGTGCTGTAGCTCATGACATCGGTCTCTGGATGCACTGCCCACATCTCCCTGTGCAGCTGTAGGGCCAGCTGCCCGGCGCTGCGGCCCAGGATGTCGGGCTCCGGCTTCGCCGCCCACCTCGAGCAGAACGGCGATAGGGCCCGCTGCCACTGCTCGCCCTTCTCGCACGCTGGTGCTTCTTGAGTGGGTCGCTGGTAGGTCGCGGTGTTGCTGGAATGGTGGTGGTGCTGCTGTTGTCGGTCAGGTGCTGCTGGGGTCGGTCGTGGTGCAGCTAGTGATGACGTTGCTGTTGCTGGACTCGAACTGGTGCTGATGGAGTGGGTCGTTGGTTGGTCGTTGTGCTGCTGGAATTGGTGGTGGTGCTGCTGTTGTCGGTCAGCTGCTGCTGGGGTCGGTCGCGGTGCAACTGGTGGTGGCGTTGATGCTGCTGGAGTCGCACTGGTGCTGCTGGAGTGGGTCGCTGGTTGGTCGTAGTGCTGCTGGAGTTGGCGGTGGTGATGTCGGTGTCGGTCAGGTACTGCTGGAGTCGGTCGTGCTGAGCTGGTGTTGCTTGAGTGGGTCGCTGGCTGGTCGTGGTGATGCTGGAGATGGTGGAAATGCTATTGGTGCCGGTCAGGGGCTGCTGGAGTCGGTCGTGGTGCAGCTGGTGATGGCGTTGATGCTGCTGGAGTCACACTGATGCTGCTGGAATGGGTCGCTGGTTGGTCGTGGTGCTGCTGGAGTTGGTGGTGGTGCTGTTGGTGTCGGCCTGGCGCTGCAAGAGTCGGTCGCGGTGCAGCTGGGGTGGGTGTGGATGCTGCTGGAGTCACACTGGTGCTGCTGGAGTGGGTCACTGGTTGGTCGTGGCGCTGCTGGAATTGGTGGTGGTGCTGTTGGTGTCGGACAGGTGCTGCTGGGGTCGGTCGTGGTGCAGCTGGTGATGACCGGAGTGGGTCGCTGGTTGGTCGTGGTGCTGCTGGAGTTGATGGTGGCGCAGTTGGCGTTGATCCGGGGCTGCTGGGGTCGGTCGTGGTGCAGCTGGTGACGGCGTTGATGCTGCTGGAGTCGCACTGGTGCTGCAGGAATGGGTCGCTGGCTGGTCGTGGTGCTGCTGGACTTGGTGGTGGTGCTGCTGATGTCGGTCCGGCGCTGCAAGAGTCGGTCGCAGTGCAGCTGGGGTTGGTGCGGATGCTGCTGGAGCCGCAAAGGTGCTGCTGGAGTGGGTCGCTTGTTGGTCGTGGTGCTCCTGGATTGGGTGGTGGTGCTGTTGGTGTCGGTCAGGTGCAGCTGGAGTCGGTCGCGGTGCAGCTGCTTTTGGTGTTGATGCTGCAGAACTCGCACTGCTGCTGCTGGGGTGGGTCGCTGGTTGGTCGCGGTGCTGTTGGAGCTGGCGGTGGCGCCGTAGGCGTCAGTCGTGTGCTGCAGGAGCCGGTCGTGGTGCAGCTGGTGATGACGTTGATGTTGTTGGATTCGCACTGGTGTTGCTGGAGTGGGCCGTTGGTTGGTCGTGGTGCTGCTGGAGCTGTTGGTGGTGTTGTTGGTGTCGGTCGGCTGCTGCTGTAGTCGGTCGTGGTGCAGCTGGTGGTGGCGCTGCTGGTCGGTGCTGCTGGTCGGTGGTCGGTGCTGCTGCTGGTCAGTGCTCCTGCTGCATCTCTCGCTGAGCAACGACTGGGCTGGCTGCCACTGCTCGCTGTTCTCGCACGCGCTGGGGCACAGCCTCTGCGCGCCGTCGCGCCTCGTCTGGGCTCCAGTGAGGGCCGAGGAGGCCGGGAGGCCCTGGCCCTGGCGGCCCGCAGCGCAGCCGCCTCCGGGCAAAGGTTCAGGAGACTTGACTCAGCAACACCTTCCACATTCGCAGAGCGGTGACAGGGGCCGCTGCTACGCTTCGCCCTGGGCCAGCTGGTCGGTCAGCCTGCTGGTTGGTGGTGCTGCTGGTCGGAAGGTCTGCTAGTCGGTCGGTGGTGCCGTTGCAGGTCAGTGGGTCTGCTGGGCGGCGGTGATGTTCATGGTCGGCGGTGCTGCGCGTCGGCGGGAAGTCGGTTGAGCCGCCCCTGTCGACCCCCCCCCGCCGCACCGCCACTGCCGTCCCTGCCTAGCTGGTCGGTGGTCGGGGCTGCTGCTGGTCGGCGCTGCTGGTCGGTGCTGCTGCTGGTCGCCGCCCCTGCTGGTCGGTGCTGCTGGTCGGTGTTGCTGCTGGTCGGCGCCCCTGCTGCTTCTGGTCGGCGCTGCTGCTCGGTGGTCGGTGCTGCTGCTGAACGGTACTCCTGCTGCAGCTGGTCGGTGTCTGGTGATGCTGCTGGTCGGCGCTGCTGGTCGGTGCTTCTGCTGGTCGTTGTTCCTGCTGGTCGGCGCTGCTGCTGCTCGGTGGTCGGTGCTGCAGCCCGTCGGTACTCCTGCTGCAGCTGGCCGGTGGTTGGTGCTGCTGCTGGTCGGCGCTGCTGGTCGGTGCTGCTGCTGGTCGCCGCCCCTGCTGGTCGGTGCTGCTGGTCGGTGTCCGGTGCTGCTGCTGGTCGGCGCTGCTGCTGCAGCCCGCCGGTGATAGCTGCTGCTAGTCGGTGCTGCTGGTCGGTGCTGCTGCTGGTCGGCGCCCCTTCTAGTCGGCGCTGCTGCTCGGTGGTCGGTGCTGCTGCTGGTCGGTGGTCGGTGGTCGGTGCTGCTGCTGGTCGGTACCTCTGGTCGGTGCTGCTGCTGGTCGGCGTTGCTGGTCGGTGCTGCTGGTCGGTGGTCTGTGCTGCTGCTGGTCGGTGCTCCTGCTGCAGCCGGTCGGTGGCCGGTGCCTTTGCTGGTCCGCGCTGCTGGTCGGTGCTGCTGCCGGTCGCCGCCCCTGCTCGTCGGTGCTGCTGCTCCGTGGCGGGTGCTGCTGCTGGTTTGCGCTTCTGCTGCAGCGGGTCGGTGGTCGATGTTGCTGCTGGTCGGCGCTGCTGGTCTGGTCGGAGCTGCTGCTGGTCGGCGCCCCTGCTGCTTCTAGTCGGCGCTGCTGGTCGGTGGTCGGTGCTGCTGATGGTCGGTGCTCCTGCTGCAGCCGGCCAGTAGTCGGCGCTGCTGCTGCTGGTCGGCGCTGCTGGTCGGTGCTGCTGCTGGTCGGCACCCCTGCTGCTTCTGGTCGGTACTGCTGCTCGGTGGTCGATGCTGTTGCTGGTCGGTGTTCCTGCTGCTGGTTGGTGCTGCTCTCTGGTCGGTGGTCGGTCGTCGCGCTGCAGCTGCTGCTGGTCGGTGGTCCTGCTGGTCGGAGGTGATGCAGGCCGGCGGGTCTGCCAGTCACATGCGCGGCTGGTCGGCGGGTGATCGGCTGGCGCTGCTGGACGGTGGCGCTGCTGATCTCGTCCGCCTCTTCCTCCAACATCTCCACGCTTTCGAATGCCGCGCCTTCCCACGCGCCCACCACGTCCATCAAACTGTCCACCCCTCGTTGTCCTCCTGGTTATCCTCCTTGTCCTCCACCGCCCCTCTCTTGCCGCCCGCCGTGCTGGGGCAGACGGCGACGCAGCCATCTCCGGGGCATTCGAGTAGCCCACGTCATGCGGGCCAGCATCTCTCCGCGAACCTGCTCGCGCGTTCCCCATTCTGGCCGACGGGCGTTGCAACTGGAGCGCCCACCAGTGCGCAGACAACGTCCATGAGCATGGCACCTCTCCGCGCGGGCGGGATCGAGTCTGCCGCATAGGAGATCAGGGCGCTCCCAATCACCAGCAATGACCTCGAAGTCTCTGAGATAGAAGCCCCCGCGCCGCCGCGCCTCGGCCCCGGCCCGCGCCCGCAGCTCCGGGCCGAGCGCCAGAAGCCAATGCTGGGCCGGTCTGGGCGAGACCTCGCCGCGCAGCAATCGTCGTTCCAAGGCGGCCGCCTGCGCCAGCTTGCGCCAGAGCCGCCGACGCCCTCCGTCGCCGGCCTGTCCGGGGCGAGCTGCATCGGTCGGTCGCGCTCGACCCCCCGGGGGCGGGCCCTTCACCAGGTATATCTCCACCGTGCCCGGGCGGCAGGGCCGACCGCGCGGGTGCCATTCAAGCATGCGCAGGCCGAACTCAACGTCCAAGCTCACCGAATGCGCGCCGAAGTCAACAGACCAGTACCTACGGTGCACCTCCTGGTTGCCGATCGCTTGCATGGCGACGCCAATCCCCCAGAGACGCTGCTCCAGAGAGAGAAAGATCCCGCCCATGCTGTCCTCTTCCAGGCACGCGGGCTTGGTGATGATGTCGAATTGCTCCACCCCGAGCTCAATGGCCACGTCCGTGATCTCGTTCAGGCTCACAACGCGGTTCATCATCCTGTCGCCTTGCAAGTAGGGCTCAATGATCGAGTCTCCTGGGCTGGCACGCAGCGTTCCGAGGGAGCGCCCGGAGCCCCGCCCGAATATCAGGCTCAAGTACGAGTGCCCTCTGGGGCCCAGAGACCGCCCACGTCCGATGAGCAGCCGCCCAACGTGTTGCGCAGACCGCCCATCCCTCCACAACCACAGCGGGGCCTCCCCACTGCTCGCGCCCGCCGTCGCTCTCGCGCACGGCTGGCACCCGCGTGCTCTTTCGAGTGCCCCATGGCCTTGGCAAGCCCCCGGCAGACGCACGCCAAGGAGCACTGCGGGCGAGCACCAAGAGCGACAGCGATGCGCATAACGACGTACTGCGGGAGTCGTGCGTCGCACTGTGTCGCTGCTGTCGTTGGTCGCGGCGCAGCTGAAGTCGGTCGTGGTGCCGTTCGCTGGTATCTGGGGTCGGCTGGTCGGGCGCGGTGCTGCTGGTTGGGCGCTCCGGTGGCGTTGGGGTCGGTCGTTGGTTGTACGTGGTGCTGCTGCTGTCGGTCGCGGTGCTGTCGCTGCTGCTTGTCAGCGCTGCTGGTCGGCGCTGCTGCTGGTCGGTGGTCCTGGTGGTCGGTGCTGCTGGTCGGTGGTCGGTGCTGCTCCTTGTCGGCGCTGCTGCTGCAGCTGGTCGGTGGTCGGTGTTGCTGCTGGTCGGCGCTGCTGGTCGGTGCTGCTGCTGGTCGGTGTTCCTGGCGCTCGGTGCTGCTGGTCGGTGGTCGGAGCTGCTGCTGGTCGGTGCTCCTGCTGCAGCCGGCCAATGGTCGGCGCTGCTGCTGGTCGGCGCTGCTGGTCGGTGCTGCTGCAGGTCGGTGTTCCTGGTGGTCAGTGCTGAAGGTCGGTGGTCGGTGGTGCTGCTGGTTGGTGTTCCTGCTGGAGCCGGCAGGTGGTCGGTGCTGCTGCTGGTCGATGATGCTGGTCGGTGCTGCTGCTAGTCGGTGTTCCTGGTGGTCAGTGCTGCTGGTCGGTGGTCGGTGGTGCTGCTGGTTGGTGTTCCTGCTGGAGCCGGCAGGTGGTCGGTGCTGCTACTGGTCGATGATGCTGGTCGGTACGCTGCTGGTCGGTATTCCTGGGGGTCGGTGCTGCTGGTCGGTGGTCGGTGCTGCTGTTGGTCAGTGTTCCTGCTGCAGCTGGTCGGTAGTCGATGCTGTTGCCTGTCGGCGCTGCTGGTCGGTGCTGCTGCTGGTCGGCCCCCTGATGTTTCTGGTCGGTGCTGCTGGTCGATAGTCGGTGCTGCCGCTGATCGGTGCTTGCTGCCGTTGCTTCGTCGTCGTGCTGGTCATGGTGGTTCTGCTGGCTGCCGTCATGCTGGAAACTGTGGCACTGGTGGTTACCGTCGCGGTTGTCACGGTCATGTTGGTCGCTGTGATGCTGTTGATGGCCGTCATGCTGGTCATGGTGATACTGATGGTGCCCGTCCTGCTGATCACGGAAGGGTTGCCGGTTGCCGTCGTGCCGGTCACGACGGTGCTGATGATTACCCTCGTTGCCGCTGCCGCCACCGTAGCAGTAATCGTAGGCCGCGTAGCTGTAACCGTAGTCGTCATACCTATTGGCCCCCAGGACGTTGCTTCCCTCTTCGCACCTGGTTGCATCTCCACCTTCATCGGACTCCTCAGCCTCCTCGTCCTCCTCCTTGACCTCCTCACCCTCCTCCTCCACTTCCTCTGACGTTCGGGATTCGTTTCCTGCACCATCGCCTGCTGCCATTGCTTCTTCGTCATGCTGGTCATGGTGGTGCTCCTGGTTGCCATCGTGCTGGAAACTGTAGCGCTGCTGATTACCATCGTGGTTGTCACGGTGATGCTGATCGCTGTGATGCTGCTGATTGCAGTCATACCGGTCACGGTGATACTGCTGGTGACCGTCATGATGGTCACGGAAGGGCTGCCGGTTGTCGTCGTGCTGGTCACGGTGGCGCTGCTGGTGCTGGTCTAGACCTGCTGGGGTCGGCAGAAATATGGCTGAAGTTGGTCGTGGTGCTGCTGGAGCTGCTCGCGGTGCTGTTGGAGTAGGTCGCGGTGCTGTTGGTTGGCCGCTGGGGACGATCAATGGCTGGTCGTGGTGCTGCTGGTCGGTCGTTCCTATGATGCTGGTGTCGGTAGCTGGTCGGTTGTGGTGCTGCCCCATGGTTCTGGCAAGCCACCTGCAGGCGCACGCCAGGGGGCACTGCGACTGAACGCCGACCGACACCGCGATCTTCATCACGACGTATGGTGGCAGGATGTCGTTGCTGCCGTGGTGGATGAGGCGGTGATCCAGGTTGCCAACGTGTTGGTCACGGCAATGCTGCTGGTTGCCGTGCTGCTGGTTACCGCCGTGTTGGTGACGGTGGTGATGCTGGTTGCCGTCGTGCTGGTCCCGGTGATGCTGTTGGTTGATGTCGTGGTCAACACGTCGGTGTTGTTGATCAACGTCACGCTGGTCCTGGTGTTGCTGCTGATTGCGATCATACTGGTCGCGACGATGGTGCTGGATGTGGTCGTGCTGGTCACGGTGCTGCCGCTGCTGTCGTTAGCTGCCGTCATGCTGGTCACGGTGGTGCGGCGGGTTCCCGTCATGTCGGTCACGTTGGTACTGGTTGTTACCGTCGTGCTGGTTGCGGTGTTGCTGCTGAGTGCCGCAGTGCTGGTCACGATGGGAGTGCTGGTTGTCGTCCTGCTGCTCTCGGTGATGCTGCTGGTTCACGTCGTGCTGGCCACGGTGCCGCTGCTGGATACCGTCGTGTGGACGCTGGTTGCTGCTTCGATCGCCGCCCAGGCTCGCAGCCACTGCCCACCCGCCCACTGCGCCGCCACTGCCGTCTCTCCGCGCTCCTCCTGGCTCACCCCGCCCTCCCAGTCCCACCGTGCTGCCACTGCCGTCCCTCCCTCCTCCAACAGGGCTGCCACTGCCGTTCCTCCCAGCGTCGTTCCTCCCTCCTCCCACTCGGCTGCCACTGCCGTCCCTCACCGCGCCACACATATACACACAGACACACACACACATATACACACACGCACACACGCACACACACACACACACACGCACGCACAAACACAGACACACACACACATACACACATAGCCATGGCGTCAAGCGCCTGCGCGGGAGACCGCGCGCGCGCCCACTAGCGGAACAGCAAAAGTAAGGCAAGGAAAACAAACGGCCCCTGTCAGGGCAGCAGGCAGCCAGGCAGAGGCCCAATCGGCCCGAATTGGAACGATACGGGGGGCCAGAACGACAACGGAAAGGGGGGCCAGGCAAAGCGAGGGAGGAACGAGGAGCGAGGAGCGACAGCGGACAGGCGAAGGGGGGACGGACGGACGCGCGGGACACGGGCAGACCGACGGGGGAGGAGCCGTGGGAAAGGAGGGAGACACCACCCTTGCAAGATAATGGCAAGGCACGAAGAGGGCAAGGAGCCAGCCGAGGAAGGAGGCGAGAGAGAAGAAATATGACTAGGGGACAACGACGACAGGAGAAGAAGACGAGGAGGGAATGAGGCCTGACCATGCAGCTGGAATGCGCATCGGCAACGCACAAGAGCATGCACGAGAACACCGCATGAGCCGACCTGCAACACATGCAATGAACCGAGGCCTGAGCAACCCTCAGTGACATCTGACCGCCTGCGGCACGAAACGGGGCGGAAGGAGCATCGCCCTGCCCCCACCCCACGAGGAGAAGGGAACGGCGGGAGAAGGACAAAGAGGAGAACGAGGAGGGGAGCCGCGAGCGCGCACGAAGCATCTGACCGCCTGTGGCACGAAGCAGGGCGGAGAGAACAAAGGAGATGCAAACATACCTAACGCTTCCGATCAATGCACGCTGTCCTTCCTCCGGGCGCTCTTAGAACCAGCCCCTGGGAGCTCACACCAAGCAGCGCCTATGGCGTATGTAGATGGACGAACGGCGAGTCAAAAAGACAGCGAGCAAATCTAGAACACCACGCAAGTCGATCTGCGATAGGCAATCTCGCAAAATGAATCGAAGCCTGAACAACACATCGACAACGCGACTGCCCTGCATGAGGACGCCTCGCAGACACGATGAGCGACCCGTCAGCGGACAGGACTGGTACGTGAAAGGCCTGCCCATTCACGCAGAAGCCTGGAAGGGACTCTCCGGACACTCTGGCGCGATGGCAGCCTCGACGACACCATCGTGCCCTGTGGGCTACGTCAAAAGCCGTGCAAATGAAGCGTCCAGCTGCGTAAGCAAGCTGTCCTGCCAGCGATGGCGTGGGTACAAGGTCACTGCGCTGCAGTTGGCACAGAACTGAAGGCAATGCGAGGCGATCGGACCGCGGATCAAGACAAATTGTTCGACAGACTAGTTACGAACATAACGTAAGCCGACCTGCAATGGGCAAACTCGTGCAATGAGCGGATGCCTTCGATTGGCACCAACATGCAATGACCCGCCTGGGGAGATAGCGTAGGTAAACTGACGCAGTGCGAAGTGGGGGTCAATCAGCGGAGAAAGAGGCAGGAGAGGAAAGAGGACGAGGAGAGGGGCGGTTGTGCAGGCACGTTGCCGTGGCAAGCTGGCGAACTAACCTTCAAGCGCCCGCCACCGTGCCCCCCGGCACGTTCGGGAACGGTGAGGCGTGCTCGAATGCCAAGTGCTTTTGCCGTCCTCTAAGGGACCCCCCTCTGGGCCGCACCTTGTCGCGCGCACCGCCCCCTTCCCGAGGCCAACACCAAGTCTGCCATTGCGATCTCCATGCTGGCCGTGATGTTCCCCAGCTCCTTGTCCAAGTCTGACTTCCGCTTGCATCTTGCCATCTGCGCCTTCTTGCGAGGGCTCTCCACCGCGTATTCTGCGCCGAGGGTGGCGCATTCTCCGCCGTAGCCTCTTGTTTCTCCAGCCTCCACCGTCGAAACCTGCCAGATTGTTGCTGGGGAGAGGCTGCGGTTTCGTCCAAGGCGGCCCCGACGACTTCTGCGCACATCGCGCCTGACGACTTCTGCGCACATCGCGCCTGATCAGCCGAGGCAGGGGAAGACTCGACCCGGGCACCGGGCGACGCCCGACCGTTCCCTCCACTGGGGACCAGAGCCGCGGTTGACGCCGTGGCGGCCGAGACCACCTCGGTCGGGGCGGTGGCTCCGCATGTGACCCGCGAAGCCTAAACTGTCCCAGCAAGCGCACTTGCACCCCCACAGGGGCGATTGTCGCCCGGCAGCACATCGGGCGGAGCCCCATCCGCTGCTTGCGGCGGGGAAAAAAAAAAACAAGCGTTTGCGAACCTGGCTTGGCCTGCTAGCGTGACCGGCCTGAAGCCAGTTGAGTTACAGTGCTCGCAAACTCAGCCAACAAATGACCAAAGCCAGAACGGCTGAGGGACGTGCATGGAGGGACGCGAGAGGATGAGGAGGAACAATGGAGGGAGGGTGAGAGGCGGGAAGGTGGAGCGGAAGAGGGAGGAAACCTAGCAGAGAGAGAAGTAGGGAGAAGCAAGGAGGACCCCTCCCCCCTGCTTAGAACTCTTCAGAGCGCCACAACAGAGCCCCCGAACTTCCCAACCCCACAGTCTTCTGGCACAGGTGGTAAGACTGCGAACCCTGTTGCAACATGTGTAGCCCAAGGTAGCTTCCGGACGGGCCAAGGAGCCTCCAAGACGCCCCAAGAAGAGGCCCCTGACGAGTGCCCCGAGAGGGCAAAATCGAGGTTCCGTTTACTTGCTTGGTGGATTTTAGAGTTCTCGCCTTTCCAGCCCCAAAGAAGCAGTCCAAACGGCCGAACAGGGCCGCAAGACAACCCGCGAGGCCCCCGAGACAGCTCCAAGAGGGCTTCACAAGGACCCCCCAGAAGGGGAGCTCGACAGACATCTCGCGCGCCCCAAGATTACCCCCGAGAACGTCAGCAGACCCCCAAGAGGCCGCCCCCCCAAAAGCTCTGCAGGCCCCAAGAAGACCCAGATCAGGCCCAAGAGGCCACGAAGAGGGCTCCCAAAGATCCCCAGGACATCCCCCGAGGGCGTCAGACGCGATAAGACGGGCCGCGAGGACCCGACGAGGCTCGAAGAGGCGGGCAAACAGCCCCGAAGAGGCTCCGACGAGGCCCCCAATGATCCCCCTAGGCGGCGCCCAGGATACCCAAACTATCAAGCCCCAAGAGGCCACCAAGGGGCCTACTTCTCCCCGTCGTCCTCTTTCTTTCTCTCCTCCTCCTCCTCCTCCTCCTGTCCTGCTTCCTCCGCCTGACGGCCCCACGACATGCCACAATGCAATACTTGTGGGCTAACTTGGATGGGGCCAGCCGCGGCTTCCACTCTGCGGGGTCAATACGGCGGGCCCCCTGCGTGCGAGGTTGCGAGCGCCGGGTGGCGCTGGTCGTGTAGAGAGCCTGATGATATCATGAAGGGCTGGAAGGGTGAACACAGAACCAGAGGCTAGTGGGCTATGGTATGCAGGGGAGGGTTCGCGCATTCCCAACAGCATAGTTCCTGGCCCACCACGTACCCGTATTTACCAGCCTGTGGGTTCGCCTGGAGCATCAAGATGACCACTAGACGGCCCAATGTAGACTCCAGCTTCCCTCCTGCGGCCTCCAAGCTGCCTCCAGAGTGCCAAAGATGGTATCGATACGGCGCAAGACGGCTCACGATGCCCCCAAGATCGAGAATATGGCCTCCAGACGGCGCAAGAGGCCCCCAATGCGGCCTAACAGGGCTTGTGTAGGCACTCCAGAAGTGCCACACGAAGCCAGTGTCATAGATCCCCCTGAGGTGTTAGAATGATTTGGGCGTTCTCGCATCTTCGGACTTCTGACAACCCACGACGGCCCAAGAGGCTTCCGAGATGGCCCTGAGACGCAGCAAGAGGGCTCCAACGTGGCCTCAGAGACCCAACACCGGTCCCCCCCCCAAGAACATACCGCGCCCGATCCTGGAGGCCTGTCCGCCGAAGCACATCGTCGAAGGAGTCGCGCACCGCCTCCACGGAGCCCAGCTTCCTCTCCGCGAAGCCCATGGCGCGCTGAAAGGTTACGCCCAGGGCGAACAGCTCGGGACGCTCCACCAGCCTCCTCGAGAGGTGCGTGAACGAAACACATGCGCCGTACCATGTGCGACGCGGACCTCCGTACAGCTCCAGCGAAGTACGGTGCGTAAAGCACCACTCCATCGCGGTTTTGTGCACTGCTTTGCGGCCCCGTTCCAACGCGGTGCGGTGTTCAGCGTTTCGGCCCCGAGGCTGAACAACCACGAACCTTCCCATGTGTGTGTCGAAACCAAGGGCTTCTGGAGAACTCGGGGAACCTCGAGGGACCTGGGAACGTTTTTGCTACACCCTCTGCTGGGGCCAGACGCCCTGTTCTCGCTACTGCTGGGCACCCACCAGGCCTGAGCTGGATCGAATCGCTGCATCGGCGAGGATCGAATCGCCAACGACTCGTGCCGAATCCGCCGACCTCGTGTGAGTCTCTAAGCATGTGAAATAGTCCTCCCCCATACCCCCCCCCCCTGGGCTCCAAACCAGCAATTTGACCCCCTCCCCCTCGCCCCGGACGAGTGCGCCCTGGAGGTATAGAGGACCCCAAAACAAGCCAAGAGGGCCCTCAGAGGCTCCCAAGAGTCTTCAAGAGGGCCTCGAGTTGCCGACAGATCTTTGCGAGACGCCCAGGATGGCGCCCCACAAGCTGTGCGGTATCGTGATGTCTTGCCGCCTGGCTCCTCCTGGCCTCCTCCTCACCGAACAGCCTCGTCATCGTCTCCCACACCTGCGTGAACTTCTTGGACTTCCTCTGGATTCCCACCTCCAGCAGCAGGAAGGGTGCACCGCGCAGTACTTTCTGGGCCCCGTCGATCCCCAGGAACTTGCGCAGCCTCGCGAGCCTGCCGAGGAACTGCTGGCCCCAGGCCTTGAGGAGCAAGGGCTCCCTGTTAATTGCCTTCATAGCCTCCTCGTGACCTCCGAAGATTGCGACCAAGGTCGGGTAGGGCTCTGGCACCATAGGCTTCCTGCCCTTACACTGGATGACAAGATCGTCTATGGCACCCTTTGCGACCCTCTGGGCCTCTTGTGGGCTGCCGGTGACTGCGATCATGTTCGCCATCCCCGTGTAGAAACTTGCGACGGCCACCTGCGATACCCCCGGGTACTTAACCAATCCGCCACCGAGCCGCGTGCAAGCTGGGGCGTGTCAGAATACTCCTCTACTGTCTGGTATGGCCTCTTTAGTGTATTCCAGAGCCAATCTCACCTCCGAACCGCAAGCGCCCCTGAAGAGTCCCCCAAGGAGTGCATTTCGGCGCTTTGGCCTCCATACGGCACTAAAATATTATGCTGATCAAATTTAGCCTCAAGCTGCCTCCAAGCTGGTCCAAGATGCCTCGAAGAAAGCCCCAAAGAGCCCTGAGACAGCCTGAGAGGTCCCCGATACAGCTCGAGAGGGCTCCAAGAGGCCCACCAGGAAGCCCGAAGAAGCCCTTATCCTTGATACCTCCACATCTGCGCGTACATTGCTTTCGCGTTCCTGCATTCTCGGTCTTCCACCAGCACACGACGAACCCGGAGGCCTCCAAGACGGGCCAAGAGGCCCCCAATACCAAGAGGCCGCCAAGAAATCCCCAAGAGGGGCCCACACCACAACAAGGGACATCCATGACGGCCCGAAAACGATCTAAGATGATCTCCAAACGGCCCAGAGAGACCCCAATACGGCATCCGAAAGTGTCAGACTGGCCAGGAGAGCCCCAGGATGGCACAAGAGGCCGTCGATACAGCTCAAGAGGGCTCCAAGAGGCCCTCCAGGACGCCCGAAGGAGGTCAACTCAATGTTTTCCATGCATTACACCATCGTTTTCGCGTTCCCGTCGATCCAGACTTCGGACAGCCCAAGACAGCCCCAGATGCCTCCAAAACTGCCCACGAGGCCCCCAAGATGGCCCAAGAGCCTTCAAGAAAGCCCGAAGAGGGGTCCACGTCGGCACAAGAGACACCATTGCGGCCCAAGTGCGCTCCAAGAGGCCCAAAGGCGGCCTCCGAAGACGTCGGACGGGATGGAAGAGCCCTAAGACGGTCCAAGAGGCTCGCAGGAGGCCCCAAAGAGGGTCGAGGGAACGAGGTCGAGTTTAAGACCCACTCGAGATCAGACCGCGGGCTGAAATGCAGTCAGTCGTAAACTCTTTGACTCAACCTCCTTCACGCTGCGCTGCTGCACTGACACGGTGGCGGGGTGTGCCGCAGGCAGCTGGATATCTCAGCAACCCTCTCTTTGCTGCCAAAGAGGTTCAAATGGGCAGGCAGCGACTCCTTCATTATTCTACCACTCCTCGTCAGCAAATAAGGCTGCGCGAAAATCATCTTTCTCGCCATGCCTGGTCCAAAATATCTCTCCAACTGCAGCCACGAATTCGTGACACTGTTGCTGTGTTTGCGAATGACCATCGGATTGTCGAGGACGAGCTCATTGGCGGAAGCATGCCCACCAAAGATATTCCCAAGGTTCTCCCACCTTTTTATGAGCTGGGCCTCTTCCGTGGTAACCCCGGGGAACGTCCTCTGGAAGAAATCCAAGACGATGTCGGCCTCTTTCGGCGCCGCCCTCGGAAGGCCTCCGGAAATACTGCAAGTTTCCAGTGCAGTGATCTACTGCTGTGGAGAGGCTGGGCTCGGAGGA
This sequence comes from Prorocentrum cordatum, assembly GCA_963575745.1. Taxonomy (NCBI): domain Eukaryota; class Dinophyceae; order Prorocentrales; family Prorocentraceae; genus Prorocentrum; species Prorocentrum cordatum. The sequence continues at coordinate 311,436 of CAUYUJ010015593.1, read as the reverse complement.
GGCAGGGGGAACATGGGGAGCACCAGGAATGGGAGGCAGAGGATAATTAATCATAATCAAAGGAGAGGGAGAGGAGGAGAAGGAGGAGGATGAGGAGGAGAAGGAGTAGGAGGAGGAACAGCAGCAGGATTGGGAGGACGAGGACCAGGAGGAGGATGGGGAGGAAATAGAGGAGATCGACCAGGAGGGAGAGGAAGAGGAGGAGAAAGTGGGGGACCGAAAGGACGAGGAGAAAGGAGAGACAGAGAAAGAGGAGGAAGACGTGGACAACGAGGATCGAGAGACGCAGGAATGAGGAGGACGGAGCAGGAGGAAATGCACCGACCCCCGCTTGCCGGAGGTAAGAAGGCTTGTAGGACACGTGGCTGTCCCATCTCGCCATGTCCCCCCCTCCCCCCCACGATCCAAAATTGTGTTTTAAGGGGGTGCGTCCCCGTCGAAGTCGTCAACGCATCTCCTAGGCCCTCGGAGCTTCGAAATCCACACGGCCTCCGAGATGCCCAAAATTCCCTCCAAGGCGGCTCAAGAAGGGTTCGAACACGCAAGAAAGGAGTGAAGACTACCTAATATGACCTCAAGACGTTCCAATCAGAACACCAAGGCGCCCGAAGAGCCCAAAGATAACTCTCAAGAGGGCCTCAAGAGACACAACACATTATCCGAACAGAATGTCTGATACCCGCCCAGACCAGCCCATCACGGCCCAAGAGGCCCCTAAGAGGGCCAAAATACGGCTGAACAGGGAAGCAATGCGGCACACAGGCCCCGCAGACGGCCAAAACGGCCGTCAAGAGGGCTCCAGCAGGGACACAACAGAGGCCCAAAAGAGGGAGCTCGCAGGGGCCGCGGGGACCCACCCAGAAGATGGCGCCAAGACCCACAACGTGCCCCCAACATTCTTCTCTCAGGACCCATTTCCCAGTTTCGTCAATTTGACCAAGGTCGTGCCATAGAGAAGCTCTATCTTGTCCGCGCCGGCCGCAGTATCTGATGCAGTCTTGGCGAATCCAGGGTCCTTGCGGTTTTCTGGTGCTCTCGGGGGGCTTTTCGGGGGCCTTTTATGAGCCTCTTGGACATCTGACGAGCCTTTGGGGGCTGTGTACGGGTTTCTATAATATTTGATGAACCTCTTGTGGCATCTTATGAGCTTCTGGGAGCCTCTGACGAATTCTGGGGGTTTCGTACGCGCCTTCTGGGGCCTCTGGCAAGCCTCTTGATGCCTCTTATGAGCCTCCTGGGACCACTGACGGGCCTCCCGGGGCATCCGACGAACTCTGGCGTTTATACGATAGTTTCGAGCGGCGCTCGCTCGAAGCTGCTTTGACTAGCCTCCCTCTACGAGTACAATTGCGACGACTGCGAATGTTATTTGTGCTACGATGACCCTTACTGCGACTACGCCACTATTCATGTTACGACACCGATCCGTTCTCTGTGTTGGGTTATACTCCGATTATGTCACCGACTTGGGCCGCTGGTCTGCCAAAGCGGGGGGGGGAATCCTACATGTTTAAACCATGCGGCCAACATGGACATGATGCCGTCCACGTTGCAGTCTGCGCGAAAGGGAGGGCTGTCGCCCTCGCTCAGGCGCCACGCCCACTTCTCCCGACCCTCCTCCTCCTCCTCCTCCTCCTCCTCCTCCTCCTCCTCCTCCTCCTCCTCCTCCTCCTCCTCCTCCCCCCACCTCCTCCTCCTCCTCCTCCTCCTCCTCCTCCTCCTCCTCCTCCTCCTCCTCCTCCTCCTCTTCCTCCTCCTCCTCCTCAACCGAGTTCCCGCTGGGGCGCAGCGCACAGTTTTCGCACACCGTGCCGTCGACGCGCGAGCGGGCGAGCAGGTGGCCAGATGTCCTTTTGCGGCGCCGACAGCTTCCATCGGGAAGCGGCGCTCCCGACACGACGCGGCGCATACTTTTCGCTCGCCATGTTTGAAGCACCGCGCGGGAAGGGAACTTGTCAACCTCGACCGACGTATCTGGTCATGTCGCTCGCAGTTGGCGATCCCGCGCGGGCGAGGCGCATGGCTCGTTCGGCGAATCGCACGACGGCGGCAGCGGCAGCGGGGCAGCGCAAGAGCAGGCGAAAAGCTTTCCTCGCCAAAGCGCCGCGCTTCTTGCAAGTGAATAAGGCAGGGCTGTGTCAGCGCGGCGCATGTTTCGTCTTCGTCGCGCTCACCCTGCTGACCCGGTTAACTGGCACGAGACCACAACCGTTGGGAAAAAAAAGAAGCGGCATCGTCCCAACAGACACCCACCACCATCTCGCCCACGAGCTCAACCACGACAAACACATAGGTATCCCAGGGGCGGTGTGTTGCCCCAATGAAGGGGAGCACCCCACCACGCGTCGTAATCCAGCCACAGAAAAGACGTGAGACTCCGCGGCCAACCGCTGGAACATCACAAAGCGTACCGGGCACGCATTGTCAAGGAAGATCAGCACAAGCTAAAACAGTACAAAGTAAAATCAGTGTTGCCCGGGACTAGCTGCCCGAGCTCACCTCTGGTGCCGCTTAGACTTAGCCTGCGGCGTCCCGCGATGGGATTCGCCAAAGCACAGTTTGCACGCCCTCCCGCTTTACGGCCACCTTTCGAAAAGTAGCGGGTGCAGACCACCTGGGCAGGCAGGCATGTCGGTGTCGGGCAAGGCGGTGGACGAGCAGGCCTCGGAAGGCTTCGCAACGGCAGGCTGGGAAGCTGAACCGGCAACTGGGCCTCCTGAGCTAGACGCGGCTGCGCCTGCAATAGGGCTCTCGTCCAAGGAGTCCAAGGCCTCCGTCTCGTCCACGGACTCGTCCTCCTCCTCCTCCTCCTCGGCCCTGCCGTACTTTCGATCAATATCTGCCATGACCAATTCCACCTCGAGGATGTCGTGCTCGCGCTCCGCGGTGAAATCCACCTGGGGCCACGGCTGGAAATGCGTCCAGTGTTCCCGCCTGCACCCGTAGAGCTCATCCATGTCGAAACCAGCAAGGGTCTCGGGCGTGGGGCCATAGTCGAACCAGACGACGTTGACGGGATCCAAGGCGATGGCCTCGGGCTCGTAGTCATCGTCCTTGGGGTGAGTACGTGAATCATCACGGCGGACCTCGACCGCGACCCTGCCATTAGGCGCGTGGCCGGCCACCCACCCAAGCCGCCCATTGAGGGTCTGGCCTCTCTGGCTCGTGAGCCCGACTATTTCCACGCACTCGCCAATCAGCCTCCCGCGTTCCAGGCGAGCCCTCCCGTTCATATCACCACCGATCAGGCCGTTGCTGCCGACAAAATGCGAGAAAGACTGACAGACTGCATACGGCAGAGTGCCATTCCCCATCAATGCATGAATGAGGTGATTGTGCTGAGAATGCGTCAGGCGCGGAACACAGAAGAAAATCCAATCCCCGATGAGGCGTAAAGCCGTTGTGAGAGATGCCGTGAAAGCGATCGCTACCATGACAGTGCACGTCGGAGCGTATTCAGCAGCAAGTGTGGCGAGAGCCCGCCTCACCACCAGCACGTCCGTCACCTTGCGAAGCTCTCGCGGACGTACTGGGTCAGCTGCGCGATGGTGACCCCCCCACAGCGCGTCTTCGCCGCGCTCACCCGAAATTCTCCCGCCCCCGCCCATGCACGGTCCGCGTAGTTTCCCCTTCGCCCAATCGTCGGAAGCGGGGCCGCGCGCGGACGCCTTCCGTTCGAAAGGCGGGAGCGCGTTCCACTCGCGAGATCCAGTCGTGGGGGGGGGGGGCAGGCGATGGGGCCCTCGGACTCGTTCTGCCGGCCAAGCTGATTTGATTCCTACCCTTCACTGTTTTTGTACTCCGGCTCTGCCACCTAACTAGCCGGTCGATCGCCGCCCAATCTGGGACCTCCAATCCTATTCCTGAAACGACGAGACGTGCATTTTCGCGCTCATCATGGAGTTTCTGTCGCCCATATTGCAAAATACATGGCAGGAGCCATACAGAACGAATACCCCGCGCGAAAGGCCGAACCGTCGCTTTAGCCTCGACGCCGCGCTCATTTGTCTAGAGATTCTAGCTCCCGCTCGGGCGCGGCGCACAGTTGTTGCACGCGTCTTCGTCGACGCGCGAGGGGCGAAAAGGTCGTTTCCGTTTCTGCGCCGCGCAGATGTCGTCTGACAGGGGAACTCCCGCCTCGGCGCGGCGCAACATTTCCTCTCGCCAGATGTTGTTGGCCCGTGTGAGTTCGTGCGAATGTTTAGGTACATCCCGTGGTAACGGCTTTTCTCTGGTGCGATTGGTACGTATCGGGGATCCTTTCTGACCCGGGTCGATCCAGACCCGGGTCAGCAGGAAACCAACCACGGCAGTGCAGGAGCAAAAACACCGCAAAAAGCAGGCCTTCGCCATCGCGGCCACGAGCGGCTCGCTCACCCGGGTCAGCCAGAGGGGGTCTTCGCAGGACCCTGCAGGATCCGGTGCCCTGGCTGACCCCCAACTCTCGACCCCCGAATGCAGTTGGGTGGGCCCGCCCGAGTTTTCGCCCGGTGTGCGCCGGCGCGCGCCTCGTGGGCTCCCCGTCCGCTGGCTGGATCGGCCACGGTTTCGCGCGGTGAGCACTCGTGGGCGCGTCACGGGCGCCCCGTGCACAGGAACTGTCGCAGCACGTCTCGTGCAGATCCATAGCAGAATAGCTGGACTCTCGCATTTGCAGCTCTCCGACGCTCAAAGACGGCCTAAGGGGCCTCCGAAATCGCCCCACAACAGCCCAGGAGGCCTCCTGGAGGGCCCCAAGACGGCCCAAGAGAGCCCAAGATGGCTCAAGAGGCCTCTAAAAAGCCCAAGAGGCTCCGTTACGGCTCCAAGAGAGAGCCCAGACGGGGGGCCCGAACGGACATTTCGAGCCCTTGGCCCCACGAAGCCCCCAGGAGGCCCTAAGGGGCCCCCAAGAAGCCCCCAAGAGGCCCCAAGAGGCCGCCGAGAGGCCGCCCCCCCAGGAAGCCCCAAAAGACCCCAAAGAGGCTCCCAAAATAATCCCAAGAGTCCTCAGAACTGCCTTCCAGAAGCCCCCGAGAGCGCTCCGAAGAGACCCCAAGAAGCATCCCTGAGGACTCTGACCCGCAACCTAGCCATGTCGGTGAGCAGTAGAGGCCAGAACCCCCACGACAAGCATCAAAGCAACTACTTCACCGCCATGCCTGCTGTTGCCACGCCTCCCCAAAAAGCCAAGCAGCGCCGCATGGGCCACGAACGCGCGAGCAAGCGCCAGCGATGGCACAATACGGGCCGGCGGAAAGAGCGAAGCGTTGAAATGTATGGATGCATCAACCCCCGATTCGTATGGAGGTCTCCCACATAGGGCTAAAGAGTCAGAGAATCGCAACAGGCCGCTGATGCACCAGCGACGTCGGAGCGCAGACAATCGGGCTCAAGGTGGCACCACATGTGGCTGATACATTGGCGATGCAGCACGACCCTCCAGCCCTTTTACTCTGGCCCCGTCTACTCCTTCTTTGGGGACGCGTTGGCCTGGATCAGCGCCATCCTGGGTCAGAAAGGGCCGTGTCGCGAACTCGGGACAGCCCCTAAGAAGATCCCATACCTGGGCCAGCGGAGGGCGGGGAGGGGGGGGCCGGCACCACGTGCTTCGAGTGGCTCCCAAACCTGGATCAACCAGAGAGGATCGGAAAACACTGGTTGAACCCCGTCAGTGCACATCCCACTGATGCGCCCCGAAACACTTCGACCCCCGACAAGATCTACTCCGGTCACATCTGACAGACATGGATCGTTCTGCTCCCGAGGCCTGTCACCGGATCTTTGAGCTGCGTGGTCCTCTCGCGGAGAGCCAGCGGCCCCGGCGGCTTTAACGTGTTCCGGGCGCCCGGCGTATACGCCATGGCCAGCGGGCTGCGGCAGCAGGACCTCGGGTGGCGCCAGCTGCGCACAGCTCATATTTGACGCCCTCCGTTTTCTTCCCGAACGCACGAAAGTAGGATGCGAACACATTGGGCACGAACAACTCGGGGGCGTCTGACTGACAGCAGGTGGCACCGCAAGATATATCGGATGCCGCGGGAGTTCCACAGCGCGTGGGAATACTGTGAAAAGGATATGGAACGAACCATACGACAACTGAGGCTGCCAGATTCCTCCGTCTTCTGCTCCATACCTCGTCCTTGTAGATAACTCCCCCCCAATCACCCCCCAGACGTGGCCGTAGGCTGGGCTGGGCGTTTTGCTTCAGAACCGCGCACCTTCGTCACCCAAGCTTGCAGCAATGTAAAAAATAAACGGCGGGTCTTTTTCGAACTGGAGCTCGCGCTTTGACTCCGAGCACATTCGCCTGAAAAGTTCGCAACTGTTTCAAAGATGGAGGCCAGCTCTTTTGTCAACATGTGGTTGTCGCATTCGCGACGCGCACACTAATCCCAAAAACGTGCAAATGCTTCAACGACTCGTAAGGCTGAGTTCTCCGGATTGGTACCCTGGCACGATGTAGGAACGTCATGACGCAACAGCAACGTGGTTTCGCAGTGTTGATGTCCCAAGAATGGTGTTCCGGCACGATTTTATATTGCCGGGAAGCACAATTGATGTCGATTCGCGGCGTCGAAATCCAAGGGATTATGGTTGGGCACGTTCTAAGATTATCAAAACATTGATAAGTGCCCAAACAGTACAAATATACTTCGCAAAAGTGGTGGTTTATTGTACTGTTTCGGGCTCTGGCGACGCATCTCCCTTTTTGAAAGCCTCGCGGGTTGAAATATGCCCTTTCTTGAATTACTCAGACGGCTGCGCTTGAAGAACCATCCCTTGCAGGGACCGATGGTTGGGCAACATCGTTGAACTCCAACTCCTTCCTGCCTGCCCTTTCCCCCAATTCCCAGCAACCGATGGAGAAACAGAAAGATAGAAGGTGAGAGAGAGAGAGAGAGAGAGAGAGAGAGAGACGGACTTGGGACAGGAGTCTGCCCAGGCCCGCGGGATACAAGCCCCCGCCGGGCCTGCCTCGGAATGGCGGGAAGTGCCGCGCGTGAACGGCAGGGGTGCTGGGGCAACCCCCCCTAGAGCGATCAAAACGAATCCCGGCTGGGAACGCTACACCGGGCGCGGTGAAGAGGGCGCGGCGCGCCCCCTCTGCGCGCCCGCGGCTGCAGCGAGGCCCCCGCTTTAAGCGCGCCATGGCGCGCGCGCCTCGGGGCCGTGAAAACGGCGCCGCGAGGGGGGGGCCCCCGCCGCGGCCCGCGGCGCAGTCCATGAATCGAAGTGTCAGACGGCCCCGCGGGCCACAAGACAGAGGGCAGGAAACCGGCGGCTATACAGCGGGCCGCGAGCGCCAACTCGCGACTGCAGCACGCCCTGGAGAGCGGCCCCAGGGACCGGGGGCCCAGAGAGGACCGGGCTCGGCAGAACCCGTCGAGAAGGGCATCGACTGCCCCTGCAACCACGCAGCGCGCGACGGGCGACGGCGCAGACGGCCCTGCCGGGGCGCAAATGCGGACGAGGCGAGACGGCCTCAGCGCATAATTCAGACGTCGGGCCCCAGGGCGCAGCTAGGGCCCCTCGCGCGCCGAAGCCCGCCGCGACCGCGCAGGCCCCAAACTGCGCGGGGCGCGCGCCTGGCGGCGCGCGCCGGAAGACGCAGGCGGAGAAGCAGCGGCGCCGAGGGGCGGCAAGAATCAGAGGCTGGCGCCCACAGGAGGCAGCACGTCCGTCGGTCAGTTGCTGGGCGGATTCGCAGTAACAACAGGCGCGGGAGGAATTGTCGACGTCGGGGCACGTCGGCCCCCGGCGCCGCTTAAAGGCGCCCAGCCAAGACAGGCGCCGGTAACGCGCCGCCCGCTTCCACGAGGGGCGCGGCGAAAGGGCGCGCGTGACCGCCAGTGGGGGCGCCCCAGCAGTGAGTCGCGCGGCCCTGGGCAGGTCGCGCGGCAGGGGGCGCAACGCTCGCGCGCAGAGCCCGAGGCGCTGGTCCGCCGTTAGCACGTCGGGCAAGGAGGGGCCTTCTTCCGCCGCCCCCAGGTTCGGAGGGCGGGTCGGAAGACGGCCACCGAGGCGGGGTGAATCAGGCAAGCGGCAGGCGCCCATAATGAGACGGCGCGACGGCCTGGCGGAGGCCGTCGGGGGCCGTTGGGGGGCCGCAGTGGGCGTCTGGCCTGGCGCGCGGTGGCGTCGCCGTCGCTGGCCGGTTGGGGCGGGGGCCGGCGGCCCAGCCTGCGCCGCGCGGCTGCGCCTGGCGGCGCGCCGCTCAAAGGGGCGCTGGGGGGGGGGAGCGGGGGCGAAGCCCGCGGCGGATTGCAGGCCTTGTCGTTGCCGCGGCGGCAGCGCGCTGTCGAGTGGCGGCGGCCAGCTAGGCGAGACCGCGAAGAAGCGCCCAAAGTAGGGCGCGCATCGGGAGGATAAGCACCCAACCCCTTCGCAGCGCGGAGCAGGGGGGATGGCGCGCGCGCGGCGGCGCGTAGTCTGGCTGCCGCGCGGGCCTGGGGGCCCCGCTGGGAGGCGCCAGCGGCGCTCGTCGGCAACTCGGCGGGCGGGTCGCTGGGAACCGCGGTGGGGCGGCGCCGGCATGGGTCTGCCCGATCGTCGGGCGCGCGCGTCAGTCGGTCGACATTCGCTATGCAGCTGTCGGCGGCGGGCGTCGGCGCACTGTCGCCAGGCGGTCGTCGGGCAATCGTCGCGCGGGCAGCGGACGGGCGCAGTCGGTCATCGGCCGCAAGTCTGCTGGTCGGCGGCAGGGCGTCGAAGGGCTTCTCCTCGCATGGGGGGCCATGCAGCCATCAAGCTGGGCGCGCGGAGGCGGGCAGTGTTGCCGCTGGTCAGCTGGGCCCCCGCACTTGCAATGTTCCCCCGTTCTGTCGATGGCGGCGTCGCGGCGGCCGCCGGCGCGGTCGCGCCCCCGGCCTGCGACCGCCGCCTCGGCGCTGCAGACGCGCGGGGCAAGGGGCGAGGCCAGCGTCGGCGGCCGGCGCGTCGGCCCCGCCCGCCGACGCGCCGGCCCTGGCGCGCCTTTACGACCCCGGCGAAGCGGCGCTGGCAACCGAACGGTTAAGTGCTGAGGGGCGACATGGCAGGGGGGGCCGCCAGCGCCCCCATCTGCGCGCGGCGCTCGGAGCACGCGAGTAGCGAGCCCGGCGGTTGCTGCAGGCGCCCCCGCGCGACCCCTGGCGCGGGGGTTGCGCTCGCAGCGGCGCCCAGGTTGCCAGCTGGAAGATCACCATGCGAATGTGGGCGCGGTCCGCTCATGGGCCACGGCGGCGCCGCTCGTCGGAGCCTTCCGGGGGCGCTCGGCAGCGGCTCCGAGGCGGCGCCCCAGGAGTCCACGGGCTAGCGACGAGTCAGCTTGCGTGCTCGCGTGGACGGGGGCCGGACGGGACTGCGGGTGGACAGAAGCTTTTTCCGCTAACCGGAGTTGCCTGGTGGCCCGCCTGAGAACCCCCCGCGCCAATCGGCTGACGCCCGTCGCAGGGGTCGCAAAGGACAGCGCCAGAGGGCACGCTGCACAGCGGGCCCGGCGGCCCCCGGGGCCCGCGCGCCTGAGCGTCAGCGGGCGGGCCCCGGCGGACTGCGCCTGGGGCGGCTGCGCGGGGGCCAGCTGGAGTAGTGGCCTGGCGGCCAAACTGATCGGCTCCCTCGGCGGTCGGCGGACCATCGGCGGGGTGGGCATAGTGACCGACGGCGGCAAGGTCTAGGTCTGGCAGCAGCGCGCGCCCAGTGGCCCCCGCGGCCGATGCCCCCGGGAGCCCCTGGGCGCTCCGACGGAGGGCGACGCGCTGAGCGACGCCGCGGGAACTGGCTGGATTGTTGGCGCGGCGGCCACAATGAGCGCCCCCAGTTGGGCCGCCGTGGCGGCGAAAGGCCTGGCTGCAGCGTGGGCCTCGTGGGGCCCGCGGCCCGTGCCTCTGTGGGCCCGCGGGCGTTCAGAGGGAAGGTCGCAGCTGCGCCTTAGGCACAGTCGCGGGGGGTGGCTGGTCGTTGGCCTGGTGACCGCATACAACGGCCCCAGTGGCAGCCGCCGGGCCCTGCGCGGGGCGGCCGCGCAGAACCGCGGCGCGCGGGCTGGCTGCAGCGCGGGCCTTGCCGCCGCTCGCCCCCCCCCCCCCCCGGCAGCTCGCGCCCGCGGGGGCGGCCTAGGCCCCTCCCCCGCCGCCGCAGGCGCAGAAAGGGTTTTTCCCAATGACCCGCCGCGTCGCGGAGTCGAGGGCGCGCGGCCCGAGGGCACGCTTCTGCGTCCAACCGTTGTTCTGGAACGGCCGAGCGCCCGAGCCCACGCGACATCAGACGTCGCGGGGGGCGGGGGGGGGGGGGCGGCGCGAGGGGCGCGCGCATTCGCGCTGGCGCGCGGGGGCGACCTGCGGGATGCCAAGCGGTGAAGGTTGGATCGGGCCCCGGTGAGCCCTGGCGCAGATGCCGGCTGCAGCATGAGGCGTTCCCTCCGGCGGCTACGTTGCCGCGGGCGCAGCCCCCGCTCTGCTTGGAGGCGCCGCCCGCGCGTGACCCCGTAGGCTCCGCGGCCTGGGTAAGATGCCCTAGAACATGCGCGTCGTTCGCGGGCCCAGGAAAGACGGGGGTCTGCCAAGCCGCGGGGCGCAGGGTTTGCGGTCTTCCCTTCGCAGGCGTTGCCGCGTCGCTGGCGGCGGATCAGGGCGCTGAATGAGGGGCGCGGAAAAGAAAATCATCCATGGCGCGGCCCATGCACGTGTCCATCCTCTCTGCGAGGGCGTCGCGGACTTGGCCCCATGGCGACCGGATCGCAGCGGCAGCGCCCCGCGCGCGGCCAAGCAGGAGCGGCCAGCGCAGGTCTGCCAACCTCTGCCCGGCACCGCCCGCCCGCGTCATCGGGGTCCTCGGCGGGGTCGCCGGCAGGGCGCCCGTCTCCATCGGGGCCACGAATGGGGCTTTCAGCGTTGTTTCCGTGGTCGTTGGTTTCGAAGCTGGCGCCCCTCGACCTTTTGATGCGTTCGTCTTGAGCTCGGTGGCGTGGATGCGTCGTAACTAGCGGGCTGGCGCCCGCAAGTATTGCGCCGTGACTAGGCCGCCCCGGCGACGCAGGAGCAGGTTGGACAGCTGGACGCGCGGCCGTGGCCCTGGACATGGCGCTTTTGCCCGCCAGAACCTCGCTTGCTTCGTTGGCGGAGCTGGCGCATGTCCCGCGCCTGGCGAAGGCCCCATGCAGCCATTGGATCCGACGGGCCCGGGTCGTCATCCGTCTGAGCACAGCTCTCGGCGGCGACCGCGTCCGCGACGCGGGGGCCCGGGCGAAGCAGCGAGAGCTGTGCGACGATGCGCGTCGCCGTCGCCAGAGAAATGGATACATAGACTACTGTGCTCCGCAATCAGGGGCACTGCGCGGGACATATCGGCGCTTTCGGACTGGTGCCCCAAGCGCTGGGCCACCTAGAAGGGCGCCAACAATCAGCGCCCGCGCGCGCGCGCGAAAGCTCCCATGGGCGCGGGGCACGTGAGAGGCCGAACGCTCGCTGGCGGGCGCTGGAGCGCGGACGCCCGGCCGAACGTCTGCGGGCCAATCGCCGCGGGCGGCGGCCGCGAGCAAGATGGCAAGCAAGAGAAAATCGCGGCCGCGCCCGGGGCGGCGACGGCAGCCGGCAGCAATGCGCGCGCGGCAAAATCCACGCCAGCCACTGCAAATCCCGCGGTCCTGCCCCTGCAAGGGATCATGTAGCATGGAAGCTTCTCTGCGCGATTTGCCGCGATGGGGCAGCGGGGGCCCGGCGAGGCCCCGCCGCTGCGGCCCCGGCGAGGGGGGCCGGGCGGCCCGAGGCCCTCTGGTTCGGGCGCGCGCGCGCGCGCCTCGTCCCGCATCTTGGTTGCCCGGTAAGTCCCTAGGGTTGGTCGCGGCGGGCGGGCCCGCTGGGGCATGCCGTGTCTGCCAGATCTGGGACTAGTAGTGCCGCTCGGGCTTGGGCCATCGCGACGAGAAAAGTCACTCGGCGCATGAAGGCCCTCAGGTCCGCGCCAAGCTGGTCTGCTCAATTAGAACCGCGAGGCCCCCTTGCTCGAGATGGCGGCGCCGTCCGCGACGACGCGGCTGGCGGCCGCGCTGGCGGTCAACTTCGCGCCCCCCGACCTGCGCGCCAACGCGATCGAAGACGCCTTGCGCGCCTGACTGAGAAAGCCAGTCCTCGTCGGAGATCCGATCGAAGCTCGCTGCCACACGCTGCTTGCCAGCAGCCAGGGGCGGGGCGCCGGCGTCTTTGACGCCGTCGGCCGCGCCCTCCGCGCCGCGGCCAGCGGCGTTTTCAATGGCGAAGCGGCTGTCGTCAAAGGGCGCGGCGGTTTCCAATCCTACATGCTGGCGATTCGTTTGTGAGCGCCCATCTCGCCGGCGCCGCGCGGCCCCCCCCTGGTCGCGGAGCGCTCGGCGGCGGGGGCGCCGTTGAGCTCGCTCGCGGTTGGCGCAGAGCTTGCAGGCAAAGTCCGGCGACCTGGCCGCCCCGCGGAGAAGGGGGAGCGGCCGTTCCCTGCCCCCCCCACCCCCCCACCCCGCGGGCATGGGCGGCCCTGGCGCTGGCATCTCCGTCGCGACTGTCTCCGACGAGACGATCGCGGCGACGGGGCCTTTTCAGTTGATCCGCTATGGCCGGGGATCTGGACTTCCACCTGGCAGTGGCCCATGGGATGGCGGGCCCCCGCGCGAGCGGGCCGCCTTGACACTGGCGACGTCGCCCCTGGTGGCCTTGTCCCAGCCCGTGGACAATGCAACTGGATGGACGCGAGCACCTCCGCGATTGCGTCTTGGTAGCGGTCTGCAGCCGCCATGCAATTCCTGGCCTCGGCCAGTGCGGCGTCGGCGCCGCGCAGTTCGAAGGCGATGTGTTTCGCCTCCTCGGCGTCCGGCATTGCCCCGATGCCGATGCGTTCGCCCCCCCCCCCCCCCCCCCCCCATGCTGCGCCGAAAGAGTTGTGATTGGCGGGGGGCGGGCAGGTTTGCTGGAGCGCGGTCCGGCGACCGTCAGCGCGCCGCGCCACGGCGCAGTCGCTGGGTGGGGGCCCTTTGGATGGGCGGCAGCTGGCGTCGCATTGGGCGCGCCCTGGGCCCGAGGCAGGGAGCGACGAAAGGACGCTTGCAGGCCCGATGCCGATGGCAGCCTGTCCCGCCCGCCCCCCGACAAATGCGCCGCGGCGCCCCAGGAGTTCAATTTCTTCCTGGATTTGAACGGCACGGGAATGAAGCGCGAACGAAGCGCGAACGCGGCCGCGAAGGCATCGGCGAAGTCATCGTCCGCCTGGATGCGCGCAGTGTCCTTCTTGATCGGCGTTTGGCGACCCTTCGCCTTGCGCCGCGCGGCACCTGGTCCGCCTGGACAGCGGTTGCCTTTGATTGGTGCTGCACTTGAGAATTAAGCGGTGGATAACTCCTCGAGTGCAAGTGTAACAGCTTTGGCGTCTGCCTCACAAGTGGTCGCGCGGATCCCGGCGACGCGGTCGGCTAGGACGAGTTTGACCTGCGCGACGTTGTTGAAGCATTTGGCTTCTTCGCGTCCGAATTGGTAGATGGTGCATTGGATCTGGCTAGGCGTGGGCTTGGTAGCTTTCGCCGTGCGCTGCAGAACTGGGATCTGCATATCTCTGCCGTTGTAATTCGTGTCGAGCGCCCCCAGAACTGCAAGGGCCAGACGTTTGTCCTGAGCGCAGATCTGTTGGAGCACGCGCTCGCTTCCTATAGCATGTGTAATGGGACGCTGCGGGCGCAGGGCGTAGTATCACCAACCGTTTTTTTTTCTCACATATATATATATATATATATATATGTTTTTTTTGTTTTCCCTCTGGGTGCTGTGGTGAAGGACGTATCCCAGTTCTGCGCATCAAAGTTCATGAGACGGGCCGTGCCTCTGCCCTGGTGGTTTTCGGCGCCGGCCGTGGCCCCTGCTGGTGTTGGGTCACGCCCTGGAGCTCTTTTGTGCGTGATGGGGGTGATGCTAGCTCGCCCCTGGACCTTCCATGGTCGGCGCGGCGTTGTTGGAAAAAGGCACCGCAATCAGTTTGGCGTTTGTGGGCGAGCTCGATGTGAACAGCGACTGCTCTTTCGACGCCGCCTCCGCTCCGCAGCGCGGCGACGCGGAACTTCTTTTCGATCTAGGTTGCCCTCGGGTAGTGGGAGTATTTCGGCGGCCCTCGCCTGGTGGCTAGGGTTGCCGGGAACTGAAGCGGTTTTGACGCCTATACTTGTCACAGCCTTGGATGGGCCGCGCCCGCGGGGCGCTAGGCGCCGAAGCTGCGCACTGGGTCAGAACCCTCGAGCCGGGACTGGAGAGAGAGAGAGAGAAAACAAAAAAAAGAGACAGACAGACAGACACTCAGGCAGACAGATACAGAAAAAGAAGGAGCTCGAAAGCAGCCTCTGGGAGCCTCCGAGTACGTATGAAAAGCACGAACCTCGAAAACATCGAGAACTCATAGAAACCTCATGTAGGCAGTAGGGCGATCCCTCGACCGGAGGGGAGGGAGGAGGGGAGGGATCGAGGAGCGGGATCGAAAAGGCGGAGAAGGCGGAAAAGGAGGATCGATGAGGATCGGGGAAGACCGCGAAGGAGGAACCGAGGAGAAGGATCGAAAGGGGGGACCGAGGAACAGCATCGAGGTGAGGAAACAACAGGATACTGATACTGCTACTCCCTGAACCTCTCCTGTGGTACGTTCTGGCCAGAATTCCCAAAATCATCAATACAGGCGACGGGGGCTCTCCAGCACAAGCAGCGGTATCAGCATCTTTTGGCCCTCGTGGGATCAAGGAGGCTCGAGGAGTAGTCGCCTACACACAGGGGTGACCCCAGGCAAGAGTGAACCTTGGTGCTTGGCTGTAAGGGGGGGCGCGGGGGGGGACGGGGGGGGGAAGGGGGGGCAAACCCAAGCGCACAAGCCGCTGCTCGCATCGCATGCAGCGGTCGGGGGGCCCCAGGTGGGCCCGCACCAAAGGCCACTGTGGCGCCGTGCAGTCCTCGCCATCGCTCGGGCGTCTATTCCCCGTGCCTTTGACGGATTCGTGCGTTTGCTTCTCGTCGCAAGATGTCCCAAGATGCTCCTCGATCGTCTTCGCCGGGAAAAAATACACACGTCAGACCGATGCCCAAAGTCGAGAGCAATACGGAGGCACCCTACCTGCAAGGAGGAAAGACTGGTCTACTCTGTAAGAACGGTTTTTTGAAGGCAGATCTGCCTTCAAAAAACCGTTCTTACAGAGTAGACCAGTCTTTCCCCCTTGCTTTTTGAGAAGGCAAATCTGCCTTCAAAAAACCGT